>CAWUFW010008523.1:415000-702500 GCA_963921515.1 Calotriton arnoldi
TACCTCTCTCTCTACCTCTCTCTTTCTACCTCACTGCCACTCTACCTCTCCCTCTACCCCTCTAACTCTCTACCTCTCTCTCTACCTCTCCCTCTCTCCACCTCTCTCTCTCTCTCTCTCTACCTCTCCCTCTCCCTCTCTCTCTACCTCTCCCTCTCTACCTCTCTCTCTCTCTCTCTACCTCTCCCTCTCTACCTCTCTCTCTACCCCTCTCTCTACCTCTCTCTACCCCTCTCTCTACCTCTCTCTCTCTACCTCTCTCTCTCTACCTCACTGCCACTCTCCCTCTACCCCTCTAACTCTCTACCTCTCTCTCTCCCTCTCTCCACCTCTCTAACTCTACCTCTCTCTCTACCTCACTACCACTCTACCATCTCCTTCTACCTCTCTAACTCTCTACCTGTCTCTTTCTACCTGTCTCTCTCTACCTCTCTCTCTACCTCTCTCTACCTCTACCTCTCTCTACCTCTCTCTCTTTCTACCTCTCCCTCTCTACCTCTCTCTCTTTCTACCTCTCCCTCTCTCTACCTCTCTCTACCTCTCTACCTCTCTCTCTCTACCTCTCTCTCTACCTCTCTCTCTACCTCTCTCTCTACCTCTCTCTCTCCTCTCTCTCTCCTCTCTCTCTACCTCTCTCTCTACCTCTCTCTACCCTCTCTCTCTCTACCCTCTCTCTCTACCCCTCTCTCTCTACCCCTCTCTCTCTACCCCTCTCTACCCCTCTCTACCCCTCTCTACCCCTCTCTACCCCTCTCTCTCTACCCCTCTCTCACCCCTCTCTACCCCTCTCTCTCTACCCTCTCTCTCTACCCCTCTCTCTCTACCCCTCTCTCTCTACCCTCTCTCTCTACCCCTCTCTCTACCCCTCTCTCTCTACCCCTCTCTCTCTACCCCTCTCTCTCTCTACCCCTCTCTCTCTACCTCTCTCTCTACCTCTCTCTCTCTCTCTCTCTACCTCTACCACCCTCTCTACCTCTGTCCACCTCTCTACCTCTACCTCTGTCCACCTCTCTACCTCTGTCCACCTCTCTACCTCTGTCTCTCTGTCCACCTCTGTCTCTCTGTCCACCTCTCTACCTCTCTCTACCTCTGTCTCTCTGTCCACCTCTCTACCTCTCTCTCTGTCCACCTCTCTGTCTCTCTGTCCACCTCTCTACCTCTCTCTACCTCTGTCTCTCTGTCCACCTCTCTACCTCTCTACATCTCTACATCTGTCTAGCTCTCTCTCTACCTCTGTCCACCTCTCTACCTCTCGCTACCTCTCTCAAATATAGCTACAACGTCTACGTATAATACGGTACACTAAGTGGCATCCGCAGCCTAAAATCACTTCTTGTCCTTAAAAAAAAAACAATCATTACCATATCCAATATATCTCCCCTTTATGACCTTATAAGTATTTACTTCTGCAGCACAATATCCTTTCGTCAACATCAAATGTTGCACAGCTAAACACTTAGAAGGTCCCAAAGGCGAGACCTATTGGCTATGCCAATGCTTGTTATCTATTGTCTATGAGAGTTGCAAATGACTCGGTCTTGAAAAAGATGGCTATATAAAGGCACCATCGAAACGCGTCGACCCTTGATAAAAAGAACACAATCCGTGAGAAAACTGGGACCTTTTGAATGCTCATTTCATGTATCGTATCGGGTCTCAGTCTTTAAATGAAATAATCACGGATGTGTTCATTCAAAGACAGTCTTATGTCTTTATTCTGTTCTTTCTTTGTTTTTTATGTAAATCTGTTTTTATTGATTTTTGTATGTCTCTACTGTACTTCTTGATGAGATTTTGATGTAACAGATATTGTATACCCATGTATTGTTAAGCGTATGCTTTTTTTTAAACAAACGAAGAAATAAATCAATATATTTTTTCAAATTCTTGTTCTGTAGTCCCTAGCAAAGGGGTTGGAATTATACTGTTCCCTCTATGTATGTGGATAGCTTGAATGTAGGTGAGTGCGTCGTATAATAGAATATACAGTTAATAGAACTAGAGTAGCAATTTTTCCAAAGGAAACACGTTTTGTTCACATTACTGTTTAGTACCCTATTCCTTTGGTATAAGGGGTCCCTCTCAAAATTTTTTACAGGTATGATGTTCCAGACACAAGGGTGAATTGAGGACTGGCCCAGTCAGTCTTTATTGTGGTAAGGTATGTGTGTATCTCGTCTCACTTCCATATTTTTTTTTCTAGTTGATCCAGGCATGCACTATGCAACAACTTCCCATTTCCTACCAGGCCTTTCCTCCGCTCATCTCCAATGAGCACTACATCCTGCACCCGCCACCGCCTCCTCACCAGCAGCCTCACATGGCAGCACTCGGCCAGTTTGTGCCCCTGCAGCCTCAGCACCCACGCATGGTAAGTGGCTTAGTTATTTCATTGTTGACCTTGAATTAAAGATAATTACAGAGGAAGAGGGCTGTTTCGTTCAACATTCTTTGAGAAGATTTCATTTGCCACATTGATGGAACAAAAGTGTACTGAACTTATCCAACTCTTTATTCCCAGTGAAAGGGCAGCGTTTCATGCTGTCCTATCGAGGAGGTTACTTGCACTTTGATTAACCTATTCCCTGTCAATTTTATGTATTTAAACTTTGGCTTGAGGTCTTCCCTATCTGGAGACCACATCAGAGATTAACCCATTCTTGTCCTCGACGTATGTCCTCAAGCACCGAAGGGTTAAGTAACGTGTGTTTGGGTCTAGTCTTGTTTTCTATGGAGAGAGCTTTACATTTTGTCACTGTGCGAGGCGTTCCTGCTTGTTATGTTAGACTGGTCATTCCCACAATTTGTATTTCTCAGCTGGTCAGAATAAGAGGTATTATTTGTGCAGATGAGCGCACAGCCATTATTTTCTGCTGATTATTATCCTTCATGATCACACTTTTATCGCCTCTTCACTCATCTTCTGACTCTACTTACTGCTCTCATCTTACTGATCTTGCCTTCTTCCCTCTAACTTTCTTACTTTTTACCATGTTGTGGTGCCCTTCTTTGATCTCATCTCTGTTTTCCTTCCTACATTTAACTGTCTTGTGCCCCTTCCACTTTTGTGTCACCTACTTTCTCACTCTGCATTTCACATTCCTCCCCTTATTCTGTGTCCTCCTGCCTTTCCTCTCGCCACTGCCTCTCCCCTTCTCTGCTTCTTCTCACTTCAACCTTGCCTTTCTGATTCTCCTCTCTTCCTGATTCTTTCCTCCCGTGCCCTCTTGCACTTACCTCACGATTCTTCTTCCCTTGCCTCGTCCTCCAATGTATCACCTTTCTTCTCTTGCCTTTTGTATTTGCCCTCCTGACTCTGGTCTCCCATTGCCATTCTGCCTCTCCTCCTGCTTTTCCCCTTGTTCTCCTGCCTTTCGCCTTCCTCTCAACCTTTGGTCTTATGCCTCCTTGCCCTTTTTGCCTTCTCTTTGCCCTTCTCCTTTTTGCATCTTATATGCCTCTTCTGTCTCTTGGCTCACCAATGTCCCTTTCTTTCTTTTGCCCCGCCCCTATCATTTTTTGCCTTGTGCCTCACCCTCGACCCCTTCGGCCTGGCCACCTAATTCCTTGTCCTCGTGCCTTTTGCCTTGCCTGGCTTTGGCCTCGCCCTCTGCTCTGCCTGGGTTTGGCCTCGCCCTCTGCCCGCCTGCCTTTGGCCTCGACCTGGGCCACCTACCTGCCTCTGGCCTCGCCCTGGGCCACCTGCCTGCTTTTCACTTTGCCCTCTCTCTCCCCTTATGCTTTATCTTCTGGGGATGGTGGGGGGTGTTTGGTCCTTGCCTTCCACTTCCTTTTTACCCCCATCGGCTCAATTTCTATCCCTATCCCATATTCTGTCCGTTTTCTGTCCCCCTCCCCCCCCCAGCCTCTCCAAAGGATAGAAAACGACGTCGATCTGCGAGGGGAACAGCATCCGATTGGAGGATTCTCATACTCCGCTTCCCACCATGCTCCGGCAATGTCCTCCTCAGTCCCACTACATTATCTCTCCCATGATCCCTTGCACCAAGAGCTGGCCTTAGGAGTGGTAAGTCCCATCTCGCAGTTCTTCTTTTTGTTTTATTTTCCAAATAATTGCTTTGTACGGCATAGAATGGAAGATCTGCATTTTCAGCTGGACCATAACACGCCATTCTCCAGTATTAGATCTTTCATATATTCACATGCTTGAATCGTCCTAGTCATCGAGGTGGGAGTCCCACTGTACATTCTAAAGCAGTAGGAACAGCATAGATAGCTTAAAACAGTAAAAAGACATTGACTTTTGTAGTTTAACTAAATCTTTAAAAGAAAAGAACCCAACTCCAGCCAATTAGGCGATAGCACCCATAGAACACTCCTAGCAGAGCCATCTTCCTCAGATTTTCTACCGCACGCTGTGTGGCAGGGAGTCTCTCTGAGCTCTGCTCAGTTTCTACAGCTTAAACTCAAATTTGATATTTCCTAACCACTTCTCCAGCTTAAAGATGTCAGAACCTTTCAAGAAGGGACTCTTTAGATCTTGTGGGACCTGTGGAAAGAAAAGGCTACATTCAGAAGATCCCCTTAAGCAATGTATATATTGCCCTCATCCTACCCACAAGGTAAAAGATGCTTTTATTGTGGCTTCAGAAATTAAAGATAAAAACTGCTGTCGTCTCTGAGGAAGAAAACCGTGAGGATTCTATTCCCTCATATGAAATGCCCAGGAAAAGAGAACGGTCACACGGGTCCCCAGAGGGGCACTAGAAAGCCTTAAAAAAGACACATCATGGGTCTTCAAAAGGCTCCTCACACAGAGAAAGGTGAAAAGCTGCTTTCTCTGAGGCAAAATCTAAACCCTCTGCTCCATCCACAGCCTTGGCTTTGAAGCCTGCAAAATCCTCCTCGGACCCAATCTTAGTCTAGTATAAACTGACTAAGAAGACCTCGTCGACGACTGTAACCCAGTTAAAATGATCGTCGATGAAGAACAAGACGACGACAACCCAGTCATCTACTACGTCATCGATGACTACGACATCCGCGTTGACGACGACCACCACCTCGTCGATGAAGACGAAGCCCACACTATCAACTCCATGCCACCAAAACACATCTGTATTTTCTGCCAGAAGATAAGAAAACTGAAGCAAAAAAGATTCTGGTAGAGGGAGAAAGATCTGCGTGGGAGATCATAGATTGTGCTATGGACATGGCTTCTCTAGGTTTCTAGCAGCTCGCAGGGCCAGCTGTCCTTGGACGCCAAAGTTGGCTAAAGGCAATAACATTTCATCCTGAAGTCAAAACAAAAATTCTAGACATGTCAAATGATGGCAACGCCTTATTTGGCAAGCACATCAACGCCTTACAGGTAATAAAGGCAGACACGGGCACTGCAAAATCATTGGGTACCTTACAGTTCTGAAAAAAACCTTTCAGGAAAAGGTAGATATTCCTATCGTGGGGGATATCAGCTGTACCATCCCTACCAGCAGTCCTTCCAGCCTGCTTATCAGCAACATCAGCCATACCATGCACTGCCAGTAGCCGCCCGCTCCAAACAACAACCTCGGAGAAATCAAACAATACCAGGAAGAGACACTGGCAGAAAACCATGATGACCTCCTAGTGCAGGTTATACCTCCTATCTGAAAGAAACAGTTGGGTATAGATTCCTTACCTTAGAATTACCCCCAGGTGTCAGACTGGATCCGGAAAGTTTTTCGTCAGCAGTACCCCTGCGCGTCGGAAGGTGGCGTCGGTCGACTCCGCGTATGTCGTTGGCGTCGTGGTCGCCGGGATGACGTTGCGGTAGCTACATAGACGCCGCCCTCGCGCGCTGACGTCCGTTCTTTCTTTTTCCGCGCCAGCAAGCGCAGATCCGGAGAGAGCAGTGCCCCCAGTCATTTTTTGACTGACTTTTTTTCGACTTTTGTCGACATCGATTTTGAGTCCATCGACTCCTGGTGCACGAGGGATGCCCGGCTTCAAGGCTTGCGGTTCCTGTAGCCGACTGATGTCGGTGACGGATCCGCACTGCATGTGCCTCTTCTGCCTGGAGCGCGACCACGACCCCAAGTCGTGCTCCGACTGCCGGACCATGAATCCGAAGTCTTTGCTGGAGCGGTCCCGAAAGCTTCTCGAGGCCCGGCAGTCAGCTCCGCGCCGTTCGAGGTCCCGGTCGCGGAGCCATCATCACTCTTCATCCAAGTCTTCGGACTCGGGGTCAGGTAAGTCAAAGCACAAGAAGTTGAAGAGGCATCGTCGCTCTTCGACTTCTCCCCGTCCGTCAGCTGTCGCGACGAGGGATGCGGGTGGTGCCCCTCCCGCGCTCCGCGTGCGGAGCCCGAAGGGCCGACTCCGGGCTTCCCTCTCTTTCCAGGACCCGGAGCGACCCCTGCCCAGCTTCGTCAATTTTGCAATGCATGCCATCTTCAGGCAGCCCGACTCCGCTGGCGCGCCTTCAGGCCCCGCGGACTCGGCTGGGGGCCCTGGGCCTTCGACGCCGGCGGCTCCGGTCCTGGCACCGCATGGTCCCCTTGGATCCAGACCTGGATCCGGATCGGTGCCGGTCGACTTGGTTACACCTCCCCCGGCGCCGATTCCACCGGCACCACGTTCGCAACCGGCGTCGACTGTGTCCCCAGCCGACCCCGGCCTCCACCTCTAGGTAGACACGGAGCCGACCGGCGTCGGCCGACGCCGGATTCGGCGGGTACTTTTGTGCCCCTGTTCCACCCTGGCTCTTTGAGACCAGATTGTCAGCCAGAGGAGAGTGAGGAGGGCTCTGGAGACCCTTTAACCGACCAGTTAGGTTATGAACCGGAGAGAGGAACTGGGGGAGGCAAGTGGTCTGGATACCTCACCAGACCATGGCATGTTGTCTCCTCCTACCATGGCTACGGAGGAGGGAGCGTCGTACGCAGTGGTGTTGCGTAGGGCGGCCGAGGCTCTCAGCCTCGCGCTACCTACGGTGGCTCGCAGGACTAACCTCCTGACAGAGGTGCTTCAACCAGCAGCGAGCTCTTCGGAGCCCCTGCTGCCGTTTACTGAGGCCCTAACAGACATCCTTTTGGGCACCTGGTCCAGGCCCAACACAGGGGCTCCTGTGGTTAGGATGATTGCCCAACGCCACCGCCCGGGCGACCCCATTTTCCTCTCTCAGCACCCCACCCCTGAGAGCTTGGTGGTCCAAGCCTCTACCTCCAAGGGCGCATTCACTACCGCTCCACCTGATAGGGAATCCAAAAAGCTGGACCATCTTGGGAAGAAGATGTTTTCTTCCTCCAGCTTAAAACTGCGGTTGGTAAACACTGCATGTCTGTTGGGCCATTACACCCACTCCGTGTGGGACACGGTAGCGCAAGTGCTGCCTCAGTCCCCGGAGGAGGCCCGGGCCGTACTCTCTTGGGCAGATGCCGAAGGGAAAGACGCAGCGAAGTTTACCATCTGCTCTGGGCTGGATACCGCCGACTCACTAGGCAGGACGATTTCCACGTCGGTAGCCCTTCGACGCTACGCCTGGTTGAGGTCGACTGGTTTTTCAGGGGATGTCCAATCCACTCTTAAGGACATGCCCTTTGATGGCCGCCGCCTATTCGGCGACAAGGCAGACAACGCACTGGAGCACTTTAAGGACTCTCGGGCTACGGCCAGGTCCTTGGGCCTCTCCACCACCCGCCCTGCGCAGTCTGCTTTTTGCCCCTTTCGTGGCTACGGAAGGGGTGCCCCACCACGTCCCGCGCAGAGCCACAGGCCGGCGCAAGCTGTTCAGACCCAGCGCGGCCGGGGATGTGGGAAACACCGCCGTGATTCTGTGGGCCAGCGGGCGGGCCAGTCCACCACAGCCCCCTCTGCAGCAGCCTCCAAACCTTCCTATTCCGACCTTTCAGGGCCACCAAATGCCAGTGGGCGGCAGGATTCGCCATCACCTCCCCCACTGGCGCACCATCACGTCGGACAGGTGGGTTTTGCAAATAGTCTGAAGGGGCTACTCCCTTGTGTGAAAAAGTGCCATCTTTCTTGCATGGTATGCCCCCACTTTTTGCTGAATTGCTGATGTACTTTGACTAAGTGTGCCCTGGGCTCCTGCCAGTCAGGTGCCCAGGGCCTGTGTTCCTTCCCTAAAACTGCATTGAAGCCTAAACCCATTTGGCATCTCTGGCCACATGTCAGCCCCTGGTAAATGGTACCATAGGTACCCAGGGCACTGTGACCAGAGAAGGCCTCTAATGGCTGCAGCACTTATTGTGCCACCCTTAGAGGTCCTGTACCCTGACACACACACACACTGCCTTTGCAGGCTGAGTGTCTTGGTGCAGAACAAAACAGAGAGTCGACATGGCACACATCCCTGTGTGCCATGCCCACAAACACCACACTGCCCTGGCATACCTCAGTGACCCCTCTAGCTGGGTGCACTATGCCAGTGGTGAGGGTACATGTGCATGAGCCCTGTACCCCTACAGTACCCAGGTCCATTCCTGGGCACTGTAAGTGCAGTGCTGCCATTAAGAGTATATGGTGCTGGGAGGTCGTCATCACGAACTCCACAGCACCATGATGGCTACACTGAAGACTGAGCAGTTTGGTATCAAACTTCTCAGCACATTAAACCCACACTGATGCCAGTGTGGGATTTAATGTAAGATGCACGACAGAGGGCAACTTAGAGTTGCCCCCTGAACCTAACCCACAATCCACGTCCTGCCTGAGAGGCTACCTAGGCTGCCACCCAGCAGACATGTTGCTGGACCCCTAGGTAGAGAGCCATCCGCTCTCCTGGGCCTGCAACAATGCATGTCCTGGGCGAGGTGCTAGGTCTCCTCCCCCAGGATGGGCAGGGGGAAGCTTCAAAGGCGTGCCGCCTTTGTGAGCCTCCCCAGACCACTTGCTGTACTCGGCCACTGGTCCCCACCGGTTCTAGCCCCCACTCTGGCGGGAAGACTGGCGGGAAACCCCAAGTGAGGAAAGGGGGTGTGCCAGCCTCTGCCAACCCCACCCCTCAGGTGGGGGAGGCGAGGTGAAGCACATCTCCGGGCTCTCGCCATCTTGAAGATGGGGAGCCCTGCCCAATCGGGACTAGGCTCCTGCCCCCCTCCCACTGGAGAGTGGCAGGATAAGGGTTGTACCCACCCCAGGGAAGGGACCCATTGGTCCCTGCCCTTTACCTCCCTATAACGCCCCTAAATTTAGTATTCAGGGGCACCCTGAACCTTCCTTCCTCAGATCCCGAATCCGAAACAAGCAAGAAGAACAAGAAGAAAGAAGACCTGCCGTGCAGCTGCTAACAAGAGGGGAGACACCAACTGACTTGGCCCCAGCCCTACAGGCCTGTCGACCCTCGAACCTGCTCCTGCTAAACCCCGGCGTCTCCAGTGGTCAGCAACCTCGAAAACCCCGGAGGACCTGACTGCCTTGTGACTCTAAATAGACTGGGACTCCCACGAGCAGTGGTTCTGCTCAAAGCAAGTAACAAACCCCTGGTGCCAGCCAGGAACCGCGACTCCTGCACACTCTGCACCCGCCGAGCCCGGCCTGTGCCTGAGTGGACAAAGACCACGAGGACGTCCCCCCGGCGACTGTGACCCAGAATCCAGCACCCAAGGACCCTCCTCGACGCTCCTGACGACGCCTGCAGCCTCGGAACCAGGGACCCCTCCAACCGCGACCAGCAGAGGGTAAGATTTCCCGACGCGAAAAGACACCCCGGCGCCCTGCGGCCCCTGTGCCCAACTCCGGGTGCCTACCTAACCTACAGCTTCCCAACTTACCTCTCGAAGTGGTGGTCGCACCTGAAGAATCTCCGTCCCTGAGCTTGCAGCCTTTGTTCATCTAGTAACTTCTCCATTGAAATCCATTGAGCGCCCGACGGCTCAAAGCACCCTGCACCCAGCCGCCCGAGTGCCCCTGGGAGTGCAACACCTATCCTATTCTACTTCCCCACTTGCCCTGTGTAAGTGACCAGGAGCCCAGCTCCCACAGCCGCGTGGCCTGCCTGCTAGCAGCCACCAACCAAGGGCCCCCTGCCCGCCATAGGCTAACATTGGGCCTAACTCACTCTGCACCCGGCCGCCCCTGTGCCGCTGAGGGTGTACCAACTGTACCTACCTGACCCTGGGAGACCCCTGAGTCTATGCCCAGAACCTTAACTCTGCCAGTCGAGTACTTGCCTGAAAGCCGATAACCTACATTTTCTCCATAGGGTAACATTGACTGGTTTCACTTGGAAATTCTTCTAAGTGTCGAGTTTTGAAACTTTAAAATATTCACTAAAAATCGCCCGATCAACAAAAACGAAATTACTCACCTGTTATCAGGAGAGATCTCAGTGCTGGATCTTGGTGCCCAGCACTGACCCTGAAAAGTAATTACAACTGTACTTACCGATAACCTGGTTTTCCTCCATAGGATAACATTGCCTGGTTTTTGCCAGAAATTCTTCTAAGTGTCGATTTTTGAAACATACAAATATTCCTTAAAAATCGCCTGTGTAACAAAAACGATTTCTTTAAACTGTTTACAGGAAATGCACCAGGGTTGAATCCAGGATCCAACCCTGAGTAAGAAAAATCATACGCAAAGTAACAAACTGCTTTTACTTAAAACTCCCATTGAGCTCAATGTTATCATTGTGTTGGAATTGTGTTGCCTATTGCAACAACTGTAACTATTGCATTTAAAAGTCTATTGCTTATTGAAAGTATACAACTACAGCATTTTATTCTGAGAAAGTATTTTGATACCCATTGTTGGTTCTAAAATAAAACAACTATATATTTTTATATACAAAACAATTGGCCTAGAGTTCAGTTCTTGAGTGTGAGACCATTTGCTGACTGAGTGTGTACAACAAATGCTTTACACTGTCCTCTGATACTGACTTACTGCTCGACCAAGCTACCACTTTAGAGAGTAAGGTTATATCTAACTTTAGCCTCTGCCAAACCTCTGGGGACTGTGGACTCTGTGCACACTGAACCTTACTTTGGTTCAGTATATACAGATCCACTTTCTTACACCTTGCCTTCGAGACTACCCCTCCTGCCATGCCACCTCAGTACCATCGCATTCCGAAAGATCATCTTGCCCTTCTCCAACAGGAAGTTTTGGCACTCTTGGCCAAGGGAGCCATCGAGCGAGTTCCTGTCACAGAAGTAGGTCGTGGTTGCTATTCCCACTACTTTCTGGTGCCCAAGAAGGACAAAGGCCTGCGTCCTATCTTGGATCTCAGGAACGTCAACCGCTTCCTCCGGAAGGAGAAGTTCAAAATGTTGACGCTAGCGCAGGTCCTGTCTGCCCTAGGCCCTGGAGACTGGATGGTAGTGTTGGATTTGCCGGACGCTTATTTTCACATCCCGGTCCTGCCGGCCCACCGACGTTACCTGCGGTTCACGGTAGGCCGCAAGCACTTTCAGTTTACCGTGCTCCCCTTTGGCCTTACCAGCACCCCTCGAGTGTTCACGAAAGTGATGGCTGTGGTCGCAGCTCACCTGCGCAGATCAGGGGTTCCAGTCTTCCCCCATCTTGACGACTGGCTGTTGAAGGCGGGTTTGCCCCAGGCTGTCGTCTCCCACCTCCAGACTACGGCCGACCTCCTGCATTCGCTGAGGTTTTCCATCAATGTGCCGAAGTCACACCTGACTCCCTCTCAGAAGCTCCTCTTCATCGAAGCGGTTCTGGACACGACACATTTTCGGGTAGAGTCCGGGATATTCGGGCTATGATTCCGATCTTTCAGCCTCTATCCCGGGTTTCGGTCAGGATGACCCTCAGGCTACTGGGCCTGATGGCCTCCTGTATCCTGCTGGTGGACCATGCCAGATGGCTCTGCAGTGGGACCTGAAGTTCCAGTGGGCACAACATCGGGGGAACATGTCCGATTGCGTCCAGATCTCGGAGGGCACTGCACACCAATTACAGTGGTGGCTAACGAACCAGGATTGGGTCTACGGCAGATCCCTCTCCCTTCCTCAACCAGAGTTCACAGTGGTGACCGATGCATCACTTCTGGGATGGGGCGGCCACATGGGGGAGGCGGAGATCAGAGGCCTCTGGTCTCCAGCGGAGTCCGGGCTCCACATCAACCTTCTGGAGCTTTGGGCGATTCCTCTTGCACTCAAAGCATTCCTTCCCTCTGTCCGGGGAAGAGTAGTGCAGGTGTTCACGGACAACACCACCGCCATGTGGTACTGCAACAAACAAGGCGGGGTGGGGTCGTGGACCCTATGTCAAGAGGCCCTCCGCCTCTGGACATGGCTGGAAGATCAGGGCATATCCCTGGTGGTTCAACACCTGGCAGGTTCACTGAACGCCACCGACTAACTCGGCGGCAGGTGCATGATGGATCACGAATGGCGTCTCCACTCGGAGGTGGTGCAAGGTCTCTTTCAGCAGTGGGGAGAGCCTTGGTTAGATCTATTCGCCACCGAAGAGAACGCGCAATGTCAGCAGTTCTGCGCTTTGGAATTTCCAAGGCGGCACTCGCTAGGCGACGCTTTTCGTCGCGAGTGGATTTGCGCTCTTCTATACACCTTTCCGCCTATACCACTTCTGCCCAGAGTGCTGAAGATCAAGCGCGACCGGGCCCAAGCCATCCTTGTGGCTCCGGATTGGGCACGAAGAGTCTGGTATCCTGAGCTGCTCAACATGGCCATCGATCCTCCGATCAGACTGCCTCTTTGGTGTCAGGATCTGTCAGCAGCGCCAAACAACAAATATGCCACTAACCTTTGAAGTCCTCCAGCGGGGAGGAGGGATCGCAGAAAAGCCCCCCTACTCCCCTGAGCGCAAACTCCCACAGAGTGATGACACACTGCTCTGAGAGGAAACACCCCGGGGAAAAGGGAAGTGGAGAAAATAACAAACTATGCTGCTCAGGTAGGTGTCTTCTTATACCTATGTCTGGTCATTGATCGCGGTATGTCTTCAGAAGCCACTCCACCGGTAAATACTGTGTGTAGAAGAAAGAAGAAACGTGTGTGAGAAGCAGCATAGGGATAATCATACACACGTAATGTCATTAGGTATAGGTTAGCTACACATACTCACAAACTTTTATGCAGCAATACGTGAATATCAGGTCAAGAAACGATAATCCAATCAAAGAGAGAGTAATATCATTTGTAGTTCCTTCACAGAGGGTAGTCTTTGATAGCAAGAAGTACATGAGGGAGGTACCAATGTCACACACAGGCTCATAGGGTTACTTACTATAATGTCACGATAAGTTCATAAGCAAGTGAGCCGAGGTAGGACTCCCTTTTAGCCAGAGGCTGCAAGTCAAAAGAAACCATAAATATACCCGCTGTTCTTGTCGCTGCGACTATCAATGCCCCGGACCTGAATACCAGAGCACAGAGGCTTACGAACAGCAGTTTTTCGCCCCCGCACTCTCACTGAGAACAACCAGAGCAAACACGTGTCAGTAAAGTGAAGTGCCCGTGCACTTCGTAGCATAGGTACTCGCACGCTGTTGAAGTCACAGCGCAGCGAGTGAATACAAAGCCGCTCACGCTCAACGCTGTAGGAACAACGGAGCGGGGCGGATGGAAGTCTGTTTTGTGAGAGGAGCGCTCCGGCGCTTCTCTCCCAGCTTGGCACAATGCCTTACTGCTTCTCTGACCGTAGCACAGTTCCAGGAACTCCGGAGCCGTTGAACACTGCTGCACGCTCCTTTGGACCCAATCCAGCTAGGAAAACGCTTCCACAGCAGCAGGGGCGATATCAAAGTACTCAGACCAGAACGTCTGCCAGGAAATACGTCGATTTGTTAATCCCCGACACCAGGAAGGGGAGGGGCTTTATAGTGCACCACAATTCCATGACGGTGCTGGAGTTTCCTTCCTGCCTGACTTCCCAAGGAGTTCTGGGAACTGTAGCTTTGCAGCGTGAATCTTTCTGGATTCACTATGCTGTGCATTATTCCGCGGTCTAGTGGTTGGGTCCGGAATCGTAGTCTTTTTTTCTCTTTTTTTTTTTTTTTTTTTTTCGTAGCCCAGGTGGGCGTCGACGCCCCACCATTTGGTGTCCTTCCGTGACGTCGGCGCGCTTCCTCCGGAAGCTCCCACCCTTGGGCGCCATCTTCAGATTCTTTATTCCGCCGTTGGGTCTGGATCGTCGTGAGAAGCTCCAGAGTTGGAAAAGGAGAGAAGAAGTAAGAAAAAGCAGAAGGAACCGAAAAAAATTGAAGATCTTCGTCAGAAGATAAAGAACATACTACCGGGACAACGAAGTCGGTGAGAAAATAGAAGAAACTTCGACGTCCAACGGAGAATGCGCACACAGGGGGCTCCCTGAGCGCTGGAATGGACAAGACACCATTCAAATTCTGTCGTAACTGCCACCACAAGTTCGCGCAGAAAGACCAGCATCCAGTTTGCAACCTCTGCTTGCCAATCGACCATCAAAGCGCCGACTGCAACGCCTGCTCGGCATTCGCCACCAAGACCCTCAGGGTCAGGGAAAGACAGAGGAGAGCAAACTACAACATGCAGGGCCACCCCCCTCGCTGTGGGACCTGGGCCTCTCCAGTGGGGAAGAGGACAACGTCGCCGAGGGTCCAGAGGACTGCACGGTCGTAGAGACCGATAACACGCCGAGGAAGGAGGTAAGAGAGACGTCGACCCCAAAAACCCCGACAGACTCTCGAAAGTCTGAGCCAAAGTCCACGAAAGGAGCACCGGCGTCGAAGCACTCGACGACCGCAGCTGCGTCCACGGACAAACAGCCCAGCAGATCCTTCGAAAAGGACTCCCGGTCGGCAAAAGCTCTAGATGCACCAAGGTCGTCGAAGCACGGTTCCCAGAAGCCGCACCCGACACCGAAAGCAAAAGGCAACTTCGACGTCCACGTCAGCGACCTCGAAGAGAACAGCCGAAACCCTCGACGCCGAACAATCGGCGGACATGGAGAGGAAGAAGAAGAGGCTCGAGGCCGAAATGGCCAGTATCCTCCAAAGAAAGAAGGACTTCGACGAGCGGATGAGTAGATACTCCATCCCTTCGAAGCCCTCAACGGTCGTCGAATCAGAGGCACAAGAGGAGTTCGACAGCACCGAGCCGCCGAAAACTCCCGAACCATCGGAGCAACAGGACGAAGAGGGCCTGTTCTATTATACAGAGGGTGATGACGACCAGCAATCGCACTTCGGCTCGACACCCTCGGAGGCTCAAGACCTGGAATGGCAGTATCTCAACGCCGAAAACCCGGAGGAGGCCGTGGAAACGTATCCGTCGAGGCCTTCGCCGCCGGACGACATAGGGATTTACAACATGGTCGTCAAGAACGCAGCTGCCACCTACAAAGTGGAAATGGAGGAAGAAAAGCCAAAAGCCTGTTTTCTCCTGGAAACACTGCTGCCAACACAAACTAGGAGCCAATTCCTTCCTATGCTCCCTAGTGTGCTAGACCAAGGCAGGGAAGCTTTCAAGGAGCCTTCTACCTGCAGATCTGTCACCCCCAGGGCTGAGAAAAATACAAACACTCTTCCAAGGACCCACCATACATCCAGGGATCTGTACCGGCTGATTCCATCATAACAGCAACAGCCAGGAAGAGGGCCAACGTTCCCACAAACTCCGGACCGCCTCCAGACAAGGAGAGCAAGAGGATAGACCTCACAGGGAGGAAAATCGAAAGGAATGCGGCAATACATTGGCGCATTGCCAACTCCAATGCCCTTCTAAATAGGCACGCCTACCAGCACTGGGAAGAAGTTGGGCAGTTGCTCAAACTGCTCCCCACCGAACAACAGCAAGAGGGGCACACCTCATAGAGGAGGGAAGAACATGGCCAACACCTGCCTGAAGTCGGCCTTGGACGCAGCTGATACATCAAGCAGGCTGATGATGATCGGGGTCACAGAGAGAAGACATGCCTGGCTCAGGATCTCTGGGTTCAAGCCAGAGGTGCAAAACAACATCCTGAAGTTGCCCTTCGATGGGAAGAAGCTGTTCGGCACGCCCGTGGACGAGACGCTGACGCAGCTCAAAAAAGACAACGAAACTGCAAGGTCCATGGGAGCACTGCAGTTCAGGGGTATGAGAAGGGGCAACCACCCCCTCACGAAGACCTAATGGCAGAGGTGGAAACCAGCCAGTAACATCGCACCAGGCCTTCCAGCAAACATTTCAGGGAAGCAGCCAGGCGCAACAGGGCCAGCAGCAGCAAGGCTGGCAGAACCAACAAAGGGGCCAGTCCTTTCGAAGCCGACCAAACGGGCGAGGCAATACGAGAAGAGGCGGCCAGCAACCCGCCCCCAAGTGACTTCACAATACAAAACGTGCCCGCACTGACAACATCTCGAGTTGCACGGCACAACATAAGACACGGACAACACCTACAAATTTACCATCATACAACTCCCGTAGGAGGCAGACTAAAAGACTTCTCCCAGGAGTGGGAGAAGATAACAACCGACAAGTGGATACTCAACATCATACAGTTCGGATACTGCATAGAACTGGTAAGAAAGCCACCAAACAGGAGGCCAATGCGCTGAGGATCTGCTCGCGTTCGCACTCCCGCGGGGACTGCCCCTGAAGCCTTGACTCGCTCGGCCTAATCACGGAGTACGCAGAAGCGGCTCCATTGCAACTCTGGCATGCTCCCTATTAAGGTTGCTCCCTTATTTGTTGCGGTCCCCGAAGTCATCGTGGTTCACCTAATCCTCGTTGGCGCTGATTTAACACGCCAGATGGTGTCCCCCACATCTGCCTCTGAATTGACAGGCACACCAGCTTGCATAATTGAGCTATTTTATACAGGCATGTCATTATTAATGTCCTGAAGATGATCCCACTGATTTAAAAAGGGATCGAAACGTCGTCGACAACTGTACACCATATACATTGGCTATATTATAATGCTTAATTTGTAATGGTGTGCGCAACGTAATTTGTCTGTTGTACTTATATCCAATGTAATTACAGACACGTTTTTCTTGCCTGAACCCCCTTCCTTTATGTTGTTTGTAAAATGTACGTCAGCAGGACGCAGGCTGTGTCCCGCTTGTAAATTCTCGTCTTAATGGTTTTATACAATCACTGTATATTAAAAAACTGTCCGGCTGGACAGACAATATAGTACTGACTGGGTCTATATTTAACTTTAAATTTCATCTAATTGTCTAGGGACCACTGTCCTCTAAAATAACCAAACAGGAGGCCGGCAAACAAAAGACGCTCAACAGAAGAGCTGTCACTACTGTGGCAGGAAGCACAAGAACTCCTCCACAAACAGGCTATAGAAAGAGTGCCATACAGAGAAAAGGGCACAGGAGTGTACTCCAACTACTTCCTCGTACCAAAGGTAGACGAAACATTAAGGCCCATACTGGACCTACGGTTCCTAAACAAATGCATAAAAACTCAAAAGTTCAAGATGATGTCCTTGCAGGAGGTCATACCTCAAATAAGGCACGGAGACTTTATGGCCACAATAGACCTCAAGGATGCCTACCTACACATCCCTATGAACCAAAAACACAAGCATCTACTCAGATTTACCATCCGCAAAATGCACTACCAGTTCACGGCCCTAGCCTTCGGCCTAAAATCAGCGCCGAGAGTATTCACCAAATGCCTAGCTGCCGTAGCAGCACATCTGCGAAGACCGGGGATACACGTATACCCCTACCTAGACGACTGGTTGGTAAAGGCAAGCTCATACAACCAGTGCAAACTACATGCTCAGCAGGTCACACAAACGCTGACAAAACTGGGCTTCTCCATACACGAGGAGAAGTCATCGCTGGAACCAGAACAAGTGAAGATCTTCCTGGGTGCGAGAATCGACACCATTCAAGGAAGAGTGTTCCCCAGCGAGAAGAGGACCCTCTCACTACTGAAGGAGACTCGCCACTACCGGAAGGGGCAACGTCTGACAGTGAGCAAACTCATGGGCATGATGGCATCATGCATACACTTAGTCCCCAATATTCGGCTACACATGAGACCATTTCAAGAATGGTTGCAACAGCAGTGGTCACAGGCAACGGGGAGTTGGGAAGATCTAGTGGTTGTAACGCACGCAGTGCAGGGAGAGATAGCATGGTGGAACAGGGACAACATATCAAGGGGAAAACCGTTCACACCACCAACTCCGACAGTGACCATCACAACAGACGCATCCCAAATGGGGTGGGGAGCGCACATGAAACTGCTCAAAGTGAGGGGTTTATGGACGCAAACAGATGCCGTCAAACACATCAACTACCTAGAACTCAAGACCGTATTCCTTGCCCTCAAAGCATTCCAGAAACAGCTGTACGGCCAAAGGGTGTTTGTACAAACAGACAACACAACAACGATGTTCTACATCAACAAGCAGGGAGGAACACAGTCGGTGGCGCTCTCAGTTCTCTTCCAGGGGATACTCATCAATAGTCATAAGCACTGAATTATCCCCGCCCATCTGCGGGATTTCCGGGATCCCGCAGATGGGCGGGGATAATTCAGTGCTTATGACTTTGATGAGTATACCCCTGGAAGAGAACTAGGATTACAGGTAAGTAACTAATCCTTCTCTTCCAGGGGATACTCATCAATAGTCATAAGCACTGAATTATCCCCGCCCATCTGCGGGATCCCGGAAATCCCGCAGATGGGCGGGGATAATTCAGTGCTTATGACTTTGATGAGTATACCCCTGGAAGAGAACTAGGATTACAGGTAAGTAACTAATCCATCTAGCGCAACAAATATGGAAATGGGCTATCCCATTACAAATAGACCTACTGGCAATACATCTGCCGGGGAAGGACAATGTGGAAGCAGACAGACTAAGCAGACAAACGTCGACCTCACACAAGTGGGAGCTCAACGCTCAGGAGACGCAAAAAATATTCAAAAAGTGGGGAACACCACAATTAGACCTGTTTGCAACACACCAGAATGCAAAATGCCAATACTTCGCATCCAGGCAACCAGGACATCAATCCCAGGGAAATGCCCTATGGATGAGCTGGTCAAAGACATTTGCATACGCTTTTCCACCGATACCGCTGATACACAAAGTGCTCAGCAAGTGCAGAACAAGCAACATGACACTAATTCTAGTGGCACCTCAGTGGGCCAGGCAGTCCTGATTCTCACAGATCGTGGAAATGGCACAGGAACCACCACACAAGTTCCCAAAAGAAGTGACCTGCTCTCGATGGAACACGGAAGAGTACTCCATCCAGAACCAGAGAGCCTCAGCCTAGCAGCATGGCTCCTGAAGACCTAGAGTTCGCCCACCTCAAGCTTCCGCAAAGCATGCTAGCGGTACTGCGAGAAGCAAGGAGGCCCACCACAAGGAAATGCTATGCAGCTAAATGGAAGAGATTCACTGAGTGGTGCATCAAGGAGAGGCTCCACAAGAGAATCACCAGAGAGTCAACTGTGCTAAGATACTTAACACACTTACTAAAGAGTAACCTGAGCTGCACATCACTAAGGGTGCACCTGGCAGCTATAGTAGCCTATACAAGAGGAGAAACGGGAAAAAGCTTCTTTACATCTCAAGTGGTAAAAAGATTCCTAGAGGGAGCAAAAAGAATAGCCCCGCCAAAGAGGATGCCGCCGCCGGCATGGAACCTCAATGTGGTTTTAACGCAGCTTATGAAAGCACCATTCGAACCTATTCACAAGGCCTCGCTTCATATGCTCACCATAAAAACAGCATTCCTGGTAGCGATTACCTCGCTCCGAAGGGTGAGTGAGTTGCAGGCCCTTACACTACAAGAACCCTACATTCAAATTCACAATGACAGGGTGGTAATGAGGACTGACCCACACTTCATGCCTAAGGTGGTGTCCAAGTTCCATATAAGCCAAACTATACAAATTCCCAGTTTCTTCCAAAACCATCCACCAGCGCAGAAAGGGCGCTGCACACGCTGGACGCCAGAAGGGCAGTAATGCACTACATTGAAAGGACTAAAGGTTGTAGGAAGACAAAACAATTCTTTGTGTCCTTCGCAAGCAGTTTCCTGGGCAGACCAGTAACAAAAATACCATTGCACGATGGATCGCACAAGCAATTCAATACTGCCACAAACAGGCAGGCCAGGAGCTACAAGGGGCAGCTCAGGCTCACTCAACCAGGAAAAAGGGAGCAACAATCGCCTTCCTGGCAAACACACCTATCCAAGACATTTGCCTGGCGGCAACATGGGCTTCAGTGCACACTTTCACTAAGCACTACTGCGTGGATATACAGATGAACAAAGAAGCACAAGTAGGTCAGAAAGTGCTTCAACATATTTTCAACAACCAATGCTCATCTTCCACCCAGCCGCCACAAACATAGCAAACCGCTACAAAGTCTATGCACAGCATAGTGAATCCAGAAAGATTCACGCTGCAAAACGAATAGTTTCTTACCTGTCGGTGTAGTTTTGCAGCTTGAAGACTTTCTGGATTCACTAGCGAGGGGATGGTCCTCCACCCGAACCTGTCCAGCCTCCACCTTCTTGCGTGGAGATTGAGTGGCAGCAGTTGACGTCGTTTGACCTGCCTCCCGAAGTCTGTGATGTTATCTTGGCAGCCAGGCGTCCCTCCACTAAGACGGTATACGCCTGTAGATGGAACAAATTTGTGGCATGGTGCATAGCAAAGGTTGTGGATCCCCTTTCCGCCCCTCTTTCTGAGGTTCTCTTGTTCCTTCTTTCTTTGGCCCAGCAGGGCTCTGCTCTGGGCACTCTAAAGGGCTACCTCTCGGCCATTTCAGCCTTCTCTTTTCAAGTCCCCTGTTGTAAATATATTCCTTAAGGGCATTACTCATCTTTTTCCTCCTATTCCCTTCGTAATGCCCCAGTGGGGCTTGAACTTGGTTCTTACATATCTTATGTGTGCTCCCTTTGAGCCGCTACAGAACTGTCCTCTCCGGCTTCTCACTTTGAAAACTGCCTTTCTGGTGGCCATCACCTCTGCACGCAGGGTGAGTGAGCTACAAGCTCTTTCTTCCAAGCCTCCCTTTCTGGCTGTCCATCCGGACAAGGTTGTCCTTAGAACTAGACCTTCCTTTCTTCCCAAGGTGGTAACTTTGCCCACCTTCTTTCCGCCTCCACATCCTTCAAAAGAGGAAGAGAGGCTCCACCGTCTGGATCCAAAACGTGCGCTTTCCTTCTACTTGGATCGCATCAAACAATTGCGGGTGGACGACCAGCTCTTTGATGGTTACGTGGGCGCTAAGAAAGGTCGGGCCGTGCACAAACGGACCATCTCCAGGTGGGTCGTTCTGTGCATCAAAGCTTGCTATTCTTTAGCAAAGAAGGAGCCTCCAGTGTGACTGCGCGCCCATTCCACCAGGGCGACGGCAGCCACCACTGCTTTGGGACGGGGAGTCCCCCTTAATGACATCTGTCAGGTGGCTACGTGGGCATCGCTGCACACATTCACCAAACACTGCTGCCTGGACAGCCAAGTCCGGAGAGACTGCTTCTTTGACCGTTCTGTTCTCCAGGACTTTCTGGTGTGAACTTAGTTCGCAGATCCACCTCCGGGGTTGGTATTGCTGGGGTATCTATTCTAAGATAAGGAATCTATAGCTGTTTCTTTCAGATGAACAGGTTACTTACCTTCGGTAACGATATATCTGTAAGAGACATATATTAGTTATAGATTCCTTACCGCCCCACCCATCCTCCCCGTTCTGCGAACTGACTTCTAGGGTTAAGGACTTAGTTTCAGGGCCCTAGTTTTGTGCACCAGTGGTCAGTGTCTTGCATGGCTCTGCTCTTCTGGCGTGGAAAGTCGTGTACAGAACTGGCGTCAGCATCTATGTAGCTACCGCGACGTCATCCCGGCGCCAACGACGAACGCGGAGTCGACCGACGCCACCTTGCAACGCGCAGGGGTACTGCTGACGAAAAACTTTCCGAATCCAGTCTGACGCCTGGGGGTAATTCTAAGGTAAGGAATCTATAACTAACCTATGTTTCTTACAGATATATCGTTACTGAAGGTAAGGTACTTGTTCTTTAACACCTTATTCTGTCGTAGCACGAATTTTCCAATATCGCCATCAATGGCAAAAGATTACAACAGACGAATGGGTCCTGGATCTTATTTCATATGACTATACCCTAGTTTTCACGCAAATCCCACCTGCCACTCCTCCAAAAAGAGAGCCTTCTCACTACCTCCCTCTTCTCAAGAAAGAGGTGCTAGGGATGCTGAACAAGAGTGCCATAGAGAATGTCCCACATTCAAAGAAAGGAAGGGGCTTCTTTTCTCGCTTTTTCCTGGTCAAGAAGAAATCAGGAGCATGATGTCCTATTCTGGATCTCAGGAAGCCCAACAAGTACCTCAAAAAGAAATCCTTTTACATGGTCACTCTCCAGGAGATCTTACAGCTGCTCAATCACGGAGACTTCATGGTGAGTATGGATTTGCAAGATGCTTATTTCCATATCTCTAACCATCCCAAGCATCGCAAGTTTCTCAGATTCACGGTAGCCGGCACTCACTGTTAATTCAAAGTGCTCCCCTTTGGTCTCAGGAGCAACCCTAGATACATTGCAGGACAACGCATTCTTGTATATAGAAAGGCAAGCAAAACTCATGACACTATCTCAAATCCTTTAAAAAAGAAAGTCCGTTTCTGCAAGTCTTCTCAGCATGATGCCATCGGCCATTCTCTTGGTAGAATTCTACATAGCACGATGTATTTCAGCAGCCATTCAATTCTGACATTCTAAGGCTGGTCGGCCTTTTAAAGGAGAAGCTAAGGCACACTCGACCAGGACTGTCTCTACAACTGCGGACCTGGTTGCTGGAGTGCCTAATGAGAGTACATGCCGTGCTGCAACATGGAAAAACGGCATACGTTTACCCAACACTATTGCCTGGATTCAGCCGCAGGGCAAGCAGTGCTTCGGCATCTTTGCCAATAAGGTGAGCCTTCTATCATAAAATGAGTATATTTGTACCCGCTGTCCACTATTGAGATATATATCGTGATTGTATATTATGTGATGTTTCACTGCTTACTATTCTGATTCAAGCGTGTGAATCTTTTAAAGATCCTGTACTAGAAAAAAAACATGTTACTTACCTGTAACTCTCGTTCTCCAGTATTGGTATCTTTCATAGATTCACATGCAACCCACCTTCTCCCCTTAGAGGCTCTTTCTTGGCAGGTGGTTAATATTAGCACTAGTGCTTGAAAATCTGAGGGAAGATGCCTCTGCTGAGAGTGTTCTATGGGTGCTATCGCCTTTTAAAAATATAGATAATCTACAACAGTCAATGTCTTTTTTACTGTTGTAAGCTATCTTTGCTATTCCTACTGCTTTCGAATGTACTGTGGGACTCCCACCTCGACGACTGGGATGATTCTAGCATGTAAATCTATGAAAGATACCAATACTGGATAACGAGCGCTACAGGTAAGTAACAATTTTTTTTCTATAGCACTTATACCGAATCTCTAACCTCCCTTATTTGTTCAAATAGTATGCTGCTTGTTGTGCATTGGGACAAAAAAGTGGATCCATTTGGTTATTGTGTTGGACAGTGTAGGGAGCTGGGTTCTTGTTGCAGTACCACCACCCCCCCCCCCCCTTTTTGCCTGTTATTAGATTCTACTTTGACTGGAGAGTACTGGGTTCCTGCTATCCATGTCCCCAGGACCAGTGTTCTTTCCTAAAACAGAACAATTGTTTCCCCCCTCTTGTCAACGCCTTTAGTACCATCCTATTAGTACCTAGTAAGTGGTACCTAGGGCTTGAGGTACTAAAAAGGGTCTCTCAAGGGCTGTAGCACAAATTATGCCACCCTAAGGGACCCCTCAACAAACTCAGGCAGGGCTGCTATCGCAGACTGCATGTTTTGGTGCAGACAAAACTGAATACATGATTTGACACACATCCCTGCGTGCCAGGCCCCATAACACTGCATGAGATAGTTGTAAGTAACCCCTACAGCAGGCCTTCCAGCCCTAAGGCAGGGTGCTTGGTATTACATGTGAGGGCATACCTGCATGAGCAGATATGCCCCTGTGCTGGACAGTTCCATTACTACCAGTGCAAGTGGACAGGGATGCCACTTTAGAACATGTGCTGGACACTTGTGAAAACGAGTTATCCAGTATTTGATCTGTCATAGATTCACATGCTTGAATCAAGTGCTAGCACCCTCTAAAACCTTTTTGAGTCGTGTGTCCATTATTGGTCTATGCTGTGCAATAAATGTCTTAAGTTCCTCTGTGTTAGGCCTGAAGGCTGCTCGCCCACACTACCACTATTAGCGTCAGAAACCTGTCTGGTGGTGGCTGGCTGGCGGGCACCAGTCCGCCAATACACTAGAGGTTGGTCGTTTTTCAGGGTGCATCACTAAGATGCCCTCTGAGTGCATTTTATAATAAATCCATCACTGGCATCAGTGTGGGTCTGTTATTCTGAGAAGTTTGGTACCAAACTTCCCAGCTCTCAGAAAGGCCACCATGGAGCTGTGGAGTTTGTAATGACTAACTCCCAGCCCACGTACTCAATATGGCTTCAATGCACTTACAATGTCTGTGAATGGCACAGGCACTGTAGGGGCATATTGCTCTTGCAGCTATCCCCTCACCTGTGGGATGGTGCACCCTGCCTTAGGGCTGTGAGGCCTGCCAGAGGGGTGACTTATCCATGCCATAGGCAGTGTTGGTGGCCATGTCACACAGGGATGTGTGCAATGTCGACTTTTCAGTTTAGTCTGCACCAAAACACGCAGCCTGCACTGGAAGTGTGTGGGTGTTAAGGTGAGGGGTCTCTTAGGGTGGCACAATACATGCTGTAGCCCTCTCTGGTCACAAGGTCATTGGTACCATTTACAAGGGACTGACAGGTGGCTCAGAGGTATGCCAGTTGTAGAAACAAGGTACAGTTTTGGGAAAGAACACAGGTGCTGGGGCCTGGTTAGCAGGATCCCAGCATACACACACACTCAAGTTGGCATCAGGGATCTGGCAAAGCGTTAGAGGGTAACCATGCAAAAAGGGGCACTTTCCTACACTCTAAGGGTACTTTGCCTACAAATGCTTGCTATTCTGATTCAAGAATGTGAATCTATGAAAGTTCCAATACTGGATAAGAAAATAAGTTACTTGCCTGTTACTGCAGTTATCCGGTATTTGTATCTTTCATAGATTCACATGCGATCGACCCTCCTCCCCTGAGAGGCTCCTCTTATGTCGAGGGATATTAACCCCACTTGTGCTTGAAAATCTGAGGGACTCCTCCTCTTTGGAAGGTTCTAGAGGGTGCTAGTACCAGATTCAAGCATGTGACTTTATGAAAGATACCTATACTGGATAACTACAGTTACAGGTACACAACTTATTTTCTTCTTCAACTACATGAGGGCTTCACTGAAAATAGGGGTGTTTGGTATCAAACATCTCGTATTGATAAACCCACTCTAGGAAGCTGCCTCTGTATATACTATACCAAAGTAAGGTATAGTGTGCACAGAGTCCAGTGGATTCCCAGAGGTATAGCAATGGCTAAAGTAGATAATACCTTACTCTCTTTTGTGATAGTGTGATTGAGCAGTCAGGCTTATCAGGAGGGTATTGTTAAGCATTTGTTTTACACAGTCAGGCAAGAAATGATGTCACACACTCAAAGACTGAATCCAGACCATTTGTTTGTATAAAAGGTTGTTGGGTGGTTTTATTTCTAGAACCAAGATTTACTTAGTAGCAGGTAAGTTAAACTCTTAATACAATGTTACTTTTCAAAAGGCAGTGAATACTGGTTTGGAAGGAACATTCAGATTACTTTTGCAGTTGAGAAAACTATAAACTGTTCAAAAATGCTTGTAATTACTTTTAGATTACCTTTCTAGTTTGGCATGAAACACACTCCTAGCTCAGTTTAAGCAACACAGAACATTTAAACACTTAGAAGAATTTTCACAATTCAGTCCTGTGGAGAAAACGAAGTGTTAAGTTTACAGATGAGTAAAACGGTTTTAGGATTGGAGTTTTGGGGGGTAGAACCGGTTCAGGTTGGCACTCAAGGGCACCACCAGCGGCACTAGGGCAGCTGGGTGCAGAGTGCCAATGTTAGCCAAAGGGGCTAGGGGGCACCTCGGTTGGGGGTGCTCATGGGCAGGTCACTCTGACTCGGGAGCCAAGCTCCTAGGGTTACGGTAAGGGCGAAGGGGGTCCCAGGTTAGCACCAAGTCCACACCACCAGCGTGCCGGGGAGGCCGGGTGCAGTGTGCTCAGTAGGTGTCGGGAGCCCAGTGCTCTTCAATGGAGGATGTCAATTGCGAAAAAGAGCTGCAGGCTGCAGCCAGAAGACTGGAAGAAGGGAACCAACGACTGGTAGATGAAGTTGAGGAGTTGCTGGACACCGTTGGTCAGGCACCTCAGGACTCGGGAGCTGCGGGTGCAGGCGTGTCCTTTCGTGTCGGGTTGTTCTCACCGGTTCCAGTCGCAGTTTAGGGGACCCTTCAGGATGAGGCTGCAGGCATTGAGGAGAAGGTTGGCCGGATCACAGGTCAGGATCGCCTGGGGGACCTCGCTGGGGTGTTGGGCCACTCAAACTTAGGTATCTGGTGCAGAGTGGTGAGTACTTGTGGATCCGTCTGGATCTGGAGCCCTGGCTTGGGTTTGGTGTTGGACAAATCCAGTGTCCATGGGAGATCAGAGTTCTTTAGGAAGGGCAGGACAGGTCCCCAGGGTTCTTGGAAGTTGTTGGCTGCAAGATGCGCCTGTTTCAGCTTGCAGGGGTTTCAGAGCAGGAGACAGGCTGGTAGGGCTTAGGGCCAAAGCAGTTGTCGTCCTCTTCTGCAGCACGGCTCTTCGGTCCTTCTTCTTATCATGTTGAATCTGAAGAGGCAATGTTCTGGGGTGCCCCTAAATACTAGATTTAGGGGGCGTTACAGGAGTGTGCAGGTTGGGACCAATTGGTCCCTTCCCTGGGGTGTCTACAGCCCCTAGTATGCCACCCTCCAGTGGGAGGGGGGCAAAAGTCTCTTTCTGAGTGGAGGGGTCCCCCCCATCTACAAGATGTGGGCTTCACCTCGCTTCTCCCACCTGAGGGTTGGGGTCGGCAAAGGTGGGCACACCTCCTTTCATAGCTAGGTTTTCTTGCTGGTTCTTGCGCCCAAAATGGAGGTCAGAACCGGTGGTAGCCAGTTGCTGATGGCAGCAAAAGGTTGGGGGTAGCTAATAAAGGCGGCAGGCCTTTGAAGCTCCCTCCTCGTGGACCCTGCCCATCCTGGGGAAGGAGGCATGATACCTCTGCACAGGATGTGCTTTGTTTCCGGCCCCAGAGAGCAGAGGGCTCTCTACCCAGGAGTCCAGAAGCTTGTCTGGTGGTGGCAGATGGCTGGGAGCCAGTCGGGCACATCACTGTGAGTTTAATGTGCTGGGACATTTGATACCAAACTCCCCCTGACTTCAGTAAAGCCATCATGGAGCTGTGGAGTTTGTGTTGACAAACTCCCAGCCCAGGTACTCCAAATGGCTCCAGGATCCCAGCACACACTCAGTCAAGTTGGCATCAGGTATTTGGCAAAAAGCTAGGGGGGTAACTGTGCAAAAAGGGGCACTTTCCTACACCCACACTGATGCCAGTATTGGATTTACCAATACATGCACACAGAGGGCATCTTAGAGGTGCCCCCTGAAAACCTACCAGCTTCTGGTGTGCTCGCTGATTGGTTTCTGCCAGCCTGCTACCTGAGACACTGTTTTGACCTAGTGTGAGAGCCTTTTGCTCTCCGGAGACCCAGAACAAAAGTCTGTCCTGGAAGAGGGTGTCTCACCCCGTCCCACAGGATGAGCAGCTGATGAGCCTTCCTAGGCTGGCAAGCTTCAAAGAGCTGCCCCCTTTAAAAATGCGAATCAGGCTCAGCTCACAGGAGAGGAAGCCGGACCCCTTTGTCCAGAGCCCCTTTGGCACCTCAACAGGCCGGAAGATTAGCTAGTCGGGCGTGCCACCCTCAGGCTTGTAATAGCCCTAAGGTGTGCTAAACTGAGATAGACACTACTTTTCAGAAGTAGCCATCTTTGTGATGGCATACTTAGGAATTTTGGGACAGGGTTGTGCCCACTTCCCACCGGAATTGGTCATATAGGGGCGTACTGCCCCCAAGGGTCAATAGCCCATTGGCTACTACTCTACACTCCTCTAACACCCCTAAATTCAGTATTTAGAGGAGCCCCTGGCACCAGAGGAAGAAGCACAAGAAGAGTTGCATCCTGCAAGAACAGACGATCCAGCAAATGACTTGGAGACAACCCTGCTGACCTGCCTGCTGCCTTCACCAATTGAATCCCTAGTGCGTGTAGAAACCAAGTGTGTTTCTGATCTAACTGTAAAGTGTAAAACAAAAGGAAAGCGTACCTAATGTTACTGTAGGTCAGTTTATCTGAAAAAATAAAAATTCTAATTATATATAAATTGAAATGCAATCCAATATTGTGAAGTACCATCCCTAATATCCACTGTGAAATCTTAATGGCACCTACTTTGATGTCGGTGATAATTCCAAACCGAATGCCAATATCCATCTAGTATTCAAAAGTAACCTTTGCAAAGAATGCCCACAAGCCGTCACTGCACCAGGGATCCTATGAAGCACTGTGATGTCATTAAAACATATTCTAAATAATCATTCACTGTATATCCGAAAGCCATTAGTACATCTTCTATCTCTTACCGTTGATTTCATACACTATATGTACCTCTGTTGCCACCGATGCAGGTCTTTCGTTTAGACAAAAAGATATTCAAACTCTGTCCTGACCAAAGTATGGGTCCGATTCACAGTATCCTGCGCTATCTGTCTGCAAAAATATGAAAAGGAGTATATGTTACTCCAAACCCACTCGTCGTAGCCTTCTGTGTACCTACAGTATCAATATTCCCGTACGTATCCTTACCTCAATGTAGAGTGTCTACTCCGCGAGTACGCCAAGTGTAGTATGTGTCCAGGTTCACCGCACACGCTTCAACACAGCCGTTCACTTAATGCACCCGGTGCGCGTGTGTCGAAACTGAAATAGGACTCTCTCTCTGCAATCGATAGTGGGCACCATCTTGGCATGATGTCGTTATAAGATAAAGAGAATTTGTCAAGTTATCTCTATGTATTTGAATATGGCTAACCTGTTATCCAATATATCATGAATCACACTCTTACTTAAACATCTATTGTCTCATCAGAAAAACGAGGAAAAAAGCGATTTAAGACAGAATCTCCACCCACGCACACAACAGCAAAGAACTCTTCAACATCATCAAGGAGTTCGCCCAACCCACCAGCGAATCGACCGACATCCCTCCCTCACAAGGCCTCTGCGACAAACTCAGCACCTTCTTTCACCACAAAATCAAAAGCATCTACGACAACTTCGACGAAGACAGCCCACACACGGAACCCCCACCAACCACCCCTGACACCCTGAAGCCAACGATTGACAGCTGGACAGCCCTCACCACCGAAGACACCCTGAAGACAATGAAGTCAATCCACTCCGGGGCCCCCACGGACACCTGCCCCCACCACATCTTCAACAGAGCCGCCGACACCATCGCACCCATGCTCCGACACACCATCAACCGCTCCCTGGCGGCCGCCTCGTTCCCCGACGACTGGAAGCACGCCGAGGTCAACCCCCTCCTGAAGAAACCCTATATGCCTGACATGTGAATCTAGTGTGCATGGCATTCTCTCATTCCTCATCGCCCTTGAGTGTATTAATGCACTCACTTGACAGACTAAATCAGATACCCAATCCTCATCTGAATCTCCATATAAAAAGTAGCAAGTCTTCTCGAAACGTTGGACAGTCTTATTGTCTCATAGTTACCATGTGGCAAAGATCTGGTGAGACACCCCCTTCATTACATTGTTGGTCCAATACATCAGATATAATAATTACCAGTATCATGTACCCAAAAAATAATGCATCTCATGGTCCACATTATACTTTGTGTTGCAATTAATATTAAATTTAATGGTGTACCTCCTCTTGTTAAGGCCCTCAAACTCTCTTTTTGTCCAATGCCCACTTGCAGTTCACACAATGCCCACATTTATGGAAACCAAGTGTATAGGGTGTCATCCAATTCGCTCCAGTTCTAACCCCTAAATAACTGGGGCAATGTAAATTCTGTAAACATGTTCCTCTATGGTATGTATTCTCTGGTGTATTAGTAAAATATCCCTCCAGGGATTTGTCAGCTCTGACTAAAGGTTTGGAATCATCACCGTCATCAAAGTGGGTGCCATTAAGATTTCACATTGGATATTAGGGATGGTACTTCACAATATTGGATTACATATCGATTTTTATATAATTAGAATTTGTTTTTTCAGATAAACTGACCTACAGTAACATTAGGTACGCTTTCCTTTTGTTTTACACTTTCTAGTTAGATAAGAAAAAAAAAAACAATTTTTTTTGCACACTTAGTTTCTACCTGCACTTGGGATTAAATTACTTTGCATGCCATAACATGGGGGTATGGTGTGCATGGCAACCCACATGGTTGTATAGGATGTATATGATAAAAAATATGGGTTTCCACGTTTTTAGAGACTTATTGGTTGAGTAATATTAATTTGATGTGAGAGATCAACTTGGAAGTGTAAGTGATTTCATTTTGTGTATATTTCTTAGCCCTGAAGAAGTTGCGTTAGTCGTGACGAAGCACGTGTCAGCTGAGAATAGAGAGAATTGAAACGTGGATACTAACTACATATTGGAAGTGGCTTTGAGTCTATTGATATTGTGTGTGCTGGGGAGTGTGAGATAAAATGTTAAGCTGGCATATGCCACAATTTTGAGAGAGGGGTGGTGCTCTCTACCCTTAGGCACCACCTGAAAATGCGTTTGTTGTGCATTAATATTGTGAACTTCCCGTTAGGGCGCCAACACCCTATTAAAGTCCTCCCATGAATACGAAAAAGCCTTCACCAATTGCACCAAGCATCTACTGTCCTGCAGCTGCTGAGTCCCCAAAGCCCAGGAGACCTGCCAGCACTTCATCCAGGAACCAGGACCTTCAGAGAAGCAGTGGAACTTCTCTCCTGCAGGCATCCAAAGACCCCTGGAAGGATTCCGTGACTGCAGAAACCCGACGCCTGAAGACACTACTGCACCCATCACTCCAAGCCCGAGTTGAAGTGGGCCAACTGTGTCAGCGTGGTCCCCACATCCTCCAGAGACCAACTCCGGTGTGGTGACACCTCTTGTGGACTCCCGACATCGCCTGCAGCCTCTGCCCGCAGGCCCCATCTACTGCGACTGCTCCCGGTAAGAGAAACCTGATGGCTAAGGACACCTCTGCACCCGTCGACCCTGGGGCGTGGAGAAGAGGACCAACACTGTCCCTGCGTCCCCGAGCATCGTGAGGCCTGGGCCCCGCTGTTGGTTCAGCCCGACTGACCCCTCAGTCAAAGCCTGCAGCCTCTTATTACCGCGACTGTCCTCCATAGAATAAGATTGGGCACCGACACTATTTTGCACCTCTGCGCCCAGCTGTCCTAGTGCCGCTGGGGGTGTTCTGTGCTGCCTTGAACCTTGCCTACCAGACCTGAATGCTGCATTGACTTTTCCTCCCATATGATTACATTCCAGCCTCCAGAAATTGCACTGTCCATTTTTTTTAACTAAAAATAATTCATATTTAAGCACGTACTTACCTGACCGATTTTCTTCTGATTCCTAAACACACATATATATATATATATATATATATATATATATATATATATATATATATATTTATATATATTTGCTATTTTTATAAATTGGTGTAGATCTCCTTCTTGAGTCGTGTCTCATTTATTGACCACTGTGTGTATTTTCAGATGTCTTTCACTCCTGTGATATGCCTAACTGCTCGCCCACACTACCACAAAAGAGAGCATTTGGGGTGTCATTTGTGCCTCTGTAATTCCTCTGTGTTTTGCTTGGACTCTTTACACAGTGTATCTCTTTTTGGTCCACTTCATAAAGAGCCAGCTACCTACAGACAGTTAATGAGCACTTACTGCTCCTGCCTTTCTCAGATGGGCAACTCATTGGTACTTCCACTGAACACATTAGTTCCCTTGACTGTGTATAATCAACAGATGGAAACCACTTTGCCAGTAGTGTTGGAGAAGTCCTTCCATCCTGAGTCTGAGAGGTTTGAGTTCTTTACTTGTTCATCCTTTTAGGATGGCAGTTTGGTTTGCCTTTGTCAGAAAGAACCAAGTCTGCCTGGCTCTCTACCCTAATACAAGTTTGGCATTTTACATGAACTAATCCTCTTTAAACCTTTGTTATGATGTTGTTTGTAGTAGGGAATGTCCATGCTTCTGAACTGTTGAAAGGGGGGGGGGGGGTGGCACGGATTGGGGACCGTCAATTTAGCTTTTGCTTTAAGTTGAAAACTGGGGGAAGGGAAGAACAGGAGCTCTTTTTTTCTTTTCTAATGTGTTGCATGATTTGTGTATTGCAGCCATACTCCCATATGATGCCGAGGCGACTGAACACACAGAGATATCGACTTCAGCAGCCTCTCCCACCGCCCCCTCCCCCACCATATTACCCCAGCTTCCTGCCGTACTTCCTGTAAGTAAAGTAGTTCTCTTAATCTTCAGTGAACGATGCGTGCCAACAATGTGCAAGCTGATCTCTCAGATGCATGTGTATTGTCGTGCAGCTCCCTATGACATATGGTGGGGCCGTCTCTATATCTCTCTTAAGAGCTTTCTCCATCCAATTCCACGTTCCCGCTATGACAAACAGCAGGAAAAGTCTCTCGCTCTCTCTCTCGCTCTCTCTCGCTCCCTTTTTCTCTCTCCTCTCCTATTTCTTCTCTCCTCTCTCCCTAGCCCGCTTTCTCTCTCTCCTCTCTCCCTAGCCCGCTTTCTTCTCTCTTCTCTCACTAGCCCGCTTTCTCCTCTCTTCTCTCCCTAGCCTGCTTTCTTCTCTCCTCTCTCCCTAGCCTGCTTTCTTCTCTCCTCTCTCCCTAGCCCGCTTTCTTCTCTCCTCTCTCCCTAGCCCGCTTTCTTCTCTCCTCTCTCCCTAGCCCGCTTTCTTCTCTCCTCTCTCCCTAGCCCGCTTTCTTCTCTCCTCTCTCCCTAGCCCGCTTTCTTCTCTCCTCTCTCCCTAGCCCGCTTTCTTCTCTCCTCTCCCTAGCCCGCTTTCTTCTCTCTTCTCTCCCTAGCCCGCTTTCTTCTCTCTTCTCTCCCTAGCCCGCTTTCTTCTCTCTTCTCTCCCTAGCCCGCTTTCTTCTCTCCCTAGCCTGCTTTCTTCTCTCCCTAGCCCGCTTTCTTCTCTCCCTAGCCCGCTTTCTTCTCTCCCTAGCCCGCTTTCTTCTCTCCCTAGCCCGCTTTCTTCTCTCCTAAGCCCGCTTTCTTCTCTCCTAAGCCCGCTTTCTTCTCTCCTAAGCCCGCTTTCTTCTCTCCTAAGCCCGCTTTCTTCTCTCCTAAACCCGCTTTCTTCTCTCCTCGGCCCGCTTTCTTCTCTCCTCGGCCCGCTTTCTTCTCTCCTCGGCCCGCTTTCTTCTCTGCTCTCTCCGCTATCCCTAGCCGGCTTTCTTCTCTGCTCTCTCCGCTATCCCTAGCCCGCTTTCTTCTCTGCTCTCTCCGCTATCCCTAGCCCGCTTTCTTCTCTGCTCTCTCCTCTATCCCTAGCCCGCTTTCTTCTCTGCTCTCTCCTCTATCCCTAGCCCGCTTTCTTCTCTGCTCTCTCCTCTATCCCTAGCCGGCTTTCTTCTCTGCTCTCTCCTCTATCCCTAGCCAGCTTTCTTCTCTGCTCTCTCCTCTATCCCTAGCCAGCTTTCTTCTCTGCTCTCTCCTCTATCCCTAGCCAGCTTTCTTCTCGCTGTCTTAAACTGGTTGTTTTTTGCTATAAAGTCATCCTTCTGTTTTTAAGCAGAGCCCACTCTGTCCAACACTCGAAGCGACTCCCTTCCACCTAGAGCTACTTAATCTGTCCCTATAAGACATAGCCATCTCTAAGCTGCTAGCATTTGTGCTTCCGTGTTCCATACTAGGTGGCTCTTAATCTCTGCTACTCCAAGGGTTTGTAAGTTTGCTCGTTTTGTAGCACCATTTAGTTACCTGATGTCACAGTACAATCTTAGAACACTTGAGTATTTTTTGATGTATACAGAGATTCTTGAGATGTATTTTGTCAGTGGTTTTTCTAAAGTCCACCTCTCCTTTATAGTACCTGGCCGTTGAAGGTTTGAGCTGTTTCTTTCCTGTTGCTTTCTTATCTAGTCCAGTGATCATGGTCGGGGTGTAGATAATGACTGTACATTGAGCTTTTCTCACGCAGGCAGACGTAGGCTTGGCTATAACGGGGATACTACAGAAAAGAATGCATTCACTAAATGAGCCTGAGCAGGTCCTGGGCAGATTTGTAAAAACAAGAAAGCTGAAACAACTAGCAGTAAACGGTTACAACAGATTGCTTGAATTCTGTCTCCAAAAATGGAAGGAATATTTAGAAGAATCTTTCAAGTTTTAGTTTACATTGAAGCTTTCTACCACGCAGTTCCATAAAGACAATTGCGGTAGCCACAGTTGTTTTGTTGTTCACTGTACATACAAATTGATGCTGGAATTCTCAGTAACCAATTCCAGTAGGGTATAATGGGAAATCATGTAATAGGAACCATGCATATAGAGAGAGGGCTTGCAGGAGAGCAAGAACATTCTATATAAATGAAATAAAGTCAGTTAGCCATCAAGCTAAATTGGAGTATACAAGTAAAAAATGTGCCAGCGCACGAACAGAAGTAAATCAAGACTGTAACTCAGATTCTGATGAATTTGCTAAACTTTGGATCTCTGCCCTGGAACAGTTCTCCCAGAATCCCAAGTTACCAGACTCAGGCCCATTCTCTGGATTCTGTCAGTGACTGGCTACTTCCTGGGCAATATCCATGTGTGTACTGTAATTTAACTATGGTGGCCCACGTTTAGGCACTGTTGGACTCTGATTGCTCAGTCTCCCTTCCTAATTGAATGAGCAGTGAAGGCTTACTCCAAGAGTTGATAGTAGGTTTGGGACTCTTGTACAATGTGACACAGTAATCACACTCAAAGTAACATAACATGTACTCGGAAGCTATTACTTTAAAAAATAATGGCTTTTAATTTACACTTGTCAAAAAAAGTACGTTCTTAGCGCCGTCTGTGGCCAAGTCTGTGTGCATGTCCAAGCCAGAGATCTTCTTCCTCGACTGTCTTTAGAAATCTTGGGGTTCCAGTTCATACTAAGGGCAGTGTTTATTAACAGTGTTAGGGGTGTGAGCCGGGCTTCTTAGAGGTAATGGGTGCAGGTTGATGGGTGAAAGGCTTAGCTCAGATGGCTTGAGCCCAGCCTGCTAGAATCTCACTAGATCGCCTACACCCACCATATGAAGGTGAACCATATGAAGGTTACGCACCATATGAAGGCGAACTGTTGATGAGAGCAAAAAAAGAGATTTTTGGCTTCTATTGGGAAAACGGTCCAGATTGAAAGTCCCCACTGTCTTCTTAATAATGCTAGTTTTGCTGGTTTAGTCACTGCCAGGAGGGTAACAGCAGTGTTTAAAATTTTGGTCCTCATCAAAAGCCTTTCTCCACTGGTGCACCCAGTCTTAATTTGTCCAGCCAAACACAAAGAATTGTCTCTAGGGTGACACTAAAGGGAAGCTACAGCCAACCAGACATTCAACACCATTCCATAGCAATCCGATCTTAACTTGATGGACTAGTAGGGCAGCACTGCCGTTACAATGGCATGTTATTGAAGATACGAAATGGACTACCTGAGCAGGATTTTCTGGTTTCCAGATCTCAAACATACTTGATGTGCCTCCTACCTTTGTGCTGCACTTTAAGCCTAAAGATAGCTACAAGATCACCTATAACAAAATTGGAGCACCCTTTCAAATGGGGATGCAAGACACCCAAAACTTTCCTCAAAGGCCACACTATACACCCACAATCTCCAAACCATACGAAAGAGGCTCTGTAGCCACTTACTTCTGTAGCCACTTACTGATTTGACCAGGAGTGCACTAGGAAACACTACAGTGGCATGAAATGACCCCCCACCCACCTGATACACAGGCTAAGGCGGGTTTAGGGATCAATACTGTGATGGGTCTTGGAGGACACAATGTGGACGTCCTGAACCAACATCAACTGTTGCTTACAGGACCAAGATCGGCTAGACCAGTTAAGGACTATTCCTTTGTTCTCCAGTAGAGCTCTCATCTGGCAGGATATGACTTCCTCCTACCTTCCATGACAGACTACAGGGTTGATAGGTGCATGAAGGTTGTCTCATACATGAAGGTCAAACCTCAATACAATGTTGCAATCTTTGTGTCCTCAAATGGAAAGCCACTCACCATGTGATCTAACAATACAAAATTTTCCAGCATTCGCAACAAGAATTTTATATTCTATTAAGGACACGGAGGCTCAGATTATGCTTCTCAAATCTTTACTACTCCAAAATAGCAGTCAATGAAAAAACAGTTAACACATATGTAAACACTACAAGTCCCATGAGGCTTTGAACCACGCCTCCTTCATTAACCAATCCACAAGGTCCATAGTACACAAGATAGCGAGGCACCATCTTGACTGCCTCTTTCTTTGCAATAACAGTCTGATTCCTCAAAATAATCAAAACAGGATAGAGTTCCGTCTCTCAACGGAGAGCAACTCCAATAACAGGTCTCCGATGAGACAACTTATCCACCATCAGTGAAGACTTTGTCGCCAAAAGACATTCCAGGTTTAGCTCTGTTTGGAATCCGTTCCTAAAATCAAAAACAAGTTTGAAAACCACAGAACCAAAAGTTTGGTATTTAAGGGTGGGAAAGAGGAAAAAAAACTTGTCTTATACATCATATGACAACATGACAGTTGTAAGTCCTTCTTACCTGTCCCAACGGGTGGGATAATCCTCGCCTCCGTGTCCTTAATAGAATCTAAAATTCCTGTCGCGAATGCTGGAAAATTTTGTATTCTATGGCAGGACCGGAGGCTCAGATTATGCTGGTTCAAAGCTGACCAACGCGATACAAAAGGGGATGATGGACGGAACGTTTGAGCCAATCAAACACTCACCCCCAGTCAACTGATCTGGGTTTAATCCATCATCATTCTTTAGCTCACTCCACCACCCCAGTTCAGACATGGCCATATGCAAATCAGTCTGACCCTGTGCCTCATGGGAACAGTCCAGCCCGAACTGCCAAGCCATGTCTTCCCTGGACCGGAAACAAGCATCCTAGGACCGGTTTCTGGCATTTCAGCCGTCATCAGCCAGGCTTGCTTGAATCCAGTGGCAAAGTGAGCAAGGGACCCACGTCTGGGCATACCCCGCCAACTTAGGGCGACCAAAGCGATACAAAAGGGGATGATGGACGGAACGCTTGAGCCAATCAAACACTCACCCCCAGTCAACTGATCTGGGTTTAATCCATCATCATTCTTTAGCTCACTCCACCACCCCAGTTCAGACATGGCCATATGCAAATCAGTCTGACCCTGTGCCTCATGGGAACAGTCCAGCCCGAACTGCCAAGCCATGTCTTCCCTGGACCGGAAACAAGCATCCTAGGACCGGTTTCTGGCATTTCAGCCGTCATCAGCCAGGCTTGCTTGAATCCAGTGGCAAAGTGAGCAAGGGACCCACGTCTGGGCATACCCCCGCCAACAAAGCTGACCAACAACCGCAGAAGAAACGTGTGCAATGGGTTTATAATAGAAAACTTTAAACATTGATTCAGATGACCAATCAGCTGCCTTCAAAATATCCTCCAATCTAGAGCCCATAATAAAGGCTTTAGAAGCCATAGCACCCCTCGTTGAATGTGCTCCATACACAGAAACATCTATACCTGCTTCAGCCATAACCCATCTGACCCATCGCGCCAAGGTGGCCGTCGATACTGGGCGAAAGTGTTTCTGAATTGACAAAAGTAAAGGTCCCAAAGGATCTGATCTATGAGATAAAGTACGTTATTCATATACTTTCAAACATCTCAAAAAACACATAACTTATTATGAGGAAATGCAGGATACTCCACTGAACGAGACATCGTCTTTGTTCTTCTAGAAATAATGAAAGACACACCCTGGGGAGAGAAAATCCTGCCTGCAAGATCTAAAGCATGCACATCGGAAACTCTACGACATGAAATAAGACATAACAACATAGTGAGTTTTGCTGATAATTGTTTCAGCGATAAATCTTTGTCAGGCCAAGACTCGAGTAAAGCGAGAATATTAGACACATCCCATAACGTAGTATATCTGGGTTTCGGAGGACGAGCCACCCTAATACCTTTCATTAACTTGCACACCATCGGATGGATCCCCACTGGTTTCCCATCAATGTGATCATGTCCAGCTGATAAAGCCGACCTGAAATTATTCACTGACCTATAACATAGGCCTGAATCTGCACATTCGGACAAAAAATTCAAAATTTCCTTCAAATCAGATCCCACGGGATCCACCTGTCGTTGAAGGCACCAACCCATCCATCGCTTCCATGCTTCAGAATATCTCTTATGGGTGGATGAAGCCCAAGCTTGTTGTATAAACCTGGCAGCCGCCGATGAAATGCCTTCAATTCGCTCATGTCTCCTGAGAGTGTCCACACCATAAGGAATAGCTGATTCTGAAGGACCAGAGGATGCGGGGAGCCCACTGGGTCCTGGAGCAGTAGCGGAAAAACGGGCAGTTGAAATGGCAGGTCCACTGACAGTTCCAATAGAGTCGGAAACCACGATTGTGTCTTCCATTGTGGTGTGACTAATATCAATGAGGCAGACTGCCTCCGGACATGAGCCGCTACTCTCGGGATTAATGCGAAGGGGGGAAAAGCATAATTCTTCTGGGATCCCCAGTGATGAAGAAACGCATCCGTTCCCAATGCCATCAGGTCTGGTCTCCAGCTGAAGAAGCGTGGAAGCTGGGTGTCGAGGCGAGAGGCAAAAAGATCTACCTGACATGGGCCTTGAATAGTCATGATCTCTTGAAACACAGTCGGATGGAGCTTCCAGTCGCTGAAATCCCTCAGAAATCTGGAATTCCAATCCGCTACTTGGTTGCTCTTGCCGGGAATGTATTCCGCAACTATCCTGATCTTCTGTGCCAGGCAGAAGTGCCAAAACTCTCAGGCAATGTTGGCCAACAGCCAGGATCTCGTCCCTCCTAGGTGATTGATAAATCTCGCCGCTGACACATTGTCCGTCCTGAAGAGGATGCAACAATTGCGCTTCAGTGGGGAGATTGACCTGATGGCAAACGATCCGGCTAACAATTCTAGACAATTGATGTGTAATTTTAATTCTTCTGCCGACCACCGGCCTCCTGTAGCAAAGTCTCCACATCTTGCTCCCCAGCCCCATCGACTGGCGTCTGGTTCGATAATTACATCGGGAGAAGCTCCGAAAATGGCCTTGCCATTCCATGCCTCCATGTGTGTTAACCACCATTGCAGTTCGTCTTGAGCGTCTGGAGACCGAGCAATCAAATGATTGTAACTGAACTTTTTCTGAAGATAGAAGATCTTGAGACGTTGTAACGCTCTGTAATGCAGAGGTCCTGGGAAGACTGCCTGCATTGAAGAAGCCAGAAGGCCCACAATTCTCGCCAGGGACCTCAAAGATACCATTTGTCTCGACAGAGTTGTTCGAATCTCCCTTTTGATGGATTTGATCTTGGTTGCCGGGAGGAGCAACTGAGCTTTCACCGAATCTATCTGGAAACCTAAGAAATCCACCTGTTGGGCCGGTGTCATCATGGATTTTTTGAGGTTGATCACAAAACCCAGCTCTTGCAAGAGAGAAATCGTCCATTGCAAGTGATTGCACTATTGAATCCGATCTTGAGCTAACAGAAGCATGTCGTTGAGATAAACGATCATGCGAACTCCCATTTCTCGAAGACGAGTGACTACTGGCTTCAACAGTTTGGTGAAAACCCAAGGATCTGATGAGAGGCCGAAGGGGAGCGATTGGTATCGAAACCATTGACCCTTCCATTGGAATTGGAGGTATTTCTGGTGTGAGGGACAAATAGGCACTGTTAGATAAGCATCTTGTAGGTCAAAACGAACCATCCAGTCCTTCTCTAACAACAGGTCTCTTAAAAGATGATGGATCCCTTCCATTGTGAAATGTCTGTAGACCACAAAGGGGTTGGACTCCCTGAGATTTAACACCAATCTCTGCCCTCCTCCTTTCTTTTGGACCAAGAAGACGTTGCTGCAAAAGCCTTCGGGAATGAAGAGTCCCGCAGCAATGGCCTGCTTTGTCAAAAGTTGTAGTAGTTCTGAGTCTATAAAAGACTGTTCTTGTAGGGAAAAATGGAGAGGAACAGGAGGAGCTTGCTGAATGGGAAAACAGATTAACTCTTTGATACCCCTGAACAGTGTTCACGACCCACGCATCTGAGGAGATCTTTGCCCAATTGTACGCAAAATGCATCAGTCGGCCCCCCAAAGGAATCGAAGGGAGAAAAGGGGTTGTTACCTGAAGATTGGGCATCATTGTTCTTGAATCCTCGGTTGATCCCTCTATTGTATCTTCCACGGAAACCCCGGGATCTCGTGAGATAAAATCTGGCCTGGTCGGGTTCTTGAGTGTAACCCCTGCGACTAGGGGCAAAACCCCGCTGAGGACTTTGTTGACTGAAGCGGCCGGCCGAGCGTCCTCTGCCACGGCCTGCCCTACCAGAGAGGGGATGGAAGACTCTCTTGAGGGAGGATTGCGACTTGTCCAGGGAGGTGATGGTGTTAACAAACTTCGCAATGTCCTTCACAAAACGTTCGCCGAAAAGTTGGCCCTCCGCCAAAGGGCCTTTAGCTGAGGCTAATTCCACTAGCTGTGGGTCGGTTCTTAGGAGGACCGACTTGCGTCTTTCCAAGGAAAGCGCGCAATTAACATTGCCAAGAAGGCAGATTGCCTTCTGGGCCCATCCAGCTAGGACCTCTGGGTGGATGGCCGGACAAGTCTCTTGCGCTTGCAATGCTAGTTCCAGAATCTTTGCCAAAGGGCCAGAGACATCGAGGAGTTTGTCCTGACAAGCCCTAAGAGCCCTGTCGATACCTTTCTTGGGAACTTTTTTATATTTCTTTAGAAAAGTCTGCATGGACGTGTATCTCTGGGGTCAAGGCAGTTTTATTCGGAAGGTCTGGGCGAGGGCACTCTGATCTCAGGTGGGCACGAACCGCTTTGTCGAAGCTCTTGCGGAGGATCGTCTGTATGTAATCCGCCACCGCTGGGGCGGGAGCCCAATCGGAAGAACGGGGATGGACAATGCTAGAAGGATCAAAGGTGAAGGGGGTAGGATTAACAGGTGAGACAGAGTGCTTGCGCTTCTTGGCGCGTTTGCGTGGGCGCGATTCCTGGGAGGAGTCTGTGTCGGTAAGCGGGGGAAGATCCAGGGTGCTAGGCAATGGAGAAGGGGCCAGAGGATCCGCGGTGTACTTGTGATCTTTGGCTTTCTGTAACTTGGAGTAAACGGTAACATGGGGGCCAAGAGTGACCTGGGGGTTCAGAGGAGGGTAGGGGTTGGGTTGCCAGAAGGGGTTTTAGGGGTGGCACCCACCAATTGGTCTAGGCGGAGGGAGATGGGCAGGAGGGCAGATGAGTGCCTTATCTAGCTTTTTATCAAGAGTCTCGTCAATGAGGGACTCCATATTCTCATCATAATAGTAGTCCTCATCTTCTGCAGGACCATATGCAGCCAGTTCCTCCTCATAGACCTTGCAGTCTGACATCTTTGATGAATATCTCTATATTCTACTCCAAATCCCCAGTGGGAAGCAAAATTTTACAACCCAGACCCGCAGTGAGAATTACTGCCGGTCTGGGTTGTCAAATGGGAGTCAATGCTGGGACAGTGAGGCCAAAGAAGGTACCACAACCCCTGTAGTTTAGGACTAATGGAGGACAGCCCCTCCTGCCTAAATTAATCAGGGGTTTTTCCAAAAATTATTTGTGGCAGTCAGCTATAAATTACAGGAAAGTGTTAAATGCCCAGAAAACGCTTGAAAGAGCTTAAATTGATCTTATTTCAGGCCCGGTACCGGCACAAACACTGTCTAACTGCTTCCCTCTATTCTTCTAGCCCCGGGAGAGGCGTCAACCAGCGTGCGTGTGGGAGTCTGCAAGCGCGTGAACTGTCGCGTGAAGGCTCCCGACAGATCCGCGTAAGCAGCCCGATAGGGCTTCTGTATGAAATGAAATGAAATGAAATTTGTACTTGTAAAGCGCACCCATACCCCCAAAGGGGTGTCCAGGCGCTGTACGCATACCGCTGTGGAACCCTTCCTGGCTTTTCCCTGTGAAATGTCCACTCCTGGGCACCCCCAGGGTGAAGCCAGGCATCCCAGCGCTGTTGGGGCCGTTGTGGAGATTAAGCAAGCTATTGCCCAGAGTTGCAGAGTGGGACCCATGATTAGAATAGGCACCGAGGCGAGAATTATCAGGTCCGAGGAAATTGAGCCTAAGACCCGCCGAGGCGGGAATTGAACCCTGGTCCCGGGCCAGATCTCTGCATCAGGGTCTGCCGCTCTAACCATTGAGCCACACTTCTCCACTCTGTATGTGACCTCGCTCCCAGAGGGGGGGGTAGACCCAGCCGGTAGTGCGAGGGACGCGCAGGCACACACGGCACCAACCGCTCACAGAAGCGAGTTTAACCGGCTATAAAGAACCTAAATCTGGAAAGAAAAAGCACAGAATACCTATGAAAGGGCAGCGCAACACACGCTGAAGGAATCGGGAAATTTAAACATATCGCGCGAAAAGCGTGGCGCGAGCGCTACACCGCTAATGGGGTGAAAACATAAAAGTCAATCGAAATTATTCATAAGCATTAAAATATTTTAACATAGTCATTACCAACTTTACAATGAGCAAAATAACGGGGTACTTGTCTTGACTGCGGAGCAGCAAAGAAGGAGGCAGTCAAGATGGTGCCTCGCTATTTTGTGTACTATGGACCTTGTGGATTGGTTAATAAAGGAGGCGTGGTTCAAAGCCTCATGGGACTTGTAGTGTTTACATGTGTTTACTGTTTTTTCATTGGCTGCTATTTTGGAGTAATAAAGGTTTGAGAAGCATAATCTGAGCCTCCGGTCCTGCCATAGAAACATGAATTACATGAAAACAACTACACCACAAATATCCCATTTACCACATGCATGGAGTTGATAGGGGACTTGGTGGGTTTTCCACAAGGCTGTTGGTAAACCCTTTGTGATAAAAATAAAATCCTGCGCCCCTTCACTAATTATTTCACTGCTACCAACTATCCCTCTTCCCAGACCTTGGTGAGGGTGTGCTAGATATTCTCATCTGATGTCTGAGTATTCACTTTTCATGTACACGGTCCACCTGCACTTTGTACTATGCTGGTAGACCAACAAAAAAAAATTGAACACCTTGCAGAGGTTTAGTCAAATGGAGGCGGAAAAGACAGCACAGGTCGTAAAGGAAAAAAATGGCAGGGGGGCACCACTCTTCAGTGATGCTATGCCATTTTGTCCTTATGGGGAAACCTCATAGCATTGGATACAGGTTTGCAAAATGCGCAAAACGTGAACAGACCTAATCTGCTTATTAAGCAGGGTAGTAGTTAATAATTGTCATTTGGTAAGTGTAAAAACAAAGAAGCCAAACGTTATTGGTGCATTATGAATGAAATATTAGTGAGAATAATGATGTAGAGCAGGTGTCTCCAACCATTGGATCGCAAGCTGCCAGTAGCTCGCAGAAACCTTCAGAGTAACTCCCAGCCATGAGTTCATTTTTAACTAAGAATGCCAATAAATAATAGTTTTTCGTTTAGAGTGAAGGAAAGGCTTTGTTTATTTTGCATTATTACAAGGCTGCAGATAGCAGAGCCTAATAATGAGTGGTGCTCCACTCATATTTATGAGCCATGTGGGTCACGGAGGTTTAGAACTGAAGTAGTGGGGTATTTAATTCTTTAACTAGAAGTTGTTCTCAGCTCAATATTGGAGCATAAGAACAAAATGATATTTCTGAATGCTTTTAAATGAGAAAATTACAATGAAGAGTTAACTTGATGATTAAGTAAACTCTTCATTTAAATTTTCTCCCTTTTCAAAATGTCACATTACCAAACAGCAGGCATCTTGCTCCCAGTGGCTTGTAGACACTGTCATATTTATAACTGAAAAGTACAATAATTTTTTTTTAAATGGGACAAAATCTATGAAACATTGTCTTAATTGGATTCATTTAAAGTAGAGAAAAACATTAAGTCCTAATGTTTTATAAAGCATGTTTCTTCACCTTAAATCCCTCACATTTAAGCAAATGACTGTAATTTCTTGTTATAAATATGACATGTCTACAGGCCACTGGTTGTAATATGCCTGCTGTTTGTAAAGACACTTATACATGGGAGAAAATTAAAAAGTTGAGTTTTATGTATGTATATAAACATAAAGTTAACTCGTCAGTCTTGCATTTACACACAGCAGGCATCTTGCTCCCAGTGGCTGGTAGACACAATGCCATATTTAGAACTGAAAAATGCAGCCGTTTTTTTTTATGGGAGAAATTTAAAGTGCAGAAAAATGTTCCTTGTTAAGAACATTTTTGGAGAGAATTTTTTTGCACTCTAGATTTCTCCCATTTAAAAAGCAAATGGTTGTATGTTTGTGTTGTACATGTAATGGTGCCACATATGGCGAAAGGTATGTCCTGTGCCACAAGTACATATACACAGGCTCCGTCACCCATACACATACATATGTAGTGTACCAAAATGAGGTGCACTATATAGAAAGTCCAGACGACCCTTATTGGCTTACAGGGCTTAAATTAATAATCCCAAATGCTCTGTTTGTGGTTGTGTGTGCAAGCAGTTTAAGCTTATCAAAGGGTAGTGTTAAGCATTTGTTTGTCACACAGTGAATGAATAAGAGACACTCAAGAAGAAACTCTGGACCAATTTAGAAAAATTTCAGGTATTTTTATATACTTTTTTAACACCAAGAACTTCGTAATTGGGTAAGTACTTTCCGAGTTATCAATTTTTACAGTTAAGCAAAAATGTCACACACATGCGTTTTTACGCGCTAATTCTTTCCTATGGTGGAAAGAAACACATACTGCACACAGGTACTTGCAATCGTATTTCGGGGTCCCCTTTAGAACTTAAGGTGCAAGGGGGTCACGGTAACAAGATCCACCAGCAGTTTGGGTTTACATGCCCTGGAGTGTCCTGGTGGAGAGGTGCTGGACGGGTTGGTAGCCTTACGTGCTACATCATAGGGAAAGCAGGAGACCATCTAGAAACAGGCTGCAAAGGGGGACTTAAGAGCAAGTTCGGGAGCTCCTGGGGGGGGGGGGGGTCGGCTCAGTTCTTGAGGGTCTTGGGAGCAGGGAGGCACAGTCTGTGTTCTTGGACCTGCGCTGGGGAGGTGGGTGTAGAGGGTTTTGGTCAGCTGTTCCTGTACGTTGTAGGTGCTCATGGTTCTTGGTCAGACCTGCAGAGGTGGACAAAACAGGACAGCTGGGCCACTCTGTGCTGGCCTCTGCGAAGCTGATGTCCCTCGTCGGTCTTTGCGGTGATGGAGTCCGGACTGGACTTTGTCACGGCCACTCACCTGAAGTCCAGGATGTCTGCAGGTGCGATGAACAGCCCCCTGACCTTCTGAGACACCTCTCAACACTGCTGAGAGAAACAGAAGTTCGGGCAAGTGTCTCAAAAGGGAAGGGGAAGAGACAAAGAAAGAGATTCAGCTGCGTCTTGCCACCTGGTCCAGCCTAGGTTCCCAGAAGTGTCTGGAAGTAAGGACAGCTACTGACAGGTTAATTCTCTGGGAATTAGAACACAAAATACAATTACAACAACATGTAAACCCACAACAAGCACCCAAGGGTTTTCCCACCAAGAGGGGTTCTTATAATCCTGTTCTCTACACAAGAGAAGAGAATGGCTCCAACCCCAAATGGTCAAAATAGAAAATGTCGCTGTGACAGTTCAATGAGTAGAGGCAATGATCTCCAATAAGAATAAGGCGCTCCCTCTTCAGTATTAACAGAAGCACAAAGAAAAGTCTCTGATCCTAAAAGGGTATTAGCAAAATGCCCGCAAACAATACACTACAATCAACAAGGAGTTCTGATCCCCAAAATGTATAGGCAAATTTCCACAAACAATATGCTCAGAGTTTTCAATAATATCTGCGAACTAAATATCACAAAAGCACTCTCCCACTTGCGCAGTAGCTGAGAAAAGCAAGCGTGATTGTACATAAAAGCGTTCGCAATAGCAGTCATTTAGATGAAGGGTTGCAGGTTCTGGGAAGTCTGTTCCCGCAGGCTTGAGGAATTCAAAGCGTGAAGAATGAATGACTCCTAGAACGAGGACGAAGAATCAGAGCTGGCGGAAAAACGGGAACCAGCTGATGACCAATCAGGAATCGAGGAGGCGTCCCATTAGGAACGAGGAGCAGGCGTCTAATCAGGAGTGAAGAGGACATGAAGTTGGAACCCGGACGAAAGTCAAGCTGGGGGCTTTGGAATGCACGGCCTTTAATAGCCACTGAAAGAGGGCACATTGTTTGACCAGTGTGTGCGCAACGTGAAAGGTGCTGCGCCTGGCCCATGTGACCCTGAAAGTGGTCAGTAATGTGCGGTTACCAAGAGTATGAAATAAACGGTGCTGACGCATATGGACCTAAGCATGCACGGCATGAAGAAACAAACCAGCATTGGCAGTATTAAACAAGCATTGTTAGCATGAGCAATCATTGGCAAAAGCAATCCATTTTGGAAATTTGTTACATTCATAGACAGGCATTGGTAAAACTTGTAACAAACCTTATGTGACCCTGATCAGTCTCCTGTTTGCTCATTGAAAGAGACTGCCATTTGATTAATCTGACATCCTGATGAGTGCTGACTGATAACGCAGGCTGTGACATGGGGGTCCATGACAGACTTCAAACAAGTGACGTCTCGATTCTTGGTGGGTAGACAGATCTGACCTAAATAATGAATGTAGGGGCGTTAAGGGGATATAAGGGTTGTAGCCAATGGGCTACTTACCCTTGGGGTCTCTACAACTCCTGTATGACCACTTCCTGTGGGGAGTGGGCATAACCCTGTTCCAGAGTTCCCAATTCCACCAAAATCAAGATGGTGGAATCCTTCCTTCATGGAGCACATCAGGCAGCCCACTTTAGGGGTGAGACTAGCCTGGTGGTGCAACATGCCTACTTGCATATCTAATTTCCCACCTGTCCTGGTGCCAGATGGGTCTCAGGACAGGGAGTGACATCTTCCAGGTCTGGGGGAAGTCTGGTCGCATATCAAAGGCAGTAGAGGCTTTGAAGCCTCTCGCCTTTGTATGCAGATTCACTAGCCATCCTGCTGGAGGTGTAAACGCCTCCCGCCGGAGCAGGCATTGTTTCTGACCTCTGAGAGCACGGGCTCTCACCTCCAGGGGGTCAGAAATTCATCTGTGGTGGGAGGCTGGAAGATATCAATTTGCCAGCACTCTTAGATGCTGGTAGGTTTTATGGGGGCACCTCTATGGTGTCCTCTGGTTGCCTGTTTTAATAAATCCACTACTGGCATCAGTATGGATTTATCAAGCCAAGGTGTTTGATGCCAAGCACCATAGGTTTCAGTAAAGCCATCATGTAGCTGGGGAACTCGTAATGACCGGTGCCCTGTACATCTACTTAAGATGGCTTCCCTGTTCATTTGTACTAACTAGACAACACAGGAGCATATCTCCTTATGCAGATATGTCCTCACATGTAATATAATGCACCCTGCCTTAGGGCTATAAGGCCTGCTATAGGGGTGACTTGCATATATTGCATACAGTGTCTGTGGGCATGGCACACAGGGTGTGGGCCATGTAGTGTTTTCACAATTATCTGATAGAAACTTCTAGCAGCAGATTCCTTACCTTTTGAATTTTACCACACAGACTGGATCCGTAAGATTATTCGGGAGCAGTACCCCTGCATGTTGGTCAGCTCCATGCAGCATGTCCACGCTGGAACTGATGCCCACGTCAACAATATAGGTGCCACTTCGACGTGCTGACATCAGTTCTTTTCTTTCCGTGCCAGCCAGCTCTGATCCAAGAGAAGAGCTACCCCTCGGTCTGTTTTTGACCGAATTTTTGCGACATTTTGCCCATTTTTTTTTTTTTTTTTAGGGTTTTTTCCATCTCGTGTGTCGGGGATGTCATCGAGGATAACAGGTTTCAAACTCTGTGGTGCCTGTCACCGCGCCATGTTGGTGACTGACCCACACCTTGTTTGTTTATAGTGTCTGGAGCGCGACCACAACTCCAAGTCGTGCTACCATTGCCGGACGATTGCGCAGAAGGATTTGAGGGGCGGTCCCTGAAGCTGCTAGCGGTCTGACATTTGACTCCACGGAAGTCATGGTCTCAGTTGCGAGGAAGGGCCAGAGACCATCCCAGTAGTCTGAAGTCCTCTTTGTCCCACTCAAAATCATCAGGAAGCATGCTTCGACTTCTCATCCGTCGGCCGACGCAACGAAGTAACATCGACGTTCAAGGCCTGGTTCCTCATAACCTGCGCTTGGGCTGACTTCACGCCTCCCGAGTTTTCTGGGAGCCGAAGCGTTACCCCCCCCCCCCCCCGCTCCCCCCTTCCCTCCTCCAAATGAAAGTTTTATGATTCCATGCATCTCATATTTCAGCGGCCCGACCCCCTCCGCGCTTTCGGGTTTCGCAGGGTCAGGGGTGGGAGGGGCTCCATCTGGTTCCACATTGGCTATGATTGGCCCCCATGGATCCAGACCGGCGCCGGTCGTATTACTCTGACCTACCCCGGCCCCGATGGCTGTGCTCCTGACGCCAGCCCCATTGTGATGTCTGAATCAGACACTGAGCGGCGTCAACAGACACCGATTCCTGCAGGACCCCCATGTTCTAAGTCGGAGCCTGAGCCCTCTTCGGAACGGCTAGGCCTTTGGGAGGAATGGGAGGGGTCGCTGAACCCTTTAGAATACCAGCCTTATGATCAGGATATGAACTGGGTGATGCCAGTGGACTGGATAAGTCTCCAGACACCGGCATGATTTTGCTTCTACTGTGGCTATGGAAGAGGGAGCTACCTACGCAATGATGGTGCGGAGGGCGGCTGAGGTCCTCTACCTTTAGCTTCCCTTGGTAGTAGTCCAGACCAACATCTTGACAGAGGGGCTGCAACCCGAAGTCTCCTCCCCTGAACCCCTACTCCCGTTCAATGATGCCCTCACTGACGTCCTACTGGAGACCTGGTCCAAGCCCAGCATATGGGATCCTGTAAATAGAATGATTGCCCACCACCCGCACCCAACATTTCTCTCTCAACACCCTACCCCAGAGAGCTTGGTGGTCCAGGCCTTCACTTCCCATAGCGCGTTCCCTGCCGCTCCCCCGGACAGGGAATCTAAGAGGCTGAACAGTTTGGGGAAGAAAATATTTTCTTCCACCAGCCTTGTATTATGGTCAGTGAACACTGCAAGCTTATTGGGCCGCTACTCCCACACGCTGTGGGAAATGGTTGTGCAAATGCTGCCACAGGTCCTGGAAGACACCTGGGCCCTTCTCTCCCAAGCAGTCACAGTTGAGAGACACGCAGCGAATTTCACTATACGCTGTGGTTTTGGCACGACCGACTCGCTGGTTAGATCGGTTTCGTCGACATTTTCCCTCGGACACCACACCTGGCTGTGAACGTCTGACTTTTCGGGGGATGTCCAAGCTTCCCTCATGGACATGCCCTTCAATGGCACCTGTCTGTTTGGAGACAGTGCAGACTCTGCACCGGAGCGCTTTAAGGACTCTCTGTTGGAAGCTGGATTTCTGTTGCTGTGAACCACCCGCCCCTCCACTTTTTGCCAGGTTTCTGATGAACTTTGACTTGATGTACCCTGGGTCCCTGCCAATCAGGTACCCAGGGCCTGTGTTCTATCCCAAAACTGTACCTTTGTACCCCCAATTGCCACCTCTCTGGCCACATGGAAGTCCCTTGTAAAAGGCATCATGGGCACCAAGGGCACTGTGACCAGGGAAGGCCTCTAAGGGCTGCAGCACATATTGTGCCACCCTTGGAGGTCCTGTAAAAAAAAAAAAAACACACACACACACACACACACACACACCCCTCCCACCCCCCCCCCCCCACCCCTAGCTGGGTGCACTATACCACTGGTGAGGGTACAGTTGCAGGAGCACTGTACCCCTACGGTGTCTACGTCTATTCTTAGACATTGTAAGTGCAGTAAAGCCATAAAAGAATATATGGTCTGTGAGTTTGTCATTACGAACTCCACAGCCCTAGTATGGCTTTACTGAATTCTGGGAAGTTTGGTTGCAAACGTCTCAGCATAATAAACCCACACTGATGCCATTGTGGGATTTATTATACAATGCACTCAGAGGGCATCTTAGAAATGACCCCTGAAAAACGATCAGCTTCTGCTGGGTTCCCTGACTGGTAAACACCAGCCTGACACCACGAGACATGTTTCTGGACTCCTGGGGTGTGAGCCTTCGCTCACCTGGCCCAGAAACCAAGCCTTTCCTGGGCGGAGGTGATCACACCTCCCCCAGGTCTGGAAGTCCCTTCCGCCTTTGTAACCGACCCCCATCCTCTCCTGCTATCAGGAGCAGGCCCCCTTCCTGCCTCCCCACCTTTTCAGCGGGAAGACAGGTGGGAAAACTTAGAACAGCCCAGAAGGTGTGCCTACCTCTGCCAACCCCACACCTCAGGTGGGGGAGGCAAGGTGAAGCCCATTCTTCAGTACCTGCCATCTTGCAGATGGCAGGCACTCTCCAATCAGTGTTGGGGATTGTGCCCACTCCCCCACGTAGGATGAGCACACCAAGGGTGTAGTCACCCTAAGGTCAGTAGCCCATTGGCTACTACCTTGAGACCCCTAAAACGCCCCCAAAATATAGTATTTAGGGGGCAGCCCTGAACCCAGAAGGCAGATTCACGCAACCTACGAAGAAGGACGAAAGAAGACGCTCAGCAGAGGAGACTGCAGGGAAAAACTGACTTGACCCCAGCCCTACCGTCCCGTCTGCAGTTTCCAGAGATCCTGCACCAAAAGTCACCTTGTCCTGCAGCCAACAACCTCCAGAACCCATGGGAGGACTGTCTGCCTTCAACAAAGACCGGATCTTCTTTGAACAGCAGCTCTGTTCAAAAGAATCACCAAAGAAAGACTTCAAGCCTGCTAAGGACAAAGAAACCCAACGCCTGGAACCACCACTGCACCGACGCCTACGGCCTGAGTCCGAGTGGCCCAGCGAGGTCCCCCAGCGCTCCAGAGTCCGAGTCCACCGTGTGTTGATCCCTCCAGGACTCCCCGACGTCGCCTGCAGCCTCTGCATGGAGCCCCCTCCCCAACCGCGAGTGGCCCGGTAAGGTGAATTCTCTTCCAGGGGATACTCATCAATAGTCATAAGCACTGAATTATCCCCGCCCATCTGCGGGATCCCGGAGCATATAGAAATATACATATATATATGAGTATGTTGGGGGATCACAAGTGCATAGCACTTCCGCGACATACATATATACATGTATATAAATACATAAATATGCAGCCTAACAAATTCCAATAAGGCAAAATGCCAAAATTACAAAGGTTTTCCCTGTACAGACAATCTCCTATATACACTCTGTAATAGAGAACATACACTGTAATAGTGTTATGCAAGAAAAACCTTTATTTTCAGAGAAGAAAACATGTAATAGCAGGCAGTTGGCCCATAGGCTGCATAGCTGAATAAATATCACCGTACAGTAAAACACTGGCACCTTGCCTTTAAGGCTTCCAAGAACTTGGACACTTTGCCTTTAAGGCCTCCAGGAGACCCTCTGCTCCCATCATGCACCACAGGTGACAGTTAGGTCAGTTCTTTTTCCGGCTCCTTCTATGAGGATCCTGGAGCTTGAGCTCGACAGTTTTTCTGACTTTTCTGTCAGGAATTGTTTTCTTCTTTGGTTTTTTGCGATTTTCCTGTGCTGGCAGTGTTTTATTATCATTCTCTGACAAAATTTCAAACTTTTTCTGTCAGAATGCCAGCTCTTTTTCGAAAATGTCCATCCTGTGGAAAGAAGATGGCCATCTCTGATCCACACTCTGTGTGTATCGCCTGTCTTCCTTCCAGTCACAAGCCTGACACTTGTTACCATTGTAGTAAGTTTTCTACGAGGACTCTTCGCGACAGGGAGAGGATTCGCCTTCAGGCTGTGATCGAGAGAGGAAAAACCCGGCTGGGAAGTGGCCTTGCGTGTCAAGAGCCCTCCTCTCTTCAAGAACATCGACGCCAGCATCATTCTGCCTCTTCAACATCGAGGAAACGGCAGATTCCGGAATGTTCACCGTCGACGTCGTTGCCGCCGTCGAAGAAGCGACCAACACAATCTCCGACGTCGAGACGGCGTGAGTCTCCGTCGTCGAGAAAGGTATTGACGTCGAAGCATGCTACCTCGGGCTCGAGGTATAGCCATGGCAAAGACCGATCGACGTCAAAACATCCATCGACGTCGAGACATCCGTCGACGTCAAGGCACTCTCCGTCACCTCCCCGTAGGTCGACGTCGAGAAGTTTGCCGACGGCAAGGGTGCCGCGAGACCAGTCGGCGTCGAAGACGGCGAGGCTATTGACGTCGAGGAGGCGAGTGCGTTCGACGTCGAAGTCCCTGAGTAGACGGTCGACGTCGAGGACACCTTTGAGGGAGGTGAGGTCGCCGTCGAGGGCAGCGAAGTCCTTAACTCCTCCTAGACATCATCCCACGTCAAGGGAGAAGTCGACGTCGAGGGAAAAACAAAGGTCGACGTCGAGGCGCTCGACGTCGAGAGCTAAAGAGCCTGCTGTTACCTCGGATGAGGTTAGAGCTGCATCTCTATCGTCAAAATCGGGATCTTCTCCAGGACTGCATATTGTCCAGATCTCCCCGGAAGGCTCTCCGGTGGTTGGTGAAGATGCACGGCGCAGGAAGCCTAGGGCCCTCAGTAGCCCGGGGTCTGATTTTTCCCGTACCTATTCTCCTTCACACTTGTCCAGGGATTCTCCATCCCCTAAAACTCCTAGAAGATCAAGATCACCGACTGTGGTTTCTTCCAGAAAGAGGTCTCCAAGCAGATCACGATCTTCACATGCTCTCCATGCTAGATCAAGGGACAGATCTCGCTCTTATCATTCTTCTCCGAAGAGAAGGCGGCATAGGTCTCCCACCCGGTCTTCTTCCACCAGGTCCTCTATCAGAGACTATTCTCCAACTTTGACAGCTACACCTCCGTCAAGAGTTTCTCCAATCGATGACCTCAGCACTTTTAGTGAAGTTCTCTGTAGAGGAGCGAATAAGCTGAACATTTCTATGTATGTCCCGACTGTTACCTCCTCAGTGATTTTTGAGACTCTTCATCATCGCTCCTCGACTCGGCCTTTGCTTCCTCTTGTCCCAGGCCTTCTCAAACCTGCTATGCAAACTTTTTGACACCGGCAACGGTGGGAGCTGTTCCTTCCCGAATAGCCAAAAAGTACAAGGCTCCGGACCAAGATCCGTTGTTCCTTAGATCGGATCCTCCTCCGGATTCCATCATTGTGGCGGCGGCTAGAAAGACGCACTCAGCTATGTCTTCCTCCTCAGCGCCTCCGGATAAGGATAGTAAACTGATGGATTCTTTAGGTAGAAGGATGTGCAACACTTCAGCTTCTATCATGAAGGTCTCCAGTTCCTCCGCTCTGCTGGGGAGGTATGATAGATCCTTGTGGGATTCACTGGGACGTTTTGCAGACAAACTCCCAAAAGAGGACCAGCAAGACTTTAGAGAAATTCTACAAGAGGGAGGTCTAGTGGCTAATCAGGTGATTAGTGCTTCTGCTGACTCATCTGATCTGGCTGCCCACGGATACTCCCATGGTATCTGTTCGAGGCGTTCTGCTTGGTTACGCTTGACTGGCCTCAAACCCGATGTCCAGCGGAAGATAACCAACCTGCCTTTCAACGGGTCTTCTCTCTTCGGGCCGCATGCGGACGAAGAAATGGCAAAGATGAAAGCAGAGCTGGACACGGTGAAAGCTGTGGGTCTCGAAAAACGGAAGGAATTCCGTAGGCGCTCCCGTCCCTATGATAAACGCCCGTTCCAACAGAGGGTTCAAACCCCTCAATGGTCGGCTCAGGGTCAGCAGCAGCAGAGGTCTCACTTCCACCAACGGAGACCAGGAAGAGGAAGAGGGACCAATAGACAGCAGGCCTCTACCTCAAAGCAACCATCAAAACAATGAGGGAGTGCTTCCTCTAGACACGTGTTCCACTCCGGTAGGAGGAAGTATCGCATTACATCTGGAGGAGTGGCGAAACATAACCAACGACAAATGGGTGTTGAACATTGTTCAAGATGGATACTTGCTACGGTTCAAGATCCCACCTCCTTCGGTTCCTCCAGAAGGACGAGTCCGCTTGTGTCATCACATTTTACACGAGGAGGTAAACGGTCTTCTACAGAAAAAAGCCATAGAATACGTCCCTGTTCATCAGAGGCGCCAGGGAATATACTCTCGATATTTCCTGGTCAGAAAAAAGGTCCGACAGTAGAATTCAGACCAATTCTGGACTTGCGCATCTTGAACAAATACATCCGCAAAGAGAAATTTCGAATGCTTGCCCTTCACCAGATCTTTCCCCATCTACATCAAGGAGACTGGATGTGCTCCATAGATCTGCAGGACGCTTATTTCCACATTCCAGTGTCCAGAAAACATCGAAAATTTCTCCGTTTTCAGGTTGCTCTACGTCACTTCCAGTTCCGAGTCCTACCTTTCGGACTGAAGTCAGCCCCACGGACTTTTCGAAGTGCATGGCAGTGGTGGCAGCTTTTTCCGCAGACACAAAATATTTGTTTACCCGTATCTAGACGACTGGCTTCTGAAGAGTGCAACTCCTTCCCTGCTTCAGTCTCATCTCTCCTACAGTCTCCAGTTAATGAACAAGTTGGGTCTACGAGTCAATTTCAAAAAATCGATTCTCAATCCGACCCAGAACATTCACTACCTAGGGTCGTCGCTGGACACCGCGGAAGCAAGCGTGTGTCCTTCGGCGGAGAGGTTTTCATCAATCAGGATCAAATGCAGAGAACTCCTGCGGATTCGCCACCCAACAGTCCGACAAGTGTCCTCTCTCCTGGGTTCGATGGCTTCCTGCATCTTCATAGTTCCCAATGCCAGATTGCACATGCGTCCCCTGCAGCAAGCTCTGGAGGACCAGTGGGTGCAAGCTTCGGGCAGCTGGGAGGATCGGATCACTCTACCCCAGTCTGCCAGGGACTCCATTGTGTGGTGGACAAGGCGATCACATCTAATGAAAGGTGTTCCCTTCCATCAAGAGACTCCGACTCAAACTATAGTGACAGACGCCTCCCTGCAAGGTTGGGGCTCTCATATGAATCACCTTCAAGTGCAAGGGCTATGGTCGGACAAAGAAAAGGGATACCATATCAATTTTCTGGAGTTGAGGGCTGTCCAACTAGCCCTAAAATCCTTCTTTCCTTCTCTTCAGTCCAACTCCCTCTTGATTCAGACAGACAACACCACGACGATGTTTTATCTGAACAAGCAGGGAGGCACCAGGTCCAGAATTCTGTCTCAGGAGGCACAAGCCATTTGGAAGTGGCTTCTGGCACGGCATCTCACCATCACGGCTGTCCATGTGCCGGGCGTCCTAAATGTACAGGCGGACTTCCTAAGCAGAGAGTTCGTAGAAGCGCACGACTGGGTGCTAAACACCGAAGTGGCTCAGGATATCTTTCAAAGATGGGGTGTGCCGGACATAGACTTGTTCGCAGATGCAACAAACGCCAAATGCCCCGTCTACGCGTCCAGGTATCACCAACCAGGTTCAAGCGGGAATGCTCTGTTGATAAAATGGTCTCAGAGCTTACTCTACGCTTTTCCTCCACTGCCTCTCATTCCAGCAGTGATCACGAAGTTCTACAAGTCCAACTCCAGGATGATTCTGATCGCTCCGGAGTGGCCACGCCAGTGGTGGTATCCGGATCTTCTACAACTTTCCGAAGTTCCGCAACAGAGATTGCCTTGTCGTCCGGACCTACTATCCAAGAGCCAGGGGAGAGTGTTTCACCCCAACCTTCCTTCCCTCAGGCTGACAGCATGGCTCCTGAAGTCTTGCAGTATGGTCACTTAGACTTGCCAGTGGACTGTATGAACATACTTAAGGAAGCGAAAAGACCTTCTACCAGGGTTTCCTACGCTTTCAAGTGGAAACGTTTTTACTTATGGTGTTTGAATAATGGTCATGACCCAGTTAGAGGGCAGGAACAGGTCATTTTGCCGTATCTCTTACACCTGGCCAAGTCGGGCCTGCAGTTTACATCTATCAAGGTACACTTAGCAGCAATGACGGCATATAGAAAATCACCTTCACAGGTTTCTTTTTTCAAAATGCCAGTGGTGAAAGATTTTCTTGAAGGGTTAAAAAAGGTATACCCACCAGTACGAGCCCCTTCTCCTCCTTGGGAGCTCAATGTGGTCCTTACCAAACTGATGGGCGCACCTTTTGAACCAATACACAAGTCCTCCTTGCAGCACTTGTCTTGGAAAGTGGCTTTTTTGGTTGCTATCACGTCGGCTCGTAGAGTCAGCGAGATACAAGCATTATGTTGTAAGGAACCCTACACTGTTTTTCACTCAAATAGGGTAGTTCTCAGAACTCATCCAAGTTTTCTGCCAAAAGTGGTTTCAGATTTCCACATTAATCAGGTTATCACTTTGCCTACCTTCTTCTCTAATCCTTCTACACCTCCTGAAAGGGCCTTACACTCGTTAGACCTTAAGAGGGTGTTGAAGTTTTATCTGGATAAGACCAAGGTAATAAGAAAGACGGACCACTTGTTTGTCAACTACGGCCCCATTAATACAGGATTGGCATCCTCTAAAAGGTCTATTTCAAGATGGATAGTCTCCTGCATATCTCTAGCCTATCAATTAGCTAATAAGTCTCTGCAGGGAAGGCCTAAAGCGCATTCAACCAGAGGAAAGGCCTCTACTACGGCCCTCCTCAGGAACGTCCCTATAGCAGAAATCTGCAAAGCAGCTACATGGCGGTCTGTTCATACTTTCTCTCGCCATTACTGTTTAGATTCAGATGCTCAGGAGGATGCCCAAGTGGGACAAGCCTCACTGAGGAATTTATTTGCTTAATGTCATGTTAAGATGATCTGTTTTTTAATACTATTTGCTCGTCCGCGAGGTAGTGGGTATGGGCTTGCTACTCTATTCAGTGCTTATGACTATTGATGAGTATCCCCTGGAAGAGAAGGATTAGTTACTTACCTGTAATCCTAGTTCTCTTCCAGGGGTATACTCATCAAAGTCATAAGCAACCCTCCCGCCTCCCCGGACGAGCATTTTTAGTAATTGTTACAAGTTAGTACACCGTGCAAAAAGAACTGACCTAACTGTCACCTGTGGTGCATGATGGGAGCAGAGGGTCTCCTGGAGGCCTTAAAGGCAAAGTGTCCAAGTTCTTGGAAGCCTTAAAGGCAAGGTGCCAGTGTTTTACTGTACGGTGATATTTATTCAGCTATGCAGCCTATGGGCCAACTGCCTGCTATTACATGTTTTCTTCTCTGAAAATAAAGGTTTTTCTTGCATAACACTATTACAGTGTATGTTCTCTATTACAGAGTGTATATAGGAGATTGTCTGTACAGGGAAAACCTTTGTAATTTTGGCATTTTGCCTTATTGGAATTTGTTAGGCTGCATATTTATGTATTTATATACATGTATATATGTATGTCGCGGAAGTGCTATGCACTTGTGATCCCCCAACATACTCATATATATATGTATATTTCTATATGCTCCGGGATCCCGCAGATGGGCGGGGATAATTCAGTGCTTATGACTTTGATGAGTATACCCCTGGAAGAGAACTAGGATTACAGGTAAGTAACTAATCCATCTGACCTCAAAAGACACCCATGCATCCTGCGCCCTGGAGAAGAGGAACTGAGGTGCACCTACGTCCCGAGCCCTCCAACTTACCTGCCTAGCTGTTGGTTCCTCCCGGAAGACTTCCTGGACCGAGCCTGCAGCCAATAGCCCAAACCAGCAACTCCCATTGAAAACATGGCACCCGATGCCAAACAGCACCCGGCAGCCCCTGTGCCGCTGAGGGTGCACTTTGTGTGTAACTTGAATCCCCCTTTGCCCTGAGCTTAAGTCCAGGAGCTTTGCTCCCTGAACCTTGTGGCCTGCTCGTGAGCAGCCACCAACCGGAGGGCCCCTGTTCCCCATTGGATGATATTGGGCCTCAGCACTCTGCACCCACCGCCCTAGTGCCGCTGAGGGTGCTTAAGTGCTTTGAGAGTGCACCCTTGACCCTGGGGGAAACCTTTGTCTAACCCCAGAAACTCACCCCTGAAGACCGCTTACTTACCTGCAACACAATAACCCTATTTTACTTCATATGATTGCATTGACTGTTTTCCTCTAAAAAAAACTTCTAAGTGTGGAGGGTGTTTTGTATAGGAACATAAGAAACTGTGTTTTAAGAAACTGTTTTACTTCCCTTTTATCTAGGAAATGGCCCAGTGTGATATCTAGGCATATCACACTGAGTAAGAAAAGTAATCTGAAAAGTAACTTAAAAAGTAATCGTACAGTACCTGCAAAGTAACTGAAAAGTAATTTCAACTGTTTCTAAATAATTAACCTACCTGTATTCAAAACAAGTACATACAACTGCATTCAACTGTATTGTTTTTTGCAAAGTATTATTTCACTTACCTGCACCAGGCCTGGCTTGGTTCTAGAAATAAAATACAACTAAATAACATTTTTATACAAATAAATTGGTCTGAGTTCAGTCTTTGAGTGTGTGACATCATTTCTTGCCTGAATGTGTACAATAAATGCTTAACACTGCCCTCTGATAAAGCCTTACTGCTCGCCCACACTACCACAAATCGAGAGTAAGGTATTATCTACTTTTACCTCTGCCTACCTTTGGGATTCCACTGGACTCTGTGCACACTATACCTTACTTTGGTATAGTATATACAGAGCCTTCTTCCTACATTGGTGGATCAGCTTTGGGGTCTACAACTTTGCTTTTGTTGGACTGACTTGGTCAACACCTGATCACACGACAGAATTCCTAAATTGTCTTTAGAATTCTGAATTTTTGAATTGACAAATTTTGCCAAATACGAAAAGTCTTGTTAGGGCCTTGGTTAAGTCCCTTTAGAATTTTTGAAAACTCACCATAGTTGGGGGCAAGAGGGTTAGATTCTTTTTGTAGAATGTCTCTTAACAAGAACCCAGCTATTAGTGAAAATATAACCAATGACCTAGAGAACATGTTTGAGGAGCTCAACCTCACCCCTTATCTCCACTTAGAATTTAGGGAGTTAAGGTCTCTATGTAAACTTAAAAACATTACCACTGGGTCCCATCCCTCCAAGCAAAAGCTCCAGGAGCTGTTGGCAGGGTATGCTAAGGACCACCCCTCTGAGCAAGGTGAGGACCTCTCAAATGGGGCAGAAGGAGGAGGGGGATGAAGTTAACTTCCTAGGGAGGACAGGACCCCTGTGCCTCTGACTCTAAGAATATTACTCACAGCACCTAGATCCCACATAGGTGGGTCAGGTGCTTCTGAGACCATTGAGGACCGCCTCAATGAAGAGACCAACCTTTTAGTAAATTTGGCTAAAAGATTAAACCTAGAGACCAGACTCCTGGCTCTAGAAAAAGAGCAGAGATGGGCCTCGCTCCCATCAATGGTGGCAGCAACTTAATAACTAGGGTCAGAGAGCAATCTTATGATCCCAAAATCCCCAAACGGATTGTCCCTAAATTTGAGTATGGTGATGATATCACCAAGTGGTTCCCAGCCTTTGAGAGGGCTTGTGAAGCCAGAAAAGTGAAGAAAACTCACTGGGGAGCACTCCTTTGGGAACTGTTCTCTGGTAAGTGCAGAGACAGACTTCTGACCCTTAGTGGGGCAGAAGCAGAGTTCTATGAACTCATGAAGGGCACCCTGATTGAGGGATTTGGACTCACTACTGAGGAGTATAGAATTAGATTCAGGGGGGCTCAGAAAACCCAGAGTCGGCCTTGGGTGGAATTTGTAGACTACTCAATGAAAACACTAGGTGGCTGGTGGACTGGAAGTAAAGTGCAAGATTATGATGGTCTTTATAATTTGTTTATGAAAGAACACATATTAAGTAATTGCATTGATGAAAAGTTGCATCAGTATCTTGCAGACCTAGGTCCAATTTCTCCCTAAAAATTGGGAAAGAAGGCAGATCACTGGGTCAAGACAAGGGTGACCAGGACGTCCACTGGGGGTGACCAAAAGAAAGAGGTTACAAAACATCCCCAGAGGAAAGACAGTGAGCATCCTAAAGATAAACGTGAGGAGTCCCAGGTAGCCCCCCAAAAACATGTCCAGGAGGGTGGGCCCAAAGACACCTCACAAACTAAAACTGGGTACCAAGGTAAAAGTTGGGAGGTTGGTTCCTCAGATGAGGAAGTCCTCCTAGCCTTCAACTGGAAAATGGGCCTAAAGGTGAGTTGGAGATTCCAATGGGGAGTAGACACTTCCACCACCTATTGGTGAATGGAATCATAGCCACTGCCCTGAGAGATACCTGTGCCAGTCACACTGTGGTGCATGACGGGTTGGTACTCTCAAACCAGTATGTCCCAGGGGAAACAAAAAGAGTAAGGGCTATCCCAGGGGAGGTCACTGTTAGGCCTGTGGCTGTAGTGCCCCTAGAAATAGCTGGGTCCCTTAGTTGGAGAAAGGTGGTAGTCAATAAAGACCTCCCCCTAGATTGTCTCCTTGGGAATGACCACCCAGAGGTTGGTCTGAGCCAAAGTGAGGTACTGGTCCAGTGCCAGACCTCATCCAATAAACCTGGGGGGGCTGAACCTGCAGTTAGTAATGATAAGCCCCAAAAGAAAAAGAAGAGACCGTGTAAGGAAGGTGGATAACTGTTAGCCACAGTTCCAGTGGGCTAGGGAGATTCTATCCCAGTAAGGGAGAACTCCAAAATTGGCACTGGTGAGTCCTTCTTAGCCCACAAAAAGACCAGACTAGTCTGGCAACTGTCCTGCCTGAGTTGGTGGCTTCTCAACTGGCAGAACAGAGGGTGGGAGAAGGGTGTTCACTACAAAGTGTATCCCCCACCCCCAAAAACAGCAGACAAGCCACCAGAACTCAAAAAAGCCTGTAAGTTAGCCACTTCACCTACCAGTGAAGAGCTAAAGGTCCGGTTCTGGGCACTAACAGCAGTCAGTAGCCTCTGCTGGGTGTTAGCCTTCTTGGCAGCACTGTCCTTGCCATAGTGGTCTAGCCACCTGCCAACTAGCAAGGTAGGCCGCGTGACCCTGCTGGTCATGGTGGGGTTACTCAAGCTGTGGGTAACCTCTGTGGGTAAGCTGGGACTTGCCCTAGCTAAGTTAGAATTTCCAGAGGTATGTACCTCTGAACCCAAGCTAAAAAGATGAGGTAAAGACACTAAAGAGCTAGGAAAGGAGCATTGGGAATTAGGTCCTAAAATTGTTGAGGTTGGCCAGCTCCCCCAAGGGACTGACCTGGACAGAAGGATGTAAGGCAGAGTAGGCCCTGCAACTTTCAAACCACTTCCTCTACTCTTCCTCGCCTGAAAGACTAGGAAGACTCTCCCAGATTTGGCTGATGCTCCTGGCCTTTGGGCTGGGGGGGCTTGTGTAGGAAGCTGGGTTTCTGTTGCAGTAACCCCCCTCCACTTTTTTCCAGATTTCTGATGCACTTTGACTTGATGTGCCCTGGGTTCCTGCCAAACAGGTTCCCAGGGACTGTGTTCTTTCCCAAAACTGTACTGTACCTTACTCTCCCCTAACATTCCTAAATTCGATATTTATGGGAGTCCCTGGCACCATAGAAGCAGATCCTGACTACCTATGAAGGGAGAGGACACCAAAGAGACGCAAAAGCAGAGAAAAGACTGAAATGAGCACCTGATTTGGCCCTAGGACTGCCTGACTTCGAAAAAGACTCAAGACCTCCTGTGAACAACGGACCTGTTTAGCAGAAACTCCAAAAAGAAGACTCTGAGGCCTCCGGAACCGCTAAAACGAGACACCTGAAGCAACCACTGCACCCATCACCTCCGGCCCGAGTTGAAGTGGGCCAACTGTGCCAACAAGGTTTCCCAGCCCTCTAGAGCTCGAGTCCCCGACGTCTCCTGCAGCCTCTGCACGCAGGCCCCCTCTACCGCGACACCTCCGGTAAGAAAAAACCCAGCGCTTAAAGACTCCTTTGCATCTGTCTGCCCTAGGCCTTGGAGAAGAGGACCAAAGGTGTCCACTCGACCATGAGCATTGCAAGGCCTGAGCTCACTTGCTGGTTCAGCTTGACCAGCTTCCTAGCCAGAGCCTGCAGCCCCTTTTTACTAAGATCGATCCCCATTGAAACGCATTGGGCTCCCGACACTGATTTGCACTCTGCCCCCGGCCACCCTCGTGCCGCTGGTGATGTACTGTTGGTGCTGCCTTGGACCTTGCCCACCTCTCACCTTCACTTCAGGAGATTGGTCCTGTAAGTCGATGTACTGTGCCTGTTTGCAGAACTTGTTCTACCTTCTATAGGATAACATTGCAGAACTCATAAATTGCACCAAGTGTCCACTTTGACTCCACAATGTCAGTACTGGGGAAAAAAAGGTCTTTTTAGACAATGTGGAACCTGTGGGAAGAAGAGGCTGCATTCTGAAGACCAACACAAGGACTCATCAGGTAAAGGATTGTAAGATCTGCTGTACGTTTTCCTCAAAAACCCTACATGACAGAGAGGAGAGGTTATTGCTATGGCTCCAAAAGCTTAAAGCAAAGGAAGAGCATCTGCGAAAAAATCATCTACTATGCCATCGACAACTGTAACCGTGATCGTGGTCAGTTCACAGACTATGACAACTACATCGTCAACGGTGCCCATCCTGTCGCCCATCAAACTGGTCTCTGCCTCGTTAACAATGACGACACTGTCGATGGTGAAACCAATTCCATTGGCATATTCCAGGCCGCCGATGACCTCTTCGATGAGAGGAAAATTGCAAGAAAAAGCAAATGAAATGGGGAAGACCATATTTCTTATGCCAGAACATACAAGCCAGGTGTCACCCTTACCACCCAGTCATCTCCTGGATGAGGATGACTTTGATGATTGTATTTTTGGGGTGGCAGTTAGCCCATCAGAGCTTTATGATGATGACTAGGAGAAGGAAGAATATTATGGCCAGGGTATAGAAAAGTGTTTCTTTTTTACATGGTCACCCCCACTTTTTGCCTGGTGCAGTTTTGACCGAAGTGCACTGGTTTCCTGCTATCCAGGTCCCCAGTCGCAGATCTTTTTTCTTAAAACTGTACAGTTGTTCCCCCGATTGGCAATACCTTTAGCACACCCTGTAAGCCCCTAGTAAATGATAGCCCTGATAACTAGGGCAAGGAGGATAAAGAGGGTCCCTAAGGGCTGCAGCATGTGTTGTCACCCTAAGGGACCCCCTCCGCAGCATCATGCAATCTGCATTGCAGGCTGCATGCCATGGTGCAGAGAAAAGTGAAGACTCGACATGGCACCCCTCCTGTGTGCCATGCCTACAGACAGTGTATGCAGTGTAGGTAAGCTCTCCCTACAGCAGGCCTTGCAGCCCTAAGACAGGGTGCACTATATAATGTGTGGATATATGAGCAGATAAACTCCAAATCAGTCACTGGTCGTCCTTCTTTCTTGCTGTTGCGGCTCTTCGGTGACCGGGCTTCGTAGGTTGTCCGGAATCTCACTTCAGGTTCTGCCACCTAAATAACTAGATTTAGTGTATTACAGGGGAGTGACAGCTAGGGACCAATAGGTCCCTTACCTGGGGTGTCTACACACTCTGTTATGCCACCCTCCTGTGGGAGGGGAGCATAGTCCTAGCCCTGATTGGATAAGTCCCACCATCTTCAAGATGGTGGGCACTGAAAAATGTGCTTCACTTCGCTTCCAGCACCTGAGGGGTGGAGTTGGCGAAGGGGGGCACACCGAGACACTGTGATGTCTAAGTCAATTCTTAGATATTACAAATGAACAGGGAAGCAATTTTGAGAACAGGTCCCGGACACTGGTATTTACGAGTTCCCCAGCTATATGATGGCTTCACTGAAGCTAGAGATGTTTGGTATCAAACATCTCGTATTAATAAACCCACACTAATTCCAGTGTTGGATTTATTTATACATGCACCCAGAGGGCACCTTAGAGGTGCCCACTGAAAGCCTACAGACTACTAGTGTACTGGCTGACTGGTGTGGCCCAGCTTGCCACCACAGACCGTTTTCTGGCCCCCTGCAGGTGAGAAACCGTGCTCTTTAAGGGCAGAAACAATGCCTGCTCCGGCCTGAGATGTTGTCACCTCCTTCAAGCAGGATGGCTAAGTGATCAGCATTTCAAGGCAGGGGACTTCAAAGGACTCTGCTGCCTTTGATATGCGACCCAAGGTTTCCCCCAGGCAGGGGAAATGCCACCCCTTGCCCCGGGTCTTTTTGGCACCAGGGCAGGTGGGAAAATTAGCTAGTCAGTAGGCGTGTTCCTCAATCAGGCTAGTTCCACCCCTGATGTGGACTACCTAATGTGATGACAAAACTTAGAATTTCACCATCTTGGTTTAGGCAGAATTACGCTCACTGGGTCAGGGTTATCCCACTTCCCACAAGAAGTGGTCATATAGAGGGTGAAGACACCATAAAGTTATATAGCCTATTGGCTTCTACCTGTCCATCCCCGTAACGCCCCTAAAGTGATTATTTAGGAGGCACCTCTGATGCCAGGAACTCTGATTCGACGGCTCCAGAATACCAACACTGCGTCGGGTGCCCAACTCAAATCAGTGGTGGAGATCGTTTTTGGAAAACAACTGCAGGTTCTGGCCAGGAGACTAGACGAAGAAAACCCACAGCTGCCCAGGTAAGTACTGATGTTAGGGGATGTAGGGTCTTAGTTGGTCGAGATCCCGAAGGCCTTGGGGCTCCGGGTGCAGGGGTGTCCTTAGACGTCGGAAAAGGCTTACCGGAGCAGGTCGAGGTTGGGGGGGGCCGTTGTGCAGAGGCTGCAGGCGTCTACGTGGAGTCCAGCAGGGGTCAACCCACAATGGACTCTTGTTCAGAATCACTGGGGAACCTTCGCAGGACCGGTGGGCCATTTGGGCCGTTGGCGTCGGGTGCAGACTTGGTCCGGTGGGCGGTTTGGCGGTTCCTCAGGGCAGAGTACTTGTTCTTTACAGATGGTTTCTTCTGGACAGGTCCGCGGAAGTTCTTGATCTTTATTGAAGGCAGGCAGTCCTCCCAGGGTTTTGGAGGCCACTGGGCCTGCAGGATGAGTCAACTTTTGTAGCTGGGGCGAAAGGCAGCAGACAGGCGGACAGGGCTGGCGCTGAGTCAGTCACTGGTCCTCCTCCTCCTTCTTTCTTGTTGTTGCGGCTCTTTGGTGTCCGGGCTTCGTAGGTCGTCCAGAATCTCACTTCAGAGTCTGCCACCTAAATACTAGATTTAGGGTGTTACAGGGAAGTGACCGCTAGGGACCAATGGGTCCATTACCTCGGATGTCTACACCCTCTGTTATGCCACCCTCCTGTGGGAGGGGAGCATAGTCCTAGCCCTGATTGGATAAGTACCACCGTCTTCAAGATAGTGGGCACTGAGAAATGTACTTCACTTCGCCTCCAGCACCGGAGGCGTGGATTTGGCAAAGGGGGGCACATCTCTTATTCTCACTTAGATTTTCCCGCTGGTTCTCCCTCCAAAAGTGGGGGTTTGAACCGGGGGCTACCATCTGTTGCTAGCTGCAGAGGCTGCAATACTAAGTCGGCAAGTTCCTTCGAAGTTTCCCTCTCAAGCACTGTGCCTGCCTGGGGGAGGAGGTGTGACACCTCCGCCCAGGTTGGGGTTTGTTTCTGGCCTCCGAGCACTCACCCCATGCGTCCAGAAACATGTCTGGTGGTGGCAGGCTGCCTAAAGCCAGTCAGACACACCAGGATTGGTAGGTTTTCAGGGGGCACCTCTGACATCAGGTTTATTCAGAGGAGTTGTTTGGTACCAAACACTCCAGGGTTCAGTGAAGCCATCATGATGCTGGGGAACTAGAGTTGTCGAGTTTCCAGCCCATGTACTTTCTATGGCTTCCTTGGCACCCACAATATTAAGAATAGACTTAAATATTGTAGGGGCATATCTGCTCATGCACATATGCCCATACCTGAGATATAGTGCTCCCTGCTTTAGGGCTTGTAACTCCTGCTAGAGGGGTGACTTACCTATACCTTAGGCAGTGCTGCTTGACATGGCACACAGGCAGTGTGCCATGTTGACTTTGTCGTTTTTCTCGGCACCAAGGCATGCAGGCTGCAGTGGCAGATTGTAGCCCTTGGTGAGGGGTCCCTAGGGTACTCTCCTCAGGCCCTAGGGTACTCTCCTCAGTCCCAACGCCCTAAGTACCAGGGACACCATTTACTAGGAACTTTGTTGTGCTGTGTTGTTGTGCCAGTCGTGGTACAGTTTTAGGGAAAGAGCTCTGGCACAGGGTGCTTGGTTGGCAGGGGCCCTGTGCACTTTCAATCAAAACCACATCATTTTCCAGGCAAAAAGTGAGGGTCTAACCATACCAAAAGAGGCACTATCTCCCACTAATTTAAGTGAACGTTTCACTTACCTGTAAAAATCTATATTTAAAAAACGACTTACTTTCTAACGAATTTCTTGGTATCAAAATTTACATTAAAATGACTTATTTTTCTGAATTGGTCTCAGATTTATTCTGGAGTGGGTCTCATTTATTGCCTCTGTGAGTACAACAAATGCTTAGCACTACCCTCTGTTAAGCCTAAACTGCTCACCCACACTACCACAAAAGAGAGCATTTAGTGTTAGCATTTTTGCATCTGTAAACCAATAAGGCTTACCTGGACTCTTTACTCAGTGTACCTCTATATATTGGTTCACTATATAAAGAGCCAGCTTCCTACACAGGAGTATTACCCTCCTCAGCAAGAGGGGCTGCATTATCAGGAATAATTCCAGCCATATCTGCGGCAACAACACCAGGAGGATGTGGTATGTGTACCAACAACATTGGTCTCGGACCTCCAAATGATGCTGGTGGATTACCACAAGTGATTTCTGCATACAGCTGCCTCACCTAAGCAGGTTACAGCACCTCCTAAAACTCCTTGAGTGCAGCCTTCCACGCCGCAAGCACCACAAAATATTCCAACAGCTGCCTCCGCAAAGCATACACCACATTCCAGGACCATGCGGGTGCTTGATAGCTTGTCTTCAGATGACAACAGGGAAGAGGGGGAACTTCGAGACTGAATGGGATGATTACCTCATTCCGACTCAGTCATCACCAACGCCACCACCCACAGATTAACCTCCTGAAGATATAGGAGGTTTCCATAATTTCCTAGAGCGAGTAGCTAAAAGGTTTGACCTTCTGATGACAACTAAGCGAGTTGACTGCTTTTTATACGATTTTAATGAAACCTTCAGTAAGAGCGTCAGCTATTCCTATTGTTGACTACATCTGGGAGGAAGAGTAGGAAAGTGCCCCTTTTTGAAATGCTCACCGTCATTTTTGTGCCTTGTATTTGATGTGATTTTGACTGGAAGTGCACTGGGTTCCTGCTAACCAGGTCCCCAGTGTCAGATCTCTTTCCCAAAACTGTACAATTGCTTCCCCAATTAGCAATACCTTTAGCACTCCCTGTAAGTCACTAGTAAATGGTGCCCCTGGTACCTAGTGCAAGGAGGCTTAAGAGGGATCCTTGAGAGCTGCAGCACAAATTGTGCCACCCCAACGGACCCCTCACCAAACACAGTCTGCCACTGCAGACTGCGTGTCTTGGTGCAGACAAAAGTGAAAACATGACATGGCACACATCCCTGTGTGCCATGCCTACAGACACTGCTTGAATTATAGGTAAGTCACCCTTACAGCCCTAAGGAAGGGTGCACTATACTACATGTGTGGACAAAGCTGCATGAGCAGATATGCCCCGGTGCTGGTCACTTCCATTGCTGCCAATACAAGTGATCAGGGAAGCCATTTTAAGTACATTTGCTGGACACTGATGAAAACAAGTTCCCCAGCTACATGATGGCTTCACTGAAACCAGAGATGTTTGGCATCAAACTTCTCGTATTAATAAAGCCACACTGATTCCAGTAATGGATTTATTAATGCATGCACCCAGAGGGCACCTCAGGGAACCTACCAACTACTGGTGTGCTCACAGACTGGTCTTAGCCAGCCTGTCGCCACAGACTAGTTTCTGACCATCAGGGGTTGAGGGCCTTTGCTCTCAGGAGGTCAGAAAGAAAGCCTGCTCGGGCAGAGGGTGTTTACACCCTCTCTCACAGGATGACCCGCAAATTAGCATTCCAAGGCCATGGGGGTTCAAAGCGCCCACCGCCTTTGGTATGCAAATCTGGCTTTTCTCACAGTAGAGGATGCCCCCCCCCCCCCACCTGTCCAGGGACTATTTGGCGCTCGGACAGGCGGGAAAATGAGTAGTCAGAGAGGCATGTTAACCCCCTGGCTAGTTCCACCCCTAAGGTGGGCTAGCTGAAGTGAATACGAAATTTCTGATTCTGCCAATTTTGTGATGGCAAACTTGGGAACTCTGGGACAGGGTTATGCCCACTTCCCACAAGAAGTGTTCATATAGGGTTTGTAGTGACCTCAGGGCTCAACAGCCCATTGGCTGCTACCCTACACTGCCCAAATGCCCCTAAATCTAGTATTTAGGGAAGTCCCTAGCACCAGGAAATCAGATCCTGCCGACCCAAAAGAAGGACTGAAGAGCTGCGAAAAGCAGAGAACTGAGGAAGAAGCAACTGACTTGGCGCCAACCCTACCGGCCTGTTTGCCTTTTCGAGACAGTTGTGCAAAAGTCGACTTGCCCTGCAAGCTGCTGTGCCTCCAAGAGCCAGGGAGGACTGCCTGCACTTCTACAAAGGCCCAGAAACTCCTGTGGAGCAGCAAAGCTGTTCCCCTGCACCCTGCAGGTACCAAAGAAAGAATGTGAGGATTCCAGAACCACGTAAACCCGACACCGGCCAGTACCACTGCTCCCGTCACTCCAAGCCTGATTTCAAGTGGGCCAACGGTGCCAGCGTGGTCCCCCAGCTCTCCAGAGAAGAAACCCACCTTGAGTTAGCCAGTAGGGGACTCCTTCACGCCACCTGCAGCCTCCGCTGACTGCGATTGTCTCTGGTGATGAAAACCTGATGCCTCAAACCACCTCTGCACCCATCGCCCCTGGCCCAAGTGGAAGTGGACCAAAGGTGTTCCAGAGCATCATGAAACCCGAGCCCCCCTGTTGGTTCAGCCTGACTAGTTTCCTAGTCCAAACCTACAGCCTCTTTCCGACTGGACCGATAGCCATTGTCAAAAGTTGGGCACTTAACGCTGTAATACACCTCTGCACCCGGACATACCAGAACCTCCTGAGGTGACCTGTCGGTGTGGGCTTGGACCTTCCCCCCCATACTCCCCTTAAGTCCAGGAGATTGGTCCTGTAAGCCACTGTGAAGTGCCCGACTGCATTACATTCTTTCCCCCATAGGATAACTTTGGGCACCCGATGCTGAAAAGCACCTCTGCACCCGACCGCCCCAGTGCCGCCTGAGGTGACCTGTTGGTGCTGCCTTGGCACTTGCCCCATACTTACCTTAAGTCCAAGAGATTGGTCCCGTAAGTCACTGTGAAGTACCTGTAAGCAGTGTATGTCTTTCCTCAATAGGATAACATTACAGCTTCAGAAATTGCACTGTGTCCATTTTTAAAAACTATAAACATTCATAACTCAAACGTACTTACCTGATTTTGATGAGCTTGGTGCCTAAAGTTGGTGTGGATCTCATTATTGAGTCGTGCATCATTTATGAACTGTGTGTATTGCAGATGTCTAACACTCCTCTCTGATAAGCCTAAGGCTGCTTGACCACACTACCCCCTAAAAGAGCACCTCTTTTTGGTATACTACATAAAGTGCCAGCTTCCTACACCCCCTGGGCGCATGGTATAATGAATCCTGTACTGGAATCTGTATTGAGTTATTAAACTAAGGTGTTTAATACCAAACACCATAGATTTCAGTGTAGCCATTATGTAGCTGCGTAGTTAGTTTTGATCAGTGCCCAGTAATACCTTAAGATGCCTTCCCTGTTCACTTGCAATATCTAGCAATTAAACTAGACATCACAGCGGCACGCCTGCTCATGCAGGTATGACCTCACATAGGATATAAAGCACCCTTCCTTAGGGTTGTATGGCCTGATGTAGGGGTGGCTTTCATATATCCTATGCCGTTTCTTGGGCATGGCACACAGGGATGTGTGCCATGTCGTGTTTTGCACCACGTCACGCAGACGTCTATGGTAGTGTGCATGCAGTTTGTATGGGGGTCCCTTAGGGTGTCATAACACACTCTGCAGCCCTTAGGGACCCTCTGTGGTACCCCTGCTCTAGGTGCCAGGGGGGTACCATTTACTAGTGACTTACAATTGGCCCACACTGTGGCACCCTTGTATCTGTTTACCTTGTTTAGGGAAAGGGGATTGGCACTGGGGCCTGGTTAGCAGGCTTCCAGTGCACTTCCAGTTGAAAACATCACTATTGATGAGCAAATAATGGGGGTGACCAAGACAAAAAGGGACACATTCCTACATCAGCACTAACAGTGCAAACAGAAAACCCGGCAGTGCTCTGAAGATATGACTGCCAAATGTGGTCAGACATAGCACCATATATTGATTGTCTACCAGAGGATGCCAAAGCCAAGAAGAAATTACAAGGGAAGCGTGCCTCCTCCGAAATAATTGACTGCGCCATGGACATTGCGTCCACAGGGTTTAGACAGCTGGCAGGAGCAGCAGTCCTACGGAGGCTGGGGTGGTTGAAAGACACGCCAAAGGTACAGAACAGAATTCTAGACCTCCCATTTGACGGTTAAGCCCTCTTCGTGAAGCACTTTGATAAGGTCTTCCAATCCAATGGATACTGATGCCACAAAGTCACTGGGTACTCTGCAATACTGATGGATTCCTTTTCGTGGTGCACGAGGTAGAGGTAATTTCTCTTACAGAGGAGGCTACCAACTATACAGGTACCCAACATACCGATCTGGGTCGCAACAGCTTGGTCCACAATACCAACAATGACAACCTCCTTGGGCAGCCTACACAAGGCAGACCCAGAGAGGAAAGCTTGGTCGACAGGGGCAATGACCCAGGATGTCGACAGTGACGTATTACAGGCATCGGCTACCCCTCCATCTCCTCCAGCAAGTCTCAGAGGCAATATATCCAATCAGCTCCCAGAATTGGAGGAAGATGACAACTGACCAATGGGTATTGAATTTAATTACATTTGGTCACACACTGGAATTCATTCAAAAAACGCCTCCAGCCCCACCCCGGAATTCCCCGCCAAAACATCTGCATCTTCTCAGGTTAGAAGTCCAGACCATGCTCAGCAAAGGGTCAATAGAATGAGTCACTGGAATTCAGAGAGGAAAAGGTTTTTATTCCAGTTTCTTCTTGGTCTGTAAGAAGTCAGGGGAATGGAGACCTATCCTGGATTTAGGAAAATTGAACAAATATCTCTGGAAACAAACATTTCGTATGGTCACGCTTCAAGATATCCCACAGCTTCTATTCCAGGGGATCCTCATCAATAGTCATAAGCACATGAATATTCCCGCCCATGCGCGGGACCCCGTAAACACATTACATATATGTGAAAAACCATATATGTAGCTCTATATATATATATATATAACACACAATGTAGCCTCTCATAAACATGCTGAGCAATGTTGCAAGGAATTCTTTTGCACATAAACATATTCCAACAAAGCAGGAAGGAAGAAACTTTTGAAAACTGCTTTAATACATAGCAGACAACACAATCCTGCAAGGAATAATGAAGAAAACATTGCCAGCACATAGGCTGCATAGTGGAAACATTAGTGTAGAAAGCTGAAAAGCTAACCCACATAAACACACAGATAAACTGGCACCGTGCCTTTAAGGCAGCCATGACCCCTAGCTTCCCATCATGCCTCGGGTGACAGTTAGGTCAGTTGTTCTTTCCGGCTCCTTCTGTCAGGACCCTGGTTACTTCAGCTCTACCTCTTTTTTCTAATTTTCTGTCAGAAAATTCTTCAATTTTTGATAAAACCTCTTACTTCGACATCTTTTTGGTGTTAAAGTATTTCTCTACTGTTTTTTTTTTTTTTTTAGAGAGTTGAGCATTGTTTTACAACAGAATGCCCTCTCTTTTTGACTCTTGCCCTTCCTGTGGCAAGAAGAAGGCCAAATCAGACTTCCACCCTGTCTGTATTCTATGCCTTCCTTCTGAGCAAAATCCTAAATCCTGCCAGCATTGCAAGCTGCTGTCCAACAGAACTTTAAAGGACAGAGAAAGGATTCGTCTCCATGGATTGGCTGAGAAGAGAAAATCACCTTCTAAAGACAAGCCTCCGATGAAGAAGAGGAAAGGGAGCTTATCTACAAGTAAGATTCCAGTATGCTCTCCATCGGCGTCGGGCTCGGCACCTCAATTCCCTTCATCGGCAACAAAAACGTCGACGAGAAGACCACCGGTCGTCGTCGAATTACGCAGGTACGTCGAATCCTCCGCCGCCGTCAACCGGGCGACGATCGGCGTCGAGGAGTCGCTCTCCGTTGGTGCGGGCTCGCCCAGCGTCGAGACACAGATCTCCGTCGTCGATGCGGCGTTCGACGTCGAGACAGGCTCCGCCGTCGCAGGGTCTCCAGCGTTCGGCGTCGAAGCAAGCATCTCAGTCGACGTCACCCAGACGTCAGTCGACGTCGAGACACACCTCGTCACCTGAGGATAGACACTCATCGCCTCCGCCATCGCCCAGGTGGCGTTCGACGTCGAAGGCAAGATCCTCTCCGACGGCGAGGTATTCGATGTCAAGACCAAGGGTAAAATATACCAGACGTCGAGACGGCGGTCTCCGTCGACGGCGAGGAGGTCAGCGTCGAGAGAAAGATCGACGGCGAGACGGCGGTCTCCGTCGACGGCGAGAAGATCAGCGTCGAGAGAAAGATCGACGTCGAGAAGGTTTTCTCCGTCTACCCGCTCATCGTTGAGGTCTCCACGCTCAACGTCGAAGGCGAGGTCTATGGGCTCCAAGCACACTGAGAGGTCGACGTTGAAGAGAAATTCACCAGTGATGGTGACACAGAGCAGGTCGACGTCGAGACACACCCCATCGACGTCACATCACTCATCCAGACGCCGATCACGCTCCAGAAGCTGCAGAGAGTCCTCTCACTCCATCCGGAGCTCACCCCAGACGGTTGCGTCATCACGCAGTGCTTCTGTTCACTCGCAGGAGCCTACAAAAGCACCGCCAGGAGGTTCTCCAAGGAGACAGCGATCTCCTTCCATCCATCTCTCTCCCAGATGGCTTCAGCCACTCCATCATTGGCAGACGGGGTCCACAGGTCACGCTCAACGACCTACGACCTACTCCAGTCCGCAGCACAGATCACCATTACAGCGTCTTGTGCAGGAAGTGGACAAATCACCCACCACTCGGGCCAGGGAACACCGAGGCAGATCCCCTGAACGCAGGTCGTCTCAGGGACATCGCAAGAGGCGGCATACACCATCTTGGTCTTCCTCTTCGACACATTCATCCAAAAGGGATTACTCACCTACCCTGACGGATAGTCCTCCCTCCAGAGTGTCGCCTATTGATGATGTGAACACTTTTCATGATGTTCTCACCAGAGGGGCTCAGAAGCTGGGCATCACCATGTCAGCTCCTCAGACAACCAAGTCCATCATTTTTGAGACTCTCCACCAAAGGTCTGCGACTAGACCATTGCTTCCTTTGGTCCCTGGCATCATCGAGCCGGTAATGGATCTCTTCCTTACACCAGCATCAACTAAAGCAGCTCCAGCTCGGATTCTTAAAAAATATAAGCCAGCTGCATCGGATCCTCTTTTCCTTAGATCTGATCCACCTCCGGACTCTGTTATAATTGCAGCAGCGAAAAAGACGCATGCGGTTGCATCTTCCTCCTCCGCTCCTCCGGATAAAGAGAGTAGAGCACAAGACTCTTGGGGACGGAAGGCTTGTGGTTCTGCAGCGTCTTCTCTGCAAGTGTCCAACGCTGCGGCTCTGCTGGGTCGTTATGACAGATCACTATGGGACTCACTGGAGCGCTTCAAGGACAGGCTCCCAAAGGAGGATCAGCAGGACTTTTCTGAAATCCTTCACGAAGGTGCTCTGGTAGCTAACCAGGTAATCAGCACTGCAGCAGATGGTGCGTCCCTGGCGGCTCACTCGTATGCACATGGCATCTGTGCACGACGATCTTCCTGGCTGCGCCTCACAGCGTTAAAACCAGACGCACAACAACGCATTCTGAATCTCCCTTTTTCTGGCACTTCACTGTTTGGTGCTCACACAGACGAAGAAATGGCGAGGATGAAGGCCGAGTTGGACACCTTAAAGGCGGTGGGCCTAGAAAAGAAAAAGGAATTTAGGAAGAGATACCGGCCCTACAATCGGAAAAGTTACCAGCAGAGGGTTCAAACCCCTCAATGGTCACAAAACAAACAGGGCAAATCCCAGTATCAAGGCCGCCGTTCCTCAAGAGGAAGAGGAGGACATCAACAGCAGTCCTCCTCTGCATCAAAAACTCCAGGGAAGCAATGAGTTTCTGCTTCCTCTAGCACCGTTGCACACTCCAGTGGGAGGAAGTATCTCAAGTTACATTCAAGAGTGGCGCAACATAACCAAAGATCAGTGGGTGCTAAATATACTAAAAAATGGGTACACACTACGTTTTTGGACGTCCCCAAGAGACATTCCTCCTGTGAAATCTTGTCATCTACATATAGACCTCCTGCGTCAGAAAGTGTCGACCCTTCTCAAAAAACAAGCAATAGAAGAGGTCCCTCAAGCGCAGAGAGGAAAGGGAGTGTACTCACGCTACTTCCTTGTTCAGAAAAAAGATCAACCGAACAAGTTCAGACCAATTCTGGATCTACGTTCTCTGAACAAGTCCATCAAAAAGGAAAAGTTTTGGATGTTGGCGCTCCACCAAATATTTCCACATCTAAGGAAAGGCGATTGGATGTGTTCGGTGGATCTACAAGATGCGTATTTTCACATCCCAATCACAGCACGACATCGCAAGTTCTTGCGATTCACGGTGGGAACAAGACATTACCAGTTCAAAGTCTTACCCTTCGGCCTAAAATCAGCTCCGAGGGTATTCACCAAATGCATGGCAGTGGTAGCGGCAGCATTACATCGCCAAGGCCTGTTCGTATATCCATACCTGGACGACTGGCTGCTGAAGGGATCCTCTCCTCAAATGGTGCAGGAACACCTTCGCACCTGCCTAGATCTCCTTCAGCGCTTAGGCCTGCATGTCAACCTGGACAAGTCGATCCTTCACCCAACTCAATCACTCCACTATCTGGGCGCCAACCTCAACTCCGACCTCGGAAAAGTGTTTCCTTCGGAGGAGAGATTGTCATCAATGAAAGACAAAGGCAACATCATCCTTCAGGCTCATCAGCCATCAGTAAGACAGGTAGCTTCTCTACTGGGTTCGATGGCCTCGTGCATTTTTCTCATACCCAACGCCAGATTGAGGATGAGACCGTTACAGCAAGATCTCGAGGACAAATGGAATCAATCCTCGGGTCAGTGGAACGACCGGATTGTCCTCGCTCCTGCAGCAAAGAAGTCCATTCTCTGGTGGCTGCAACCACAGAACCTACTGGTGTGAGTCCCTTTTCATCAACCTCTGCCAGAACAATCTCTGATCACGGATGCTTCACTTCAGGGCTGGGGAGCGCATCTGGGTCATCTGCAAACTCAGGGCAGATGGACCAGCAGAGAACAGACATATCACATCAATATGCTGGAACTGCGGGCGGTTCATTTAGCCCTCAAAGCTTTTCAACCGTCAATTCAGCGCGGATCGATCCTAGTGCAAACGGACAATACAACCACCATGTATTACTTGAACAAACAAGGTGGAACTCGCTCTCGCCCTCTGTCTCTCGAATCCCAGGCAATCTGGCACTGGCTGCTAGCCAGGAACCTATCGATCACGGCAATCCATCTGCCGGGAGAGCAGAAACGTGCGAGCAGACGCCCTCAGTCGTCACTTCCAAGAGCAAGAAGACTGGGTGCTCAACGACGAAGTGGTGGCAGAAATCTTTCATCAATGGGGTCATCCTTCCATCGACCTTTTTGCAGACGATCAAAACAGAAAATGCCATGCCTTCGCATCCAGGTTTTACCGACCAGGAACGAGAGGGAATGCTCTTTTGATAGATTGTCAGGGACGTTTGCAAAAGCCTTTCCACCCCTCCCTCTAATTCCGAAGGTGGTGGCCAAACTTCTGCGATCCAGAATGAGGATGATACTCATAGCACCGGACTGGCCTCGCCAATGGTGGTATCCGGACCTTTTGCAACTCTCGGTTCGCCCTCATCGGAGACTTCCGTGCAGGCCAGACCTTCTCACCAAGATGGGAGGGAAAATTCTGCACCCCAGCCTTCCCTCGCTCAGCTTGACAGCATGGCTCCTGAAGTCCTGCAGTACGGACATTTGAACCTCCCTCAGGACTGCATGGACATTTTAAGGGAGTCAAGGAAGCCTTCCACAAGATCCTCATACTCTCTAAAGTGGAAAAGGTTTTACTTGTGGTGTATCCGTAATGATTGGAGTCCAATTAACGGGCAAGAGGAGGTAATCTTGCCGTATTTGCTCTATTTGGCCAAATCTGGTTTGAAATATTCTTCCATTAAAGTGCATTTGGCGGCTATCACAGCATATCGTAAATCACCTAACCAGCCTTCTTTCTTTCAGCTTCAGGTGGTTAAGGACTTCCTGCAGGGGTTGAAAAAGGTTTATCCCCCTGTTCGACCGCCTTCTCCTCCTTGGTAGTTGAATTTGGTATTGTCTAAATTGATGGGACCTCCATTTGAACCCATTCATAAGTCTACATTGCAACACCTTTCTTGGAAAGTAGCTTTTCTAGTAGCAATTACATCAGCACGCAGAGTGAGTGAGATACAAGCACTCTGTTCTAAAGAACCCTATACGGTTTTCCACCATAATAGGGTGGTTATGCGAACTCACCCTTCCTTCCTACCCAAGGTTGTGTCTGAGTTCCATGTTAATCAGACAATTTCTCTACCCTCTTTCTTTCCCAGTCCATCCACACCAGCGGAAAGGTCTCTTCATTCGCTAGACCTCAAGAGGGTTCTCAAATTCTATTTGGATGCAACGAAATCCATTAGAAAAACAGATCAATTGTTTGTAAACTATGGTTCTGTTAGAAAAGGCTTCCCAACTTCTAAAAGATCCATTTCAAGATGGATAGTATCTTGTATAAAGTTGGCATACCAAATTGCAAATAAGCCTCTGTTTGCCTCCCCTAAAGCTCATTCTACTAGGGGCAAGGCTGCTACGATTGCATTCTTACATAATGTACCGATGGCCGAGATTTGCAAGGCGGCAACTTGGAAATCGGTCCATACGTTTACCAGACATTACTGTCTGGATTCTGACTCCAGAGCAGATACACAAGTGGGCCAGGCCTCCTTGAGGAATCTGTTCCAATGCTAACCTATTGGAGTCTGTATAGCCCTTATGGCGTTTATGTATCTTGATGGTACTCTGTTTACTTGCCCGCAGGATGAGGGGATGGGCTTGCTATTCTATTCATGTGCTTATGACTATTGATGAGGATCCCCTGGAAGAGAAGGATAAGTTACTTACCTGTAATCCTAGTTCTCTTCCAGGGGTATCCTGTCAAAGTCATAAGCAACCCACCCGCCTCCCCGGGCAAGTGAACATGATTCATACATCTCTTTGGAAAAAAGGTCTGGGGATATCCGCAAAGAACAACTGACCTAACTGTCACCCCTGAGGCATGATGGGAAGCTAGGGGTCATGGCTGCCTTAAAGGCACGGTGCCAGTTTATCTGTGTGTTTATGTGGGTTAGCTTTTCAGCTTTCTACACTAATGTTTCCACAATGCAGCCTATGTGTTGGCAATGTTTTCTTCATTATTCCTTGCAGGATTGTGTTGTCTGCTATGTATTAAAGCAGTTTTCAAAAGTTTCTTTCTTCCTGCTTTGTTGGAATATGTTTATGTGCAAAAGAATTCCTTGCAACATTGTTCAGCATGTTTATGAGAGGCTACATTGTGTGTTTTTTATATATATATGGATATATATATAGAGCTACATATATGGTTTTTCACATATATGTAATGTGTTTCCGGGGTCCGCGCATGGGCGGGAATATTCATGTGCTTATGACTTTGATGAGGATACCCCTGGAAGAGAACTAGGATTACAGGTAAGTAACTTATCCTTCTAAACCAGGGAGATTATATGACAACACTAGATCTCCAACATACATATTTTCATTTCCCAATTCATCCATGCTATCAAACGTTTTAAGGTTCACAGTAGCCGACAGCCATTATCAGTTCAAATTCCTCCCATTCGGCCAGAAATCTGCCCCTCGCATTTTCACAAAGTGCCTAGCGCCCGTAGCAGCATTCTTAAGACAGGAGAAGCTCCAAGTGTTTCCGTATCTCGATGGTTGTGCAGATTGATGGGAAGGTGCCTTGACCAGTCAGAGGTAAACCAACACATGCTTACACCTTTTCAGCAAACTAGGCCTTACGTTAAACCCGCAACAATCAGTCTTTCAGCCATCCACAGGGAGAACGTTCTTGGGGGCTACACTGGATAGAGTGCAGGACAAAGCTTCTCCAGAATTGTATCTTTAAAGATTCACATGCTTGAATCTTCCCCGTCATCATGGTGAGAGTCCCACAGCAGCAGTAATAAAAGCAGTGCTAAAGCATTAGCATTAAACTCCAATGAAAGAAACGATGAAAATTCACATTGATTTAATACACCCAAACTTCAGCCAATGGGCGGAGAGTCCTTGAAGTACTCCTTCCCTGCAGAGTCACCATACCTCGGATTTCTTACAGCACGTCGTTTGTTTGGGAGTCTCTCTGAGTTCTGCTCAGTCAATGTTTCACTGTTACCCTTTTGAACCTTCAGTTTTCAGTTCTTCACCTCATATCCTCATCTGAGTTACAGTTGTGAAGTGTATTTGGCTGTATTTTGTCTCTGAATGTCTGAGTCTAAAAACGGGCTTTTCAGTCCCTGCAAGATTTATGTAAAATCCAGACTTTCATCCAAGGATCTACACAAAGAATGTCTATATTGCCTTTATCCGGATTATGATCCCAGAAAATGCAAGTACTACCGTACGTTTTACGCAAAAACCCTCAAAGATCGGGAGCATAGATTGCTTCTGTGGCTACAGAAAAAGGCAGCGGCCTAGGACTCAGGCTCTGAGTGTGAGGAGAGAGCTCATATCTTCTCTAGAATAGGGCGTAGCAACACCTGTTAGCTCAGGGCTCGACATCTTCTCTGCCTGCGCCTATCTCGTGTTTACGGGACACAGGGTCCGATGCACAAAACCCTTTTGCGGTCAGCAAACTGCATGCGACCTCAAATGAGCGTTTTTTTCTATGCACTAAATCTTTTGCGATTGGGAACAAAATGGGTTTTTGCGATCCACTCCAAATCCCAATTAAACGAGACAGTACTCAGCTGCAGATAAAACGGATTGCGCAACATAAAGAAAACGAGCGAGCGCGGCAGCCTGCTGAGCTGACCACACGCTCGTGCACAATGGCCATGTGTTTTCAATTATCGCGCCCGCGTCTGGGCACGATAATTGCAAACAGATGGCGGCCCTGCGGGTAACAGCAGGGAAAAGGCCATTGTGCACGAGCGTGTGGTCCGCTTTCAAAAGCCCCTTACATAAAGTCTCGCAGAGCAGCGCTTGCGCGCTACTCGAGGCTCAACCTAAAAAGGAAAGAGGGAGAATCGTCCTCTTCTCACAGAGACGCTAAATAATCTAGGTCTCAAGGCAGAGGCGATTCTGAGGGGAAGAAAATCAAAAAAGGAGCTTCCTGGCCCTTCTTCCTCACATCAGAGATCTAGTTCAGCACCTCCATCTGCTCCTTACACCCCCTTCAAGTCCTCTTGAAAAATATACAGTCCGTCAACGGCCCCGTCGACGAAGCATTCGCCATCTACATCCTCTGTCTCCAGGATCAGGCGCACTGTCGCCGGTCTTTTCAGGGACTTCCAGTACATCGATGGTCAAGAGAACAACAGTGGCTGCATCGTTGGAGGAGGAGGTAATAATGACACCATTATCATCAGTGTTGAGACCATCTCAGACTAAGAAAATGTTCTCGTCGGTCACCTCACCATCGACAAAGATTATTCCTCACGCAGCATCATCAGCATTGCCGTCAACTCCGACGTCAGCGATCCCATTGACGTGGGATAAAAAAGTTGTGCTTCCTCCATCAGAAGGCACCACTTCATCCCTGCTTCAAGATTTTTCCAAAATCTCTCCATTGCCGCCAGCTTGCCTCTTAGATTTCCTGGAATCCAAGGATGAAGGTCCATACAGCCCTGCATACAGCCTGTGAGAAAGTGCCTCCTTTGCATGGTTAGCCCCCACTTTTTGTCTGGTTTTGATGCGATTTCAAATGTAGTGCTCAGGGTTCCTGCCAATCACGTCGCCAGTGCTTCTTCCCTAAAAACAAACTCCCAATTGGTACGTCTACCCCCTGTAAGTCTCTAGTAAATGGTACCCTAGGTACCTAGGGCCTGGGAGCTGAAGAGGGTCCCCTGGAAACCCCCTCCCCCTTCACTAGGTCCATGCTTCTGCCTTGCAGCTTGCATGCCCCTGTGAGGTAGAAAAGTACAAAGTTGACATGGCACCCTGTCTGGGTGCCATGCCAACCACCACTGCCTGTGGCATAGGTAAGTCACCTCTCTGGCAGGCCTGAAAGCCCTAAGGCAGGGTGCACTATACCACAGGTGAGGACATAACTGCATGAGCAGATCTACCCCTACAATATCTGGGTCCATTTTCCTAGTATTGTAAGTGCCAGGAAACCCATAGAGAGTACATGGACTGGGAACTCGACAACTCGAGTTCCACAGCACCACAATGGCTTCACTGAACGCAGGAGTGTTTGGTATCAAACGATTCCTTACAATAAATCCCCACTGATGCCAGTGTGGGATTTACTGTACCATGTACTCAGAGGGCACCTCAGAGGTGCCCCCTGTACCCCTACCAACTCTGGTGTGGTCTCTGACTGGCTGTAAGCAGCCAGCCATCATCAGACATGTTTCTAGACCCCTGGCGGGAGAACCGGCGGGAAAACCTAAGTGAGAACTGGTGTGCCCCCTTCGCCAACTCCGCCCTTCAGGTGCTGTAGGCGAAGTGAAGCACATTTTTCAGTGCCCACCATCTTGAAGAGGGCCGGGCTTATCCAATCAGGGCTAGGGCTGTGCCCCCTCCCACAGGAGGGTGACGTAAGAGTGGGTGTAGGCACCCCAAGTAAGGACCCATTGGTGCCTACCCATCACTCCCCTGTAACACCCCTAAATCGATTATTTAGGTGGGACACCCAGACCGTGAAATCAGATTTTGATTACCTACGAAGTCCTGCAGCAGCAAAGCCTGAAGACACCAACTGACTTGGCCCCAGCCCTCCCGGCCTGTCTGCAGCCCTCAAAAACCCTGCTGAAGAAGAGCGACTTGGTCCGCACACCTGCGACCTCCAGAACTGTGGGAAGACTGCCTGCCTTCAAGAAAGATTCCTAATCTCCAGTGGACAGTGGGCCTGTCCAGAAGAAACCATCTGCAAAGAAAAAACTCTGCCCTGAGGAACCGCAAACTCTCCTCTGGGTCCACCTCTGCAACAGACGCCCACGGCCCGAGTCCAAGTGGCCCACCGGTCCTGTGAAGGTTCCCCAGCGCTTATGAGCGGAGTCCATCATGGGTTGTCCCCTGCTGGACTCCACGTAGACGCCTGCAGCCTCTGCACGACGACACCCCCTAACTTCTGAGCCCGAGTCCACTGTGGGCTGGCCCCTGCCAGACTCCTCCTCGACGCCTGCAGCCTCAGCTTTAAGACTCCTCCCTACCGCGACCTGCCAGGTAAGAAATTTCTGACGCCTAAGGACACCCCTGCACTCGAAGCCCCTGGGACTTGGGGACCTCGACCGTTGGTGTCCCTACGTCCCCAACCATCTCTACTTACCTGGGCAGCTGTGGGTTTTCTTCGTCCAGCCTCCTAGCCTGCAGCCTTTGTGCAAAACTGCAAAACCGATCTCCTCCATTGAAGAGCATTGGGCGCCCAACGCTGTGATGGCAATCTGCACCCGGCCGTCTCTGTGCCGCTGGTGGTGCACTGTTGGAACTCTGCCTGGTGTTGACCAAAGACAAGTACTTGCCTGCAAAAACTGCATTCTTGTTTTCCTCCCTTAGGTTAACATTGCAAAGCATGAAAATCGCGCTAAGTGTCTACTTTTTAAAGTATAAAGTATTTTTCCTGAAAAACGTACTTACCTTTTTGCGACCATCTTGGGCTTAAAATAGATCTTGATAAGAAGCTTATTTTTCTAAATTTGGTGTGGATCTCCTTTTTGATCATGTGTCACTTATTAGTCACTGTGTGCATAACAAATGTCTTACACGCCTCTTTGTTAGACCTAAGGCTGCTTGCCCATACTACCACAAATAGATCAATTTGGGTTTACATTGAGCCCTGTACACTTCTGGGGCAATCTCTAGACTCTGTGCTCGATATAACCACCTAGTGGTATACCAAATACATAGGCAGCTTTTTTTCATTTATATAAAAAAAATTTAACTGTTTATTTGTAGGGGCTTATAATTAGCAATAGGAGTGAAAAGGGTTGTGCACCAATTTTACTTCCAGTTCCTTTGGAGTCTGTGTGGATGATAGAATATTTTTATTGTTCAGTTATTGATAACTATCACACTAATATAATTTGAACTATGTTTTGAATTTCAAACGTGTTTTTTTTAAAATAATGATTTTGAGCATTGATTAGCGAGCGAAAAGGTTAAAATTGATTGCATTTTTTAAGTTTTTTGCAAGCTTCTGTACTATGCATAACAGGATTTTTCCATAAAGTATCATTCACAAATACGTTTAGTAGAAAGACAACTGTTCCTGATCCCCATTGAATCCTATTTTATGTGCATTTGTTAAAATATATAGTCCAGTTTGAGCTAAACTATAGAAGTGGACACCTCCCCACTAAGTTCTGAACTAAGGTGTTAGACTTGGCATCTTTTGGCGTGTTTCCCCTGACTTTTTGCTTTCTGACCTCCCGGTTTTGACTCTGTTTTTGCTGGTGTAATGATTCTGTGCACTTTCCTCACTGCTGTCCAGTGGGAAAGTGCAAGTGCTCCTGTATAAAATGCGTTATGGATTGGTGTTTCCATGATTGGCCCATTTGGTTTATGTGTCAGTCCCTTGTAAAGTGCACTGCGAGTGCCAGGGCCTATAGACCAAATGCTGTTGGTGGGCTGCAGCACTGGATTGTGCCACCCACGCAAACAGCCCGTAAAGTGTAACTCGGGCCTGCCAACGCAGAGCCTGTGCGCAGCCTGGGGCTGCCATGTCGACTTGGCAAGTGCACACCCTTGCAAGTCCCTAAACCTTCCCTTTGCTACATGTTAGTCACCCCTAAGGTAGGCCCAAGGTACCCCTGTGGGCAGGGTGCGGTGTATGCGAAAGGTAGGACATGCCCGGGTGTGTGCGGCATGTCCTGATAGTGAATTACAGCCTAGTTCGTTTTTCACTATTGCAAGGCTACCTGTTCCCCCTAGGCCATTATGGGCAGTTTTGATTATTACAGCTTATAATCCTAACTGACCCCGGGAACATGGTAGAAATTCGAGTTTAGTATGCCTGGACTCAGAATGATAAAATGCAGCTTTTAGTGAAGTTGGTTTTAACATTCTGTGTTTGAAAATACCACTTTTAGAAAGTGGGTATTTTCTTGTCTAACCATCCAAGCCTGCCTCTGCGAGGTTGTGTATTCCTTGTCTGGAGTGTGAGTGACAGGGGCTGGGGGATGCCAGGAGACAGGGTGAGTCAGCACAGGGCTGAATAGCAAGATCTACATGTAGATGGGTGGGAGGGGTCGCACCTGGGCCCTGAATAGGACAGTGCCTTCCCTCCACAATGCTGGCTCCACCTCCTGTGGTGCGTCTGATGTCCCTGGCCCACTCACTGAAAGAAGGGACGGAGACTTGTCAACAAAGTGCTCCAGAACTGGTTTGGACTAGGCAAAGGCCTCTCTGCCGTCAGAGAACAAAGGAATTTGGGATATAAATATTGGGGCCCTGACCCCATGAATTTAGATCTCGCTGGAATCAAGGAACCTGCCAAGACGAAGAGCTGGAAGAGCTGCCAGGAGGAGTACTGCCCCTTTGCTGTGTTGTTGCTTTGTTGGGTTGGCCTGCAGCTGCTGCTTCTGCCTTGGGCAGTGAAAGGACTGAACTTTCTACAAACTTGTGCTGAGTATCTCCAAGGGCTTGGAACCGAGCTGGCCTCCTGTTAAGAAGTCTCAGGGACTACAAAGACTTCACAAGCCTCTGGGTACCGCTTCTGGAACGCTGTTTCAGTCGCCACAGAGGAAGGGAACTGCAACCGACTCCGTCAAACGAATCCATCCCTGGCCGGTGACCTGTTTGCACCGCAGACCGCATCGCCCCGCTTCGCATCGCAACCCTGGTCTCACCGTGGGCGACGTCCGACGCCGCCAACATCGAGCCGCTGCTTGCACCGTGACCTGTGGGCACCGCAGTTCGCATCGCATCGCTTCACTGAACCAACCGGACCTGACCGACTAGGTCGCTGCAACTGGCTCAAGAGTCGTGACCGCATCGCATTTGGGGCACCGCTCGCACGTCTGCGACGCACCGCTCCGACTCGCACCGCTGTCCGACGCCAGCTCCCGCACTCCGGCTTGGTCGCCAGCATCGTCTCACCCTGCATCGCACGCCTTGGACTCACCGACTCCGTCTGCCCGACGCTCATCGAGCCGCTGCCTGCACCGCATCGAGGGACACCGCACCTTGCACCGCTCCGTCTTGCACCGCAACCGCGACGAACGCCAACCGGCTCGTACACTCCGTACCAGCCACAACGAGAAAGGTACTGTAACAGAGTCTGTTCATGACTCTGCTGGCCCGTATCGACGCGGTCCGCTGGAACTGTTAGACTCTGTGGTTTTCAGCATCACGGTAGGCTCGGACGGAGCTACCGACTCGTACGAACTTTGTTTTTGAACTATTCCTGCAAAGAAGAAGTTACCGTATCAAGTATTCGTTTTTAAAGTATAGTATTGTGGATTTTCGTCGTAATTGGTCTTGTCTTGAGTATATAAAATATTGGTTATTTTTCTAAACTGGTGTGGTGTCAATTTGTAGTGCTTACACTGTATTACTGTTGGTTATGTGCAAATGCTTTACACACTGCCTCTGAATTAAGCCCGACTGCTCGTGCCAAGCTACCACGAGGGTGAGCAGGGGTTACTTCACGAGTGTAACACCCTTACCCTGACTAGGAAGAAGGGTCCCTACTTGGACAAAGGTGCAAGCCCTTGCCAACTAGAGATCCCATTTCTAACATTGGTGTCAGCGGTGAGGATAGGACTTGTGTTTGCACTTGACTTACAGGGATTGGTGTGCACTACTACCATATCGCAGACCATTACGTACCACATACTGGTTCTTTTTCTTTTGGCCTATTTTTGATCTTGCCAGTTTTCAACTCACTACGTTTGTCATGCCTGAATCAATTGCATCATCCGTTGCATCTCTGGAAGTTATCTTTGAGGAGGATAGGTTGGAATCCTACGCCGTAAAGGAGCTACGAGCGATTTGTAAAAACCTGAAAGTCCAAATTAAAGGCCTCACAAGGAAGGAGGAGCTACAGAAGGCGCTGGGGGCCTGGGTAGCAGCCAGACATGCCAATGGGCAGCCTGGTAATCTCAGTGAGGAGGTGGAGGAGCCTATTTCCAGGGTGGATGTGCTTTTGGGTAGGGGGAACCCGCCAGGTCAGGCAGCAGCAGTCTGTCCCCAGAGGAGCTGGAGGACAGGCGGGAGGCAAGGCAGTTCGAGCTGCAGAAGCTCAGGCTGGAGAGTGAGCGGGAGGAGAAGAGATTGGCCATAGAGGAGAGGAAGATGCTCTTAGAGCATGAGAGAGAACTGAAGGAGCTAGAACTTAGGAGTAAGTCAGGCTCAGATGGTGGCAGCAATTCGTCCAGAAAGGCAGACAGGATTGTGCACATTCCCAAGAACGTAGGCAAGGAGTTCAAGAAGGGGATGACATACAAAGGTGGTTTCAGGGTTATGAGGCAGCCATACACATGAATGGGGTCCCTGAGGAGAATTGGGGAGCAGGATTGTGGCCACTTTTCCCGGAAGAAGCAAGGGATGCTCTGATAGCTTTGGGTAAGGGGTATCACCTCACCTATGCTGACATGAAGGATGCCCTTCTCACGAAGTATGGTCTTACTCCTGAAAAGTACAGGGATCAGTTCAGGTCCAGTAAGAAGTCTGATGCCAACACTTGGTTGGAATGTGTGGATGTGTTCTGCAGGTCGCTGGATGGTTGGGTGAAGGGCAATAGTGTAACAGATTTTCAGGGGCTCTACAACTTGATTGCATGGGAGCACTTGTCTAGTCTATGTTTTGCAGATCTGCGCCAGCACCTAGTTGATAGTAAGCTAACTGACCCCAGGAAGCTTGCTATGGAAGCGGACCGCTGGGTGAGTACCAGGGTCCACAAGAAAGCGTTTGGGGAGACTCAGCCAAAGGTGGGCAGGGTCCCCAGCAGAAAGGTGGGGGGACAAGGGTAAAGCACAGGAGTTCTCTAAAGGGCCCCAAACTAGTACCCAGGGTAAAGGTTCCCAGCCCCCGGTGATAAGAAGAAAGGGGTCTCTACAGGGAAGCCTGTTGAGACCGGCCCCCGCAAGTGTTATGCATGTGACCAGGTAGGTCACTTTAAGGGGGACCCCAAGTGCCCGAAGGGGACTCAGCCACCCACCGGTGGACAATCCAAAGTGTTGGCTAGTGTAGCGCTTGGGGAGGAGGGGTGCCCACAGGAGGGTGGGGATCCCGCAGAAATGACCCTTGTCTCACTAGGGGACAGTGAGATGGTCCCAGGAAACCAGGTGCCCCCTAACACAAAGAAATATAGCACCTGGGTGACCATTAATGGGAACAGGGTAGAGGCTCTCAGAGATACTGGAGCCAGTGTGACCTCAGTCCGGTGTCACCTGGTGTCTGAGAAGCAAGTAGTCCCAGGAGCATTCCACCAAGTAGTGGCTGTAGATAACTCAGAGCGCCAATGTATGGTGGCGCAGGTTCCCTTTGAATGGGGGGGTCTCAGGTCCCTTGAGGGTGGTTGTGAGCCCTACCATGCCTGTAGATTGTCTGCTAGGAAACCACCTGGAGCAGTCCTCATGGAAGGAGGTTGAGCTCAGGTCTCACTTGGAGATGCTTGGGTTGCCAGAGTGGGCATGCGTGTCTACTCGGTCAATGGCAGCCAGAAAGGGTGATCAAGAGGACTTGGAGCCTGAAACAGTGGCCCAAGTCCCTGCCAAGAAGAAAGGGCAGGGGCGCGGGAAACCGGCCCCCGAAGTTCCCACGGACCGGGAGGAGGCGGACCTCGAGGGGACGCCCGGTGCCTACAGGGGAGCAGGTAGCCGAACTGGGAGACATCTCTGAGCTGACCCATTGGCAGCAAGAAGGGGGTCCCACCAGGGAGGAGTTCTGCAGGGAGCAGAGCGAGTGCCCTACTCTGGAGGGTCTGCGGCGGCAGGCTGCAGACCAGGCAGCTGGTAACCAGTCCGGGTCACATCTGATCTACTGGGAGAGTGGTCTCCTATACAGTGAGCCTAAGGTTGCTGAGCCTGGGTCGGCCCGTGTGCTGGTGGTACCCCCGCGCTTCAGGACCTTCCTACTGGGTCTGGCTCATGACGTGCCTTTGGCAGGACATTTGGGGCAGGACAAGACCTTTGACAGGCTTGTCACCCACTTCTTTTGGCCCCAAATGCGAAGGCAGCCAGATGCACACTGTAGGTCTTGCCAAACTTGCCAGGCAAGTGGTAAGAGTGGGAGGAAGGTCAAAGCTCCTCTCCAACCTTTTCCTGTTGTTGGAACACCGTTTGAAAGGGTAGGGATGGATATTGTGGGGCCACTGGATCCCAAGACAGCCATGGGCAACAGGTACATCCTGGTCTTGGTGGACCATGCCACCCGGTACCCGGAGGCAATCCCTCTCAGGACGACGACGGCGCCAGTGGTGGGCCGGGCGTTAATGGGGATCTTTTCCCGTGTGGGATTCCCCAGAGAGGTGGTTTCTGATAGGGGGACCAATTTCATATCGAAGTATATGACATCCCTATGGAAGGAGTGTGGTGTAACCTACAAGTTCACCACTCCTTACCACCCACAAGGAAACGGTCTGGTGGAGAGATTCAACCAGACCTTGAAAGGCATGATCAAGGGTCTAACAGAACCCATGAGGCGTAAGTGGGACGTCCTCTTGCCATGCCTACTCTTTGCATACAGGGAGGTGCCTCAGAAGTCTCTTGGGTACAGCCCCTTTGAGCTCCTGTATGGCCACCCTGTCAGAGGACCTCTGAGTTTGGTAAAGGAAGGCTGGGAGGCGGCTCCCAGGAAAACTCCCCAGGATGTATTTAGCTACATGCTGGCCTTTAGAAACCAAACTGCCCGCTTCAGGAAACTCGCTCAGGCGAACCTAGAAGCAAGCCAGGAAGAAATGAAGAGATGGTATGACCAGAATGCCACTCTGGTCGAATTTCAACCTGGGCAAAAAGTGTGGGTCATGGCCCCAGTGGCACCTTGTGCCTTGCAGGACAAGTGGACTGGGCCATATGAGGTAAAGGAGCGCAAAAGTGACGTCACCTACCTGGTGGATTTGCAGGCTCCAAGGAACCCTTTGAGGGTCCTTCACGTGAACCGCCTCAAGCCCCACTTCGAGAGGTCCGAAGTGAGTATGCTCTTGGCGACAGATGATGGGGTGGAAGAGGAGAGTGAGCCTCTCCCTGACCTCCTGTCTACCAAGGAGCATGATGGGTCAGTAGAGGGTGTGATCCTCTCCCCTACTCTGACTCAGGAGCAGCAGGGGGACTGTCGCCAGTTGTTGGGACAGTTCGCCCCACTGTTCTCTCTGACCCCCGGTGTTACTCACTGGTGTACCCATGACGTGGACACCGGTGACAGCCCTCCTGTGAAGCACAAGATTTACAGGTTGACTGACCGGGTCAGAGCCAGCATCAAGGAGGAGGTCTCTAAGATGTTGGCGTTAGGGGTGATTGAGCCCTCCCACAGTCCTTGGGCCAGCCCAGTGGTCTTGGTCCCAAAGGCTGCGGCGCCCGGTGCCACTCCAGAACTCCGGTTTTGTGTGGACTACCGTGGGCTCAATGCGTCACCAGGACTGACGCGCACCCCATCCCCAGAGCTGATGAGCTCATTGATCGGTTGGGAGCTGCCCGGTTCCTCAGCACGTTTGATTTGACGTCTGGGTACTGGCAGATTGCCTTAACCGATGGGGCCAAGGAGAGATCAGCATTCTCAACCCCAGAAGGTCATTACCAATTCCGGGTGATGCCCTTTGGGTTGAAGAATGCCCCTGCCACCTTTCAGAGGTTGGTCAATCAGGTGTTGGCCGGGCTGGAGGATTTCAGTGCCGCCTACCTGGATGACATTGCTGTGTTCAGTTCCAACTGGGAAGAACATTTACAGCACCTTGAGAAAGTGTTGAGGGCTCTGCAAGGTGCAGGCCTCACGATCAAGGCCAGTAAGTGCCAGATCGGGCAGGGTTCTGTGGTGTACTTGGGACACCAGGTAGGAAGCGGCCAGGTGGTGCCCCTACAACCCAAGATTGACACCATTCTGGCTTGGGAACCCCCCAAGACCCAGACAGAGGTGAGAGCCTTCTTAGGTCTCACCGGTTACTATAGGAGATTTGTTAAGGGCTATGGCACCATCTTTGCCCCCTTAACAGAGCTGACCTCTAAGAGGCAGCCCAGGAAAGTGATCTGGACTGAGTCCTGCCAGAAAGCTTTTGATGCCCTGAAGGCAGCCATGTGCACGGCGCCCGTGCTCAAGGCACCTGACTTCTCCAAAGAATTTGTCGTGCAGACTGACGCTTCAGAGCATGGGGTGGGAGCGGTGCTCTCAACTGAACGAAGAGGGCCTGGATCAGCCTGTAGTCTTCCTTAGCAGGAGACTACTTCCCAGGGAACAGAGGTGGAGTGCCATAGAAAGGGAAGCTTTTGCTGTGGTCTGGGCACTGAAGAAGTTGAGACCATACCTGTTTGGGACTCACTTCCGGGTTCAGACAGACCACAGGCCCCTCAGATGGTTGATGCCAATGAGGGGTGAGAATCCAAAACTGCTGAGGTGGTCCATCTCCCTACAGGGAATGGACTTTACGGTGGAACACCGTCCTGGTACAGAACACGCCAACGCAGATGGTCTGTCCAGGTTCTTCCGCCTTAGTGAAGAGAACTCCAATGGGGTTGGGTAGTTCTCCCTACTTTCAGCTGGAGGGGACATGTGTTAGACTTGGCATCTTTTGGCGTGTTTCCCCTGACTTTTTGCTTTCTGACCTCCCAGTTTTGACTCTGTTTTTGCTGGTGTAATGATTCTGCGCACTTTCCTCACTGCTGTCCAGTGGGAAAGTGCAAGTGCTCCCTGTATAAAATGCGTTATGGATTGGTGTTTCCATGATTGGCCCATTTGGTTTATGTGTCAGTCCCTTGTAAAGTGCACTGCGAGTGCCAGGGCCTATAGACCAAATGCTGTTGGTGGGTTGCAGCACTGGATTGTGCCACCCACGCAAACAGCCCGTAAAGTGTAACTCGGGCCTGCCAACGCAGAGCCTGTGCGCAGCCTGGGGCTGCCATGTCGACTTGGCAAGTGCACACCCTTGCAAGTCCCTAAACCTTCCCTTTGCTACATGTTAGTCACCCCTAAGGTACCCCTGTGGGCAGGGTGCGGTGTATGCGAAAGGTAGGACATGCCCGGGTGTGTGCGGCATGTCCTGATAGTGAATTACAGCCTAGTTCGTTTTTCACTATTGCAAGGCTACCTGTTCCCCTAGGCCAGAATGGGCAGTTTTGATTATTACAGCTTATAATCCTAACTGACCCGGGAACATGGTAGAAATTCGAGTTTAGTATGCCTGGACTCAGAATGATAAAATGCAGCTTTTAGTGAAGTTGGTTTTAACATTCTGTGTTTGAAAATACCACTTTTAGAAAGTGGGTATTTTCTTGTCTAACCATCCAAGCCTGCCTCTGCGAGGTTGTGTATTCCTTGTCTGGAGTGTGAGTGACAGGGGCTGGGGGATGCCAGGAGACGGGGTGAGTCAGCACAGGGCTGAATAGCAAGATCTACATGTAGATGGGTGGGAGGGGTCGCACCTGGGCCCTGAATAGGACAGTGCCTTCCCTCCACAATGCTGGCTCCACCTCCTGTGGTGCGTCTGATGTCCCTGGCCCACTCACTGAAAGAAGGGACGGAGACTTGTCAACAAAGTGCTCCAGAACTGGTTTGGACTAGGCGAAGGCCTCTCTGCCGTCAGAGAACAAAGGAATTTGGGATATAAATATTGGGGCCCTGACCCCATGAATTTAGATCTCGCTGGAATCAAGGAACCTGCCAAGACGAAGAGCTGGAAGAGCTGCCAGGAGGAGTACTGCCCCTTTGCTGTGTTGTTGCTTTGTTGGGTTGGCCTGCAGCTGCTGCTTCTGCCTTGGGCAGTGAAAGGACTGAACTTTCTACAAACTTGTGCTGAGTATCTCCAAGGGCCTGGAACCGAGCTGGCCTCCTGTTAAGAAGTCTCAGGGACTACAAAGACTTCACAAGCCTCTGGGTACCGCTTCTGGAACGCTGTTTCAGTCGCCACAGAGGAAGGGAACTGCAACCGACTCCGTCAAACGAATCCATCCCTGGCCGGTGACCTGTTTGCACCGCAGACCGCATCGCCCCGCTTCGCATCGCAACCCTGGTCTCACCGTGGGCGACGTCCGACGCCGCCAACATAGAGCCGCTGCTTGCACCGTGACCTGTGGGCACCGCAGTTCGCATCGCTTCACTGAACCAACCGGACCCGACCGACGAGGTCGCTGCAACTGTCTCAAGCGTCGTGATCGCATTTGGGGCACCGCTCGCACGTCTGCGACGCACCGCTCCGACTCGCACCGCTGTCCGACGCCAGCTCCCGCACTCCGGCTTGGTCGCCAGCATCGTCTCACCCTGCATCGCACGCCTTGGACTCACCGACTCCGTCTGCCCGACGCTCATCGAGCCGCTGCCTGCACCGCATCGAGGGACACCGCACCTTGCACCGCTCCGTCTTGCACCGCAACCGCGACGAACGCCAACCGGCTCGTACACTCCGTACCAGCCACAACGAGAAAGGTACTGTAACCGAGTCTGTTCATGACTCTGCTGGCCCGTATCGACGCGGTCGGCTGGAACTGTTAGACTCTGTGGTTTTCAGCATCACGGTAGGCTCGGACGAAGCTACCGACTCGTACGAACTTTGTTTTTGAACTATTCCTGCAAAGAAGAAGTTACTGTATCAAGTATTCGTTTTTAAAGTATAGTATTGTGGATTTTCGTCGTAATTGGTCTTGTCTTGAGTATATAAAATATTGGTTATTTTTCTAAACTGGTGTGGTGTCAGTTTGTAGTGCTTATACTGTATTACTGTTGGTTATGTGCAAATGCTTTACACACTGCCTCTGAATTAAGCCCGACTGCTCGTGCCAAGCTACCACGAGGGTGAGCAGGGGTTACTTCACGAGTGTAACACCCTTACCCTGACTAGGAAGAAGGGTCCCTACTTGGACAAAGGTGCAAGCCCTTGCCAACTAGAGATCCCATTTCTAACATAAGGCCAACAGCTTGTTTCACCTAGTCCATCAATCGCACAATGGTAATGAAGGTTTGTTATCTACCGTCATCATATTTAAAATGCTGAACTGTCTGCTGAAGACTCTGGCACCTAGTGCTGAACCACTGATTTTCAGTGCTAATGTTGTTGCGCCGTTGTGGCAGCTGTCCATGGATTACATTTTTGCACTTTTCATCATACTTACCTTTGGTATCCTCATATGTGGCATGCATGTTCTATTTCTACAGCTGGTCCAGGCTTTAATCCGTCTTTTCTTTCTTCTCTTCCAGCTCCATGCTCCCCGTGTCACAGACAGCTGTGGGGCCGGCCATCAGCCTGGATCTGGATGTGGACGATGTGGAAATGGAGAATTACGAGGTACGCCCGTCTCTACACTCGCCCCTCACTCGCTCACAGTGGTTTCGCAGTAGTTCCCGACAGGTATTTTTTTCTTGGGTAAACCAGAGAATCCTAGCGTCTGGGGGTGCTGGGGGTCCTGGGTAACACAAATCACAGGCGCCATTAAAAGGCAAGTGGCACAACTGGGCATACTTGAACTGCCTGTAATTATCTTGATTGTAAGGTGTGTGCTTGGAAAATTTGAATATTTGCAAAAAAGTATAAATGTTCTTTATGAAAATGTCTTTCCTGCTCACAAGTTGCATTGTAGATTTATTCTGCACTTTCCACATTGTCATCTTGCATAGTCAGATGCTTACAGCCGTCAGTATTGCTGAAAGGATCCAGAGCAGTAGGAAAAAATTCTCTTTCCACATCCGTGTGCAGCTGTTTCCTTTGCACCTTTTTTTATAACCGAAGCATAGTAACCTAGATATCAAATGGATAATCCTCATTTTTTTAATTATCCAGTCGATGTACAGTTTTATTTTCTAGCAGTTTACGCCTCGCGCACAGCTGCAGTGCCAGCTAGGTTGTCAGTGGTCAGCTCCACAAATGACATTTGAGCCCCCTAAAGCAAGCAACAACACTGGTGACTAAGTTATTTGTTTGTATTGTCTACAACAGACTTTGAAACTTTCTAAGCCAAATGAGCAGGCTCTTGGTTGCATTCTTTCTGAGGAATATTTAATTGAACAAATTCAAAATATCCTCACCTAAGTCTTTGGTCATGAAATGCTGTACTGAAAGTAGAATGTGAATATCTATTTCTGACCAGCAGCTATCATGAGTGTAGAGTTGATCATGAGACAGGCAGTTGTAATTTGAGAGGTTGTTTTTGCAACCTAAAACTGCTGGTACAGTAAAGGTAAAGTTCTTCATAGTTACCCACAGGAGGGTTCAAAAATTGCAGACTTCTTCTCTCAGATGTTTAGTGAGAATGAATGGTGAGCTACTGCCATGTCCTTGAAGGTAGCATTCCCTGCCATTGAAAAATAATCAAATCAAGGCTGGATGCTTTCATCAGATCTGAACAGCAGTCACAAGTGGGAAAACCATTCTGAACCCAGATATTTATCAAAGTGTGACATTTCACAAGTGGACCTCTTACCTATGTAATTCAAAAGTGTTTTCTTTATTATTTTCTGGAATTCCCTCAAAGAAGTTCACTTAGGGATGCTTTCATTCTGAACTAAACATTCATTGTGCATTATATGTGGCATAGAGATTCATAAGATAAAGTTGCATGGAGTTGGCATCATTCATATACACCCAGGCTGTGCAGGACATATGTGGTATCTAGAGCTGTTCAAACTCTGCCTTTTTAATTAAGGTAAACTGTTTGAATTTTTAGAACCTTAATTTGCATTTGTGGAAAATACAATTAATAATCTAGAGGATTGTTCCCGCCCTGCTGGGATAATCGATCAGGTTCTGGCCTCAAGGTAACCTCTCACTAAGTCTGTGTATTTAAGAAGAGGGAAATGATTTTCAGGATGGTGTGCCACGAAAGATGTTAAATGTTACCTAGATGACAAGTGTGTGGTCTTGCCATTTGCACCATCTTTTATGGGAAATGGGTTAAAACTCAACAACTTCTGGAGTTTTTCAAGAGCTATCTGTGCCTTTCTGCAGATGCAAGGATCAAGATTTCTTTCATCTTACAATAGTATCCATGTTTTGTAAGTTACTTCTTTCTTTGTAATGCCTCTCTGGGAGCCTATTCTGGTACACTCATTCATTTTGGAGCGTCTTTTGAGGAAATGCCTTCCTGTTCATTATAACTCTTTAAAAACCGTCTTTTTCATAGCTGTTTTGATAGGTTGGACAGCTGAGGGCGATGTTAGGGAAACCACCACAATTTAGTTTATACCCAGACAAGTTGATTCCAATGAGCCCACCTTCCGAGAGCAGTTTCTAACTTCTGTCTTGCACAAAAGAATACTTGTTTTCATTTTACTTCCCGGTGCATCTGTCAAAGGTGGCAGTACTGTTTCGTCTACTAGACTTTAACAGTTTTTCTGCTTCTATGTTGAAAAAACGAAGGAGGATTGATTTGAAGATGGCCAGGTTTTAGTCGATCTGTTTGAAAGTTCTCCCGATTGCCTCTCAATTTAGAATGATTCCAATAGCAAGTAGTGGATATTTTCAAACATCTGTGTCTTAATGCGGCCAAAGCATGGAACGCCCCCCCCGCTCCACCTCAGACAGACCACATCGCTCCCCATCTTAGCAAGAAACCTCAAAACCTGGCTCTTCGACAGACCCCCTCCTTAATGGAATGGAACCTGCACCCCCACCCCTAGCGCCTTGAGACCCTTACGGGTGAGTAGTCGCGCTTTAACAAACCCCTGATTGATTGCTTGAATGGTGGCAAGAGCATGCCTCTACTTTTGGCAGGGATCATTTGGTTGCATTCAGTTTCTACGATCTATGTTGGGTCTACATCCTCAGACCATAGGAGGCCCCCTATCCCCCTTTGGATAACATTGGGCCTCAGCACTCTGCACCTGGCCGCCCTAGTGCCGCTGAGGGTGTTCAGAGTGCATCCTCGACCCTGGGGGAACCCTGGTTCTAACCCCAGAAACCCAACTCCCACAAACAAATACTTACCTGTAAACCGATAACCTAATTTCCCCCCCCCCCCTCATAGGATTGCATTGACTGCTTTTCTTTAGTGTGGAGTTGGTTTGTATAAAATCTTGAAAAACTGCATAGGTGTAAAAAGTGAATTACTTACCTTTTTGTTTAAGAAATGTCTCAGTGTGATATCTAGGCATATCACACTGATTAGCAAAAGTAACTTAAAAAGTAATCCAAGAAGTAACGTGTACTGTAATCTACAAAGTAACTGAAAAGTAATTCTGATTATTGACTTGCCTGTAAATCAACCAACTGCATTTGAACCTGCATTCACCTGTAATTTAGTGCATAAGTATTGCAAAGTATTATTTCACTTACCTGCACCAGGCCTGGCTTGGTTCTAGAAATAAAATAACTAAACAATATTTTTATACAAACAAATTGGTCTGAGTTCAGTCTTTGAGTATGTGACATCATTTCTTGCCTGAGTTTGTACAATAAATGCTTAACACTACCCTCTGATAAAGCCTTACTGCTCGCCCACACTACCACAAATAGAGAGTAAGGTGTTGTCTACTTTTACCTCTGCCTACCTTTGGGGTTCCACTGGACTCTGTGCACACTATACCTTACTTAGGTTTAGTATATACAGAGCCAGCTTCCTACAAAACTAAAAACAAATTACTTGATATGTTCAGGAAGAAACCCAGGGCCATACTCCCTCTGCTTTGGGAACCATTACACCAAAAAAACCACCAGTGGCATCTAACTCGGAGCCTCTCCTCCAAATAGCGCCATCACATGATATCCCTCTAGAGCCAGTTATAGTTTGCTAAAATCGCTTCCTGCCTCTGCAGGCTCTTGCCTCCACAGCAGGTGACACAGATGGCCCTGGGATGGCCTCTGAGTCTACTAACTGAAGGGAAACTGCGGGGCTGATAGAAGCTGCATCTGACCATTACCAAGAACATCCTATGGGATTGTGAGAGGAGGTAGGGGACATGAAAGGGCATGCTTACACAGATCCTAACCGCAATGAACCTGTTGAGACAAGCTGATACGGAGTTGAAAAAGGGAGGGAGGTGCTCATGTTCATGTGGGAGGGGAGCAAAGGGGAATCCCTCTTAATAGAACAACTGTGCTCAATGATGAGGGGAAGTATAACTCGTCCCACACGAGACAAGATTCCAGGTATCTGCAAAGTACCAGGTATAGTATAGGCAGCATGAACACAACATCTTCAGAACAGGCCCACCCTCAGCCATGGCCCCATCTTAATTCACACAAACTTCAGGAATCTAGAGACAGCCGCCCGGGGGTTGTAGTCGTAAGAAACGGACAGGAAAACTCCTCAGTGTTTTAGGAGCTAAACTGTGGAACCATTTACCTGCCCAGTTATGTTATGTCATCTCACGTGGTTACAGAATTGTTAATTTTAAGTGAAAATAATATTGTTGTAGTCCTGTGTTCTTTCAGTTTTTCCTGCCTGGCTCTATTTTACTTATTTGTTGTTGGGGTTTTTCATTTTTATTTAATAGTTTTTCTCCTATTAATTAACCACTTTATAGAGCTATTTATGTCTGTTTGCATTTTTTGTTGTTGCAGAACCTTAAAGCTTATTTTTCTTTCTGCCATTGCATGCCCAGTATTAAATAAATAGCACAGAATGTATAAATCATGCTGAATCAGTCTCTTAATTTGGTATTCTCAGAAAGAACTTTGAGAAAGCTTCACATAGAAGCAAGTCAACAACGTCAGCCCTCTTTTGAAAACCAGTGACTTAATTGATGTTTGTCAAGCTGCAATGTTATGTCACATTGAGTAATGTAACTGGCTTAATTTCAATGCAATAATAAAGTGCAAGAGCAGATTTGCAAGATTCCTTGTTGTCCGGCGTTAACACACCAATATTTTTAAGCACCTTTTTGTATGAAGCTGCTATGAAATTCTGTCAGTAAGCGGAATCTTGGAAAAAGAGTAACCATTAGAAGTAAGAGTTGCCATTGGATCTTTTAGCAGATTCCTCATAGTTCGCTAATCTCATGGCCATTTGGATCATGGAATGTAAGCAGAAAAGTTGTCACTGGCACATGTAGTTCCTTTATCGACCTGGTGTTCTTTCCGGGGAGGATGGCTATCAAATCAACAGAGCCATGTAGAGCTGTATTGTCTTAATTTGCTACCTAGTGCTTTTTCAAGATGGGATACTGCAGGAAGTAATTATCTTTGAGTAAAAGTTTTGTAAAAGACAACTTATTTCTTTGAACAGTAGATCATAACTACAGAGCCCATTCATTCGATCGGTTTCTCTGCCAACCTCTGGTTTAGACCTTTCATGGTCTTCAGTTTGTGTTTTTTAACTGCATCTTTGAGCTGTATTACTTTTCTGCCTCTTTGTGTATCACTATACACAAAGCACTTTTTCTCAGCCCATCATAGATTTGTTTTCTCAATTAAATCATTTCCTCCTTGAAGATCATGTATCGTGTTTGGTTGGTGCCTGTTATGCCCTGCCACGTGTTTTCCCTCCTGCTTAATCTTGCATTTTATTTATTTTTTCCCCGTATCTTCACGTTTATATAATTCCTAAAAGAAAATGGAGATATATTTTTCCCCTAGTTTTTATTGGGAAAGTAATGGGGGAAAAAACACTTCTATCTAGTCAGGTTACCTATATTCAGTTTTGCATCTCATTATGTTGCATATGAAATGAGCATTCGGTGATTCTTAAGTTCAAAATTATCATAGTCACAAACTGCCTCTAAAATGCAAACCATTTTCAATGGACCCACTATGGGTCTAAATATATTGGCTGTATACATAGTGTTGACTTAATGTCACAAACAAAATACTTGTGTTAATCTGCATAGTGTTTTCCAAAGTTATTGCATAATCATCGCTAGATGTCTTTTAATGCAGAAGTCCAAATCAGTTGCCACCTTTTTACCCCATTTTTCTTAAGTCATTAGACTAATCTTACAACCACAACCTACTGAAGATTTTTTTTTTTTTTTAGAAAACATTTTACTCGCCTGTGTGTTTGACTTTAAGGCCGCCATGTACTTCACAATCCCAGCATGCAGCACTGTGACCGGTGACAACTCAATTGCATCCTTTTTTTTTATTCCAAATTATTTCCATTGCTGGGTATTTTTGAGCTTTGCAACTCCATTTTTTGTTGTTGTTTTTTTTAACTTCCTCTTCTTTCTGAAATATATTTGTTCGAGGCATGTGTGCTGTAGATACACATGCTATGCATACGTCCGCCATCTAGTGTTGGGCTCGGAGGATTACTAGTTGTTTTTGTTCGAAGAAGTTTCTTGAGTCATGAGGTTGCGACTTCTCCTGTTGGTGGGCATCGAGTCCATTGCCAGATTGCTTTTTTCCAGGTTTGGATGTAATCTCTCGCAGATTACATCCGAACGCAGATTAGATCCTTCAATTGACTGTATTGTATCGATCGCGTGGTTACCCTTGCTTTCCAAGCGAATATCCTTTCTGCGTATCAGGTCTTGGACTCGCTTTCTCAGCCTTCAGGCCACGCCCAGCTGGGCCTCTAACTTCAACAGACTTTTCGGAAAAGTTCAGTTTCTGTCCGAAGTGCCACTCCAAATACCCCCACACAGACCAACATTCCGTTTGTAACCAATCCCTCTCTAGATCGAGAGGACACATGTGATGCCTGCAAATCATTTCAATCCAAAAAGACTCTTCGGGATCGACATGCCCGGCGCCAGGAAATGCAGGGTAGACAACTCACCGGAAATTCGGTTGACATGAGGAAGAGGAAGCAAAGGAGGCATCAGCAGCATAAGAGGAATTCTTATCCATACATGATTTTGATTCCGGTTCAGACATGGAACAAGACTCCGCCACCTTCTAACCGACACAAGCATCGGACTGTGAGTGCATTTACCCTCGATCCAAAGGCAAAAAAATCGTCTGTCTGAAACACCTGCTTACAGTCCGTCACTGCAAAAAAGCCATGACGCGCACCAACATGCAGACTCTGAAGCCCCGCCCTCAGGCTCAGCACCGAAAGTTCGGCCTACAGCAGGGGCCTCCACCTCCTCGAAGTCTGAGTCCATTACTCACCATACATCTACTTCAGCTCCGAAAGACAACAGCCACGGTACCTCAGAACCAAGTACATCAGCACCAAGACTGAAACATTCTTCCGCTCCGAAATGTTACACCCTCGGACCGAAAACTCCATCTAGGCAGAAGACCTTGCAAATTGAGCCCAGAACAAAGACGCCGGCAAAGCCTCAATCCTCCAAATGACAGTTGACTTTTCAGGAGGCTATAGACATTCCTTTACAGCCTCTCAAGGAGAAAAAGAAGGATGTTGCTACTAGTCCTGTGCCTACCTCACCAAACGCACCAACACCACCTCCAGCATCCACTCCACCACCTGATTCACCACAACAATCTGAGACAGGTGACATGCCCCCTCGCTCACTCATCATAGATGAGGACAATAACATTCCACAAGACACACAGCCCGGGGGATGCTTGGGATTCCTATGACATAGAAGCACAGGGGGATACAGACCCCGACCTCTATCCTACATGCACCATCACCACCTGATGATGCCTCTGCCTATCAAGATCTAATAGCCAGAGCAGCGACTTTTCACCAAGTACCTTCACATAAGGACCCAATAGAGGATGACTTCCTTTTTGAATCACACTCTGATGCTCAACGGGTGTCACAATATTTACCACTACTTAAGGGAATGCTACTTCATGCAGAAGATATTTTTAAGGACCCTGTCAAAGCTAGAATAATAACACGCATAGACAAAAATATAAGGCTGCACCCTCTGATTCCATATACATTAGAGGTCAGTTTACCCCGGACTCTCTAGTAGTGTCTAATGCACGAAAAAGGGCAAACTCTCAAACAACTGGGGACGCACCTCCCCCATAAAAGGAGTCCAAACTAATTGATGCTTCTAGAAAACGCATAGCAGCATAGTTTGCTAATCATTGGCGTATTGCCAACAGCCAAACTCTATTAGCTTGTTACATTAGGGCTCACTAAGATGAAATGGAGGGGCTCCCTTTAACATCTCCTCAGAGCAATACAAAAAAAATGGGGCAGTAAATTGTTAATGAGGGGAACCTAATCACCAACAACTCTATAAAATGTGCACTAGATTCCGCAGAAACTGCAGCTAATGGCATAAACACCAGCCTGCTGTTACATAGACATGCTTGGCTCAGTGTCTACGGCTTTAAACCTGAAGTGCAGCAGGCAATCCTTAATCTCCTATTTGACAAGTAGCACCTCTTCAGCCCTCCGGTGGTCACAGCCCTTGAAAAAATTAAGGAAGACACAGAGGTCGCAAAATCAGTGTGGGCTCTACAAACTACTAACTACTTTGGCTCCTTTCGTTAGCCCAATTTCAAACATGGTGCTAGATCTGCCTCCACAGACAACACCGGGTCATATAAAAATCAAGGACAGTCCTCCGCTGCTAAACCCTTTTACAGGGGCGCATATAGGGAAAAGAATTTCAAGGGAAGGGGTTGTGTAAATAATACCCGGAGCCCAAATACAAATACCAAACAATGACTTCCACACCGTTCCCCCTGACCATTTAACGCCTCTCGGGAGTAGTCTTCCGAACTTTTTGTCAACCTGCAAATCAGTCACAACAGACCAATGGGTGTTGGACATTATCCAACATGGTTACTGTCTGGAGTTCCTTACAACTCCTCCAAATATTCCACCTCACAAACACAAACTATCAATTCAACACCAGGTTCTCCTGTAACAGGAAATATCAGCTCTCTTGATCAAAGGAGCAATAAAACCAGCCCAAAAACAATATCAAGAAACATTTGGTATATTCATTATACTTCCTTATGCCAAAAAATCTAATCACTACGACCCATTCTCGACCTCAGACCACTCAATCATTATGTCCTATTAGAGCACTTCCACACGGTCACTCTTCAAGAAGTGATACCGCTATTGCAAAAGGGCAACTTCATGGCTGCCTTAGACCTGAAGGGCGCCTACTTCCATATACCCATCCATCCCGCACACCGAAAATGTATACGGTTTGTCTTCCAGGGAAAACATTTTCAATTCAAGGTTCTTCCCTTTGGAATCACCACCGCACCATGGGTATTCACAAAATGTCTAACAGTAGTGGCAGCACATCTGCGCAGACAAAACATCCAAGTATTTCCTTATTTGGACGATTGGCAGATAAAAGCAAACCTTCTCAACCTTTGCAAACAGCATACACAACGGATACTGACCCTACTACATCAACAGGGTTTACCATCAACATTCAAAAGTCGCATATACAACCATCTACAATATAACCAAATCTAGTAGCCATGCTCAGCGCTCACTTGGGGTTGGCATACCCAAATGCAGACACAATACAAAACATTGAGGCTAATCCAACACTTTCAGACTCCAGTCTCTGTCAAAATATTTATGCGACCTTTGAGTATGATGGCATCCTGCATCTCAATAGTCCCACATGCCAAATTACACATGAGACCCCTGCAAGAATGTCTCTCACGTCAGTGGACAGTCAGTGTCACCTACACAAACTGGTGTTAGTAGACATCCGCACACAGTACTCTGCAGTGGTGGAACCCACAAAACTTATCCAAAGGGCAGCCATTTCAATACCCAGTTCCCCTAATCATTCTCACAACGGGTGCTTCCCTCACGGGTTGGGGAACTTATCTCAAAACCTTACAATTCATGGGGTGTGGGACTCCAAACACAGGGCATATCAATTACCTAGAGCTTCAAGCTTTTCACCCAACATTGAAAGCGTTCCTAACTCGCCTACAACAAAAAGTTGTCCTAATCCGAACGGACAGTATGACAACTATGTATTATCTACTAAGACCAGGGTGGGGGGGGGGGTCACACTCTCCAGTTATCACGCTTAGCTTAAAAAATATGGAGCTTAGCACTACATCACAACATTCATCTCCTGGCAGAACACGTACCAGGGACAAGCAATCATGTTGCAGACCTCAGCAGGACGCACCACCATGTCACCGAATGGGAACTCCACCGCAGAGTCCTCCTATCATACTTTCGTAAATGAGGGTTTTCACAAATGGACCTGTTTGCAACCCTAAAAAGCACAAAATGCCCAAACTTCGCATCCAGGTACCCACACCCCCTATCCAAAAGCAATGCTGTATGGATGAATTGGTCAGGGATATTTGCCTACGCTTTTCCACCTCTCCCACTACTTCCATTAGTGGCCTGAAAGCTCAGACAAACATCCCTCACACAAGTACTCATAGCTCCAACATGGGTTCATCAACCGTGGTTCACAACACTACTGGAGCTCTCCCTAGTCCCACACAAGAAGCTTCCCTTCAACTCGGACCTTTTCACACACAACCATGGCTCTATAGGAACTGAACCTTGCGATATGGCTCCTGAAGTCTTAGAATTTTGGTATTTAAATTTACCACAACAATGCATGCACATTCTTAAACAAGCTTGTAGACCTACCAAAAACAAAGTTATGCTGCCAAATGGAAACAATTTGTTTTATACTGCCAGCAGCAAAAAGTCAACCCTCTAAATGCACAAATACAAACCATTCTTTCTTATTTGTTGTATTTGCAAACCACAGGTTTAGACTACACTTCAATACACTTACACCTGGCTGCCATTTCAGCTTGCTTGCAGAATAGACAAAATTTATCTTTGTTCCGAATACCTGTAAATAAAGCCTTTATGGAAGGACTTAAAAGAATCATTCCCCAAGACTTCCACCTGCACCAGCATGTAACTTAAACATTGTACTAACAAGGCTTGTGGGCCCCCCAATTGAGCCACTACCTTCTTGCCAACTACAATGTTTGTTTTGAAAAGTCACCTTTTTAATCGCTATCTGTGAGAAAGTGCCATCTTTCTTGCATGGTATGCCCCCACTTTTTTTCTGAATTGCTGATGTGCTTTGACTGAGTGTGCCCTGGGCTCCTGCCAACCAGGTACCCAGGGCCTGTGTTCCTTCCCTAAAACTGCATTGATACCTACACCCAATTGGCATCCCTGGCCACAGGTCAGCCCCTGGTAAATGGTACCATGGGTACCCAGGGCACTGTGACCAGGGAAGGCCCCTAAGGGCTGCAGCACTTGTTGTGCCACCCTTAGGGACCCTGTACCTTTACACACACACACTGCCTTTGCAGGCTGCGTGTCTTGGTGCAGAACAAAAGTTAAGAGTCGACATGGCACACATCCCTGTGTGCCATGCCTACAAGCCACTGCCCTGGCCTAGGTCAGCCACCCCTCTAGCTGGGTGCACTATGCCAGTGGTGAGGGCATAGAGGCATGAGCCCTGTGCCCCTACAGTGCCCAAGTCCATTCTTGTGCATTGAAAGTGCAGTGCTGCCATTAAGAGTATATGGTGCTGGGAGTCTGTCATTACGAACTCCACAGCACCATAATAGCCCCACTGAAAACTAAGAAGTTTGGTATCAAACTTCTCAGCACGATTAAACCCCCACTGATGCCAGTGTGGGATTTAATGTAAAACGCACTCCAGAGGGCATCTTAGAGATGCCCCCTGAAACCAACCCGACCTCCAGTGTCCGGACTGAGTGGCTGCCCAGGCTGCCACCACCAGACATGTTTCTGGACCCCTGGGTCGAGAGCCTCTGCTCTCAGGGGCCTGAAACAATGTGCATCCTGGGGCGAGGTGCCAAAGCCTCCTCCCCAGGATGGGCAGGGGAGCTTCAAGGCCTGCCGCCTTTTGAGCTTCCCCAGACCATTTGCTGCTTCCAGCAAACTGGTCCCCACTGGTTCTACCCCCACTTCTGGCGGGAGAACCGGCGGGAAAAACCAGAGGCAGGAAATGGGTTGTGCCCACCTCTGCCAACTCCACCTCTAAGGTGGGGGAGGCGAGGTGAAGCACAAACTCGAGTCCCCGCCATCTTGAGGATGGGGGACCCAGCCAACCAGGGACAGGCTCCTGCCCCCTCCCACTGGAGAGGAGCAGAATAGGGGGTGTACCCACCCCAGGGAAGGGACCCATTGGTCCCTGCCCTTACCTACCTGTAACCACCCCTAAATTTAGTATTTAGGGGCTCCCTGAACCTTCCTTCCTCAGTTCCCGAATCCGAAACCAAGAAGAGAAGACGAAGCAAGAAGACCAGCCGTGCAGCTGCTAACAAGGAGGCGACGACAACTGACTTGGCCCCAGCCCTACCGGCCTGTCGACCTCTGAACCTGCTCCTGCGGAACCCCAGCCTCAGCAACCTCAAAAACCCCGGAGGACCTGACTTCTGTGCCACAGCCTTCAACCCAGGGACTCCCACGAGCAGTGGTACTGCTCAAAAGAATAAACTACAAAAGACCCAGCCCTAGCACGGAACCGCGAAACCTGCAGCCTCTGCACCCGCCGAGCCCGGCCTGTGCCTGAGTGAACCAAGACTCTGAGGACGTCCCCCCGGCGATTCTGACCTGGAATCCAGTGCCCAAGGACCCTCCTCGACAACCCAGACGACGCCTGCAGCCTCAGGACAAGGGACCCCTCCAACCGCGACCAGCAGGGGGTAAGATTTCCCGACCTCAAAGACACCCCTGCACCCGGCGCCCCACGGCCCCCTGTGCCCAACTCCTGGGTGTCTACCTATCCTCCAAGACCCCAACTTACCTCCCGAAGTGTTGGTCGCCCCTGAAGAGTCACCGTCCCGAGCCTGCAGCCTTTTTTCACCGTCCAAGATCTCCATTGGTTAACATTGAGCGCCCGACGGCTCGAAAGCACCCTGCACCCAGCCGCCCGAGTGCCCCTGGAAGTGCAACCTCTACTCTAACCTACTTCCCCATTTGCCCTGAGCAAGTGACCAGGAGCCCAGCTCCCACAGCCGCGTGGTCTGCTTGCCAGCAGCCACCAACCAGAGGCCCCCTGCCTGCCATAGGATAACATTGGGCCTACTCACTCTGCACCCGGCCGCCCCTGTGCCGCTGAAGGTGTAACAACTGTACTTACCTGATACTGGGGGACCCCTGAGTCTATGCCCAGAACCTTAACTCTGCCAGTCGAGTACTTACCCAAAGACCGATAACTCACTTTTCTTCCATAGGGTAACACTGACTGGCTCCCACCTGGAATTTCTTCTAAGTGTGGAGATTTGAAACTTTAAAATATTCACCTAAAATCAACCGAGTCACGAAAATACTCACCTGGTATTAGAAGAGGCCCCAGTGCCGGACCGGGGTGCCCAACACTGGCCCTAAAAAGTAATCACAACGTTACCGCTAACTCCATTTTCTTCCATAGGGATCCATTGACTGGTTTTCTGTGAAATTTCTTCTGTCTACTTTTGAAATACTAAAATATTGTTTAAAAATCACAACAGTAACGAATTCCGAACTACTCACCTGCTATCAGGAGAGACGTCAGTACTGCCTCTTTTAGTCAAGTACCAACCATGAAAAGTAATTTTTACCGTACTTACCAGTAACTCGAAATTCCTCTCATAGGATATCATTGCCTGTTTTTGTTGAAAAAGTTTCTAAGTGTCGATTTCTGCATTTTTCAAATATTCTTTAAAAATCGCGCCAACGATACAAACGTAATTACTTGCCTGTTTTAGATAGATACCCCAGAACCATAGAACCCAGCACTGGATTACAAAAGTAACGTAAACCCACTTTGCTTACAAACTGCATTTCCTTCCATAGGATAACATTGGTAGTTTTACCCAGAAAAGTTTCTAAGTGTCAACTTTTGAAATACAGTAATATTTCTCAAAAATCACTACATTAACCAAAACGCTTTTTCTTACCTGTTTACAGGAAGTGTCCCAGGACTGAATCCAGGATCCAGTCCTGTGGTTAGAAAAGTAATCTACAAAGTAATTAATTGTAATTAATCATAATTTTCCATTAAGCTCAATGTTGCATTGTATTTGACCCTGTGTTGCCTCTTGCACCAACTGTGATTATTACCATCAAAAAGTCTATTGCCTATTTGTAAGGTGGTTAACCAAAGCATCTCATACTGAGAAAGTATATTTTTATCCTATTGTTGGTTCTAAAATAAAACAAGCATATATTTTTTTTATATACAAACCATTGGCCTAGAGTTCAGTTCTTGAGTGTGTGGCTTCATTTGCTGACTCAGTGTGTACAACAAATGCTTTGCACTGTCCTCTGATACTGCCTTACTGCTCGACCAAGCTACCACTTTAGAGAGTAAGGTTATATCTAACTTTAGCCTCTGCCAAACCTCTGGGGACGGGGGACTCTGTGCACACTGAACCTTACTTTGGTGCAGTATATACAGAGCCACTTTCCTACACTATCACTTCACTTAGACGGGTCAGCGAGATCCAGGCACATAGACACAAAGTAGTGCTCAGAACAAATCCAAATTTCCTTCCTAAAGGGATTTTACCCTTTCATATTAATCAATCTATATGATTAGCTGTTTTCTTTCCACAACCTGATTCAGTTGCAGAAAGGGCTCTACATACCTTAGATTTCAAAAGTGCTTTAAGGTCTTATATAGTTGGAACTAAAACATTTAGAAAGACTAACCAATTATTCATTGCTTTTTCTCCTCCTCACATTGGAAATGCTACTTCAAAAATGGGACTTTCAAGTTGGTTAGTAAAATGCATCCAAACTTGTTATGCTAAAGCTAAGACTTCTACCTGTTCCCCCTAAACCTCACTCTACTCGTAAAATAGGGCATCTGTGGCATTTTTAGGGAACATTCCTATTGCTACCATTTGTAAAGCAGCAACATGGTCCACTTCACACACTTTAACAAAACATTACTGTGTGGATGTATTAGCACGTCAACAATCCAATGTTAGCCAAGCAGTAGTAAGAACTTTTTCAAAGAACTGCACCACCCACGGGTTAACAACTGCTTCGATAGAGAGACTGCTTTACAGTCTATGCACAGCATGTGAATCTACAGCACACATGCCTCGAGCGGATTGTTACTTACCCTGTAAGCATCTGTTCTTGGCTTGTAGTTCTGTAGATGCACATGTGCCCTCCCTCCCTCCCCAGAACCCTGTGTAAGTTGCATTTTACATACTTTAAGTTACATTATTCACGTGGACATCACATTACTGATGCGTACTACAACTCCATTCTCACCCATCTGCGGCAAAACAATCTGGCAATGGAGTAGATGCCCATGCGCAGTTTCGCCAACAAGAGGAGTCTCTCAACCTCGTGACTCAAGAAACGTCATCGAACAAAAACAACTTGTAATCATCCTAGCCCAACAATAGATGGCAGACTTGTGCACAACATGGGAATCTACAGCACTGCCAAGAACAGATGCTTACAGGGTAAGTAACACAATCCTTCTGTGATATTTTTCCTTCTCACATTCACAGTGTAGGAAAGTGCCCCTTTTTTTACATGGTCACCCCCACTTTTTGCCTGGTATCTGATGCAATTTTGACAGACGTGCACTGGGTTCCTACTATCCAGGTCCCCAGTGCCAAGTCTCTTTCCCTAAACTGTACATTTGTTCCCCCAATTGACAATACCTTTAGCACCCCCTGTAAATCCCTGGTAAGTGGTACCCCAGGTATCCAGGTAGGCTAAAGAGGGTCCCCAAGGGTTGCTGCATGTACTGTACCACCCTAAGGGACCCCTCAACACAAACAAGCAAACTGCCATTGCAGGCCGCATGTTTTGGTGCAGATAAGTGAAAGCACGACATTGCACACATCCCTGTGTGCCATGCCTGCAGACAGTGCACTTAGTATAGGTAAGCCACCCCTGTAGCAGGCCTTTAGCCCTTAAGGCAGGGTGCACTATACTACATGTGTGGACATAGCTGCATGAGCAGATATGCCCCTGTGATGTCTAAGTCAATGCTTAGATATCACAAGTGAACAAGGAAGTCATTTTAAGTATGTGCTGGACACTGGTAAAAAAATGAGTTCTCCAGCTACATGATGGCTTCACTGAAATTTATGGGGTTTGGCATCAAACACTGTGTATTAATAAACCCACAATGATTCCAGTGGTGGATTTATTAATGCATGCACCCAGAGAGCATCTTAGAGGTGCCCCCTGAAAACTTACCAGCCTCGTGTGCTGGCTGACTGGTGGCAACCAGCCTGCCACCACAGACCGGATTCTGAACCCCTGCAGGTGACAGCCTATGCTCTCTGAGGGCAGAAACGATGCCTACTCTGGCCAGAAGTGTTGTCACCTCCTCCAAGTAGGATGGCTAAATAATCAGCATATCTAGGTGTGAGGAAGTACCTCTTTCGACAGGGTTAGCCCCCCACGTTTTGCCTGAAAAATTGTGGTTTCGATTGAAAGTGCACAGGGTCCCTTTCAACCAGGTCCACTGAGCCAGAGCTACTTCCCTAGAACTGTAGCACAATTGGCACAACTTCAGACCCCCCTGTAAGTCCCTAGTAAATGGTACCCCTGGTACCTAGGGCATTGGGACTGAAGAGGGTTCCCTCACCAAAGCCATGCAAACTGCCACTGCAGCCTGCATGCCTTGGTGCAGAGAAAAACAACAAAGACGACATGGCACACTGCCTGTGTGCCATGTCAAGCAGCATTGCCTAAGGTATAGGTAAGTCATCCCTTTAGCAGGCCTTACAAGCCCTAAGGCAGGAAGCACTTAATTGCAGGTGTGGGCATATATGCATGAGCAGATATGCCCCTACAATATTTAGGTCTATTCCTTAATATTGTAGGTGCCAGGGAAGCCATAGAGAGTACATGGGCTGGAAACTCGACAACTCTAGTTCTCCAGCACCATGATGGCTTCACTGAACCCCGGAGTGTTTGGTACCAAACAACTCCTCTTAATAAATCTACACTGTTGCCAGTGTTGGATTTATTAAAATAGTACCCAGAAGGCACCTCAGAGGTTGCCCCTGAAAACCTACCAACCCTGGTGTTTCTGACTGGCTTTAGGCAGTCTGCCACAACCAGACATGTTTCTGGACCCATGGGGGGGGAGAGCCATGGAGTGAGTGCTCTCTGAGGCCAGAAACTAAGCCCATTCTTGGTGGAGGTGTCACACCTCCTCCACCAGGCAGGCACAGAGGGAAGCTTCAAACGAACTTGCCGCCTTTGTTTTGCAGCCTCTGCTGCTAGCAACAGATGACAGCCTCCGGATCAAGCCCTCACTTTTGGAGGGAGAACCAGCGGGAAAACTAAGTGAGAATAGGAGGTGTGCCCCTCTTCACCAACTCCAACCCTCAGGTGCTGGAGGTGAAGTGAAGCACATTTTTCAGTGCCCACCATCTTGAAGATGGTGGGACTTAACCAATCAGGGCTAGGACTATGCACCCCTCCCCCAGGAGAGTGGCATACTTCAAGGTTTAGACACCCCAGGTAAGGTGCCCATTGGTCCCTACCTGTAACACCCCTAAACTTTGTATTTAGGTGCAACCCCCAGATCCTAAAGTCAGATTCCTGATGACCTAGGAAGCCCGGACACTGAAGAGCTGCAACAGCAAGAAAGAAGGACCAGTGACTGACTCGGCGCCAGCCGTCTGCTGCCTTTCGCCCCTGCTACAAAAGTCAACTTGTCCAGCAGGCCCAGCGACCTCCAAAACCCTGGGAACACTGCCTGCCTTCAATAAAGTGCTACGCAAACAAATGATGGACGGATTGCTAAATGAATCATTCACACAGAGTCAAAAGATCTGGGTTAAATCCATCGTTCTTTTGCTCACCATGCCACCCCAGTTTAGGCCCAGCCAAATGCAAATCAGTCTTGAGCCTGCTCCTCATGGGAACTGTCCAGCCCTAACTGCCACGTCAGGTCCTCCCTGGACCAGAAACAAGCATCCTGGGACCGGTTTCCCAGCCTGGCTAGCTTGAATCCAGTACCACAGTGAGCCACATTTGGGCATACCCATCCCACTTACAGCGAAAAGTGCTACACAAACAAATGATGGACGGCATACTGAATGAATCAAACATACACCCCCAGTCAAAACTGGAATGGCGTTGCGTGCAAAAAAAGATGGATTTAACCCAGATCTATGACTGGGGGTGAATGTTTGATTTGGTTCAGCATTCGGTCCATCATCTGTTCTTTTTGCATTTGTCACCCCAAGTGGGAAGAGTATGCCCAGACCTGGGTCCCGTGCTCACTAGACCACCAGATTCAAACTTGCCTGGCTGATGAGGGGTGATACCCCGAAAAAAGTCCCAGGATGCTTGTTTCTGGTTCAGGGAGGACCTGCCCTGGCAGTTCAGGCTGGACTGGTCCCATGGGGGAACAGGATCAAGGCTGATTTGCATATGGCTGGGTCTAAACTGGAATGGCTAGGCGTGCAAAAAAAATAATATATGGATTTAACCCAGATCTGTGACTGGGGGTGAATGTTTGATTGGTTCAGCATTCTGTCCATCTGTTCTTTTTGCATTTGCCTTCAATAAAGATCTAGAACTAAAGTGGACAGTGTGCCTGCCCAGAAGAAACCATCCCGAAAGAACAAGAGCTCTGCCCTGAGGAACAGCGAAACAGTCCGCCGGACCCACCTCTGCACCCAACGCCCACGGCCCGAGTCCAAATGGTCCACTGTAAGAAACTGGCTCTATATATACTGCACCAAAGTGAGGTACAGTGTGTATAGGGTCTGTCATAAGGTTTCTGCACATACACAGAGCTATGCACAGGAAAATGGGACCCTGGAATACAGTGGTTTGCCACCATATACCATAGCACCCAAAAACCCCAACCCAACTAGCTTAGCATCCCATTAGCACCCAAGTACTAATGTTTGGACAACCCAGAACACGGTATCTTTATCTCAGGACTCACAGAAGCAAGAACACTCTTTCGCCACTCACTCGTACTTGTCCACAAGGTGCGTAGGAAGAGACACTGGATAGGTTAAAATGTTTATTCCAACTTACGTGCTCTAATGTACAGTACACGTGTCAGTACTAATAGCATAATGCATATGACTAATATAAGCAGCATGGTTACAATTCCATAGAATACAAACGGGAAAGCATCTCAGAGCTCAGTGGATAAACGTATAAATAACATTACCACCCTCCCCTTGCAGTAAGATAGTTTATTATAGTAATAGAAGACCTCTGGGCTTTGACTAGCGAACCCCCATACCTCAGTCTCTAGATGCAGAATTACATCAGCAGGACATCATAGCTCTTCTCACTGAAAGGGATTTCTCCAAGTGTGTTAAGCGCTAGTAAAACACAGTATTAAAAGCATATCAAATCCTTCATGGCAATTGCACATAATGTTATGTCTGGGTGCGCGTGACTGGCCATATCAGGAAGAACCAGAATACATTGTTATGTGACCTTGTACATGTTTGTGCAGACTGAGCCCAAAAAGGTGAACAACAGAAAATGCAGACAGTGCAAAAGAACTTGGCACGAGCAAAGGGCGAGGAAGGCCCGGCTCAGTGTAACGTGCGCAAAGAAAAGCAGCATGGCAGCCAGGCCTAGGCCAACATAACAAGGCAGGTAACAATCCACAAGACACCCTCCCCTGGACAGTCTGGCGGCCAGGACAGAGGCCCATCAGAGGAGAAAATTGACGTCGGAGCACAGGGAGCGCCCAAACGGCGAAGGGCAGGTCAATCCATGAAAGTGAAAGTGCAGAAAAAGGCCATACCCTCCAAGAGTTCATCATTGGAATCGTCAAAAAACATAGATGCCATCCAATCCATGAGTTCAAAGAGCAGGAATGCTCCTCAGCAAAGGGAGCATCCAGAAGCAATGCGGGACAGCTTGCGTGATAATTGAAACAGCTTCGTTGTAGGAGATCCTGGGCAGCCGCCCAGATATCCCATTGCGCCAAAATCCCCAGTGCAGCCGCACGCGCCATACAGCCAGCAACGGAACAGTCCTGCTCATGGGCCTCTAAGGGACCCATCAACTGAACAAAATCCGGAACAGACAATGACGAATTGGAGAGGCAATAATCCAGAGTCCAGGTGAAAGGACAGCGGACACAAGTCATCACAGGTTGCACGCAAGTGAAATACGCAAAGCGAAATGAAAGAGTATATGACACACTCAGTGTCGCCAATGGCAAGACACCAAAACCAGCCAAAAGGCGCTCACGGAGCAGCTGGAGGCGTTCTGGATCGAGCAGGTCCCATCGGGGAGCAGCCATTGCGCAGAAAGCAAATTAAGAGCAAGACACCAGCCGCTAAAGCGAGGATCAATGGGAAACCGCCAAAGACACTGGAAAAAATAGAATGTATGAAAGCCGGGATGACACCAAAAATAGTTTGGAAGGAGGACACCAAGCCCGACCCCACGACCTTAAAAAAGTGTACTAGGCCTTCAGTGTTAGATGCGTTAAAAATACGATGTATTAACTCCCCAAAATGTTGGGGGAGATTAGTGTTTAAAAGGGCCTGTATTTCACTGTGGGTACTCGCCACCTGGAGAATGAATGTCTCCCGGGCGGACGTGAGCATAACTTCCTCGTTTAATAATAGTGCCTTTATTCTGCTCAGTCTATTGAAATCTGCTTCCATGGTAGGGATGGAAGGCCAAATAGAGATATCAACCTTGCCATGAGGGGGAGGAAACAGCACATTTTTGCAGCAGACAACCCTGTGCGAAACTGTTACAATGTAAGGAATGCCAGCCTGCAGGCCACAACAGTTTTCGTTATTTAAAAGTAAATAACTACCATTGGAAAGGAGAGTGAAAGTAGGTGAAATAACAGGAGCAGGAATACCTTTCAGCACACAAGCAAGATTAGGAGAGGAAACGCTGCATGAGCCATGCAATTTAATGTGTTTACAAATAAGCGAATGACCTATAGTCGAGTCGCAGTACTCCCCCGTGAGAAAGACTTCCTTGCCGTCCCGAAGGCATTTATACATGAAAGGCAAGGACCAGAGTTCATGCAGGAAAGCACTGCCCAAGGGCCGGTAACGGCCCACAGGATAATGTTTCATGCACGAGTCAAATTCAAACAAGGAAAATGGTAAAGCTATAACCCCATGGACTAGCCATACAGCCGAATCGAGTTCTGCAACAGAGAACGGCAATGGATCCACCTTTTCGATATGTAATAGATTGTAAGTTGCATCCTTCATGGACATAAATTGCTGTTTATCAGTTAAGTTAAAAGGTAGAAATAAGGCAGAGGTGTTCAAGAAATGCCAAGGCACTTTACCTAACTTAAGTGTTTGCAAAGTCCATGCAAACTGCATAACTGAGCGCAATTGATTCTGACCATGATATAACATAGAAACATCATCTTGTACAATATCAACAACAGAGGACACAATATTCTCTAAAGTGTAAATGCGAGAAGACAGGGTATTAATACTATTGTCAACAACAGCAAGCACCTTTTCCATATTTGCTTGATCTATTTCCCGAAGACGGGAAGCAGCTTCTATTTGTGATAGCTTCCAGAGTTCATTATATGTTTCATAAATGAATCTTTTAGGTCGGGGACCACGAGGTCCCAAAACAAAGTCGGACAGATCAATATTGCCTGTAAGGAGGGACAAATGTTGTTTAACAGAATCAAGGGACGAATGTTGCAGCCATTGTTTGCATAATTTACCAACAGAGTATGTAGTGACAGTACGGGCATCAGTAAACCTCGGATCAGGCCTATTCTGTGTGTAGCTAGCACCAGTATCATGAAAACGCATTTGACATGCATTAGATGATATAGGCCATACTAACCAGGGTGACTGAACCAGCTCAGAAACATTAAACGAATTATTTTGTAACATTGCCTGCAGGGACACGAGGGACATATTGAATCGTGAGCTTTCATTTGGAAAACTCGACAGGGATGGTATTGATGGCGTATTCAATTGTTTAGTGGTTGCTAAGCCCCAACATGTAGTCTGATAGATGGAAGCATTTAGGAACATAATTTGGGTAGGGATGAGGCAAGCACGATGCAACGCCTCGGTTCCCTGTACCTGCCATGGCTTGGAGCCCCAAATAGATTTTAAATCCACTGTATTATCCCAGTACTCATAACCACCCACAGCTAGGGCACTCAGAAAGGAACCTGAATAAAGCAATTTGGTGTGTGTCAACATAATTTTCTGAGTTGATGTGTTATTAAGTCTAAAATAATAGGATGCAGGGTTCGACCGATTAAAATCAGTAAAATAATTAAACTTATTTCGAAGAGTTTGAGAGCTACCTGGCAAGGGGTTTGGACAATGTTCCCATTGGGTATAGTTAACAGAACTACGCAGGGCACTGGGTTTATGGAGAAAATGATTACCCCAATGTTGGTAACAATACAAATCGGCATAATTAGCAGAATTCATATATAAATCTTCAGCATTAAAAGATGCATAATATTTTAAATCGGCAAACAATGCTTCAACGGCATGCACATCCCAATCATCAGAATGAATATTATTTTGTACTACATCACCCATTGAAACACGAAGGACATTAGGTACATTAATAATTTCCGTCGGACCATGGATTTGATAGTTCACTGCATCCCATACGATGCCATCAGCAACTGGGAAGGCTGAAATGTTCACAAATGTGTGGTCACGCTTCATGATGTGAGACGAGGAATGAGGAGCCAAAGTTCCAGAAACATAGTCTACAGCAGAGCGTTCAGGTAAATAGTGACCATTGATTAGTAGAAAAAACACTGTGACAAAGCCAATGGACATGAACAAAAATATCAAGAAAAGTACCAACCAGAGGTATGTCCAGGGTGGAATTAAAAAATTGTCTCTAAACCAGGATACAAAAATACTGAACTTGGATGGGACGTTTGAAGAGGTGGAATCCGAATCAAAGGAATAACGAGTCGGGCTCAGTGGCGTTATTGGTTGATGCGCCACCGATTCAGATGCAGGATAAGTATACTCGTCCTCGTCGATATTAGTGGAGAGTTGGGGATCAATTGTAGTTTCAGGCAAATCAACCATCTCAATTACAGCATCAGCGACCGTTCGTGTAGATGGGCCACGAACATATGTCCGATAAATGGCAGGACAAGAGACCGCTGGTGTGACACTATTCAGGATCGGCCAGGCGCTGTAGCTTGACATTTTCAACTGAGATGTATCTGTTCTCTTTGCGACCAGGAAGCGGTGGTAAAATGACTGTACGTGTTCCCTTCAAGCCCAGAACTGGAACCGGTGCACGAAAAGAGGGGCCAAATTCTTTTTGTTTTCAACCTTTTCTCGAACCAGTTCTCCAACCTTTGGAAGCCAGCCGGCTACCGGAATCTGCAACGCAGGGTCTGTGGCTGAAGGTAAATGTGTAGTTGCAAGTTTGTCTCGGGCTTCTTGTAAGTCCTGTAACATAGCAGAATGGTTATCTACATCAAACTTGGCGGATTGCGCCGCGATGTCTGGACCCTCAAGGTCAGGCACAAACATTCTTATGCCAAAGAGCATTTCGTATGGGGTCCGCCCACCCAGAGGTCTTCTAGGGAGATTATTAAGTGCACGCTGAACGGTATACAAATGGGCCAGCCAGTTCCTGCCAGTACCTATAACCCTAGCTGTTAAGGATTGCTTTAAGTCACGGTTCATTCGTTCAACGATAGAGTTGCCCTCAGGCCTATACGGAGACGAAAATTTCACCCGCACCCCAAGCGAAGCCATTGCATCCTTGTAAGCCCTAGAGGCAAACGCTGGACCTTGGTCCGAATGGAAGGTGCCGCATGCGAAAATTCCCACAAAGACACGCAAATCCCTGATTACATTTCGGGCGTCAGCACTCCGTTGTGGCCAGACCCAGAGAAACCGTGTGCACGAGTCCACTGCCACTAAGATGTATTTATAGGCAGTGTCTGATGAGAATGGACCGCAGTGATCCAAGTAAACACACCCAAAGGGTCTGTTAGCAATGCAGAGCGGTGTTTGTGGTGGACGTGTTACCGTGGAAGGCTTAATCTGTTGACAAACGTCGCAAGAAAGCACAAAAGCACGGGTGTCTTTATATAACCCACGCCACCAATAACGCTGCTGCAAGATGGAAACCGTAGCTGAAACACCTGCATGTGCCGAAGCCATGCCTTCGTGTGCAGCCGATATCAAGGCACTCCTGCGGTCCGCGTTGGGGATCAGCCGATCTCCAACGTCAGGTATAGTTACATAAGGAACCTGATCGGGACTTAATGTGTAAGAATACTTGGAAGGGAAACCTGTAGGGTAATTATTACCTTCCTTGGTTGCAGCAATAGCCGCTAATATAACAGGGTCTATTTTAGACATGGACCTGGTAACCGCTGCTACTGAACACGTGACTACTGCTGAACGGGCAGCTTCATCTGCCAGATCGTTACCAATAGCGTGTGCGCCCACCCGCTGATGGCCTAAGGTGTGAACCACCTGTGTGAGGGGCAGACGTTGTTGCAATTCTGCCACTCGAACCCAAAGCATTTTATGCTTAATTGTGCTCCCTTTTGCGTCCTTGTAGTCGTTTTCGACCAGAAAAACAGATTGTCATTGTAAGATTGTACACAGTAAAAGAATCACATACAATAAGAGTGGTCTCATCCTGAGAAGCGAACTCAAGCGCAAGCAGCAATGCATGCAGCTCGGCCAATTGTGCGGTACTATCTCCAAGTGTGCGAGTGTGCACTACAGAGGATTTGAACGTTCCATTCACAAAGGAACCCGCAACAATAGCACATGCAGCTGAATAAGCGTGCTTGGACCCAGTGGCCGGTTGCGCCGAACCATCGGTGTAGATCACACATTTGTAATCCTCAAGCGGTAGTAAAAACAAAGGAGGAGGATGAACGAATTCATACTGCAAAAACTCCTGAGTCTGCAGAGAAGAATCAAAGACAAAAGTGACGTCCGAAGACGTCAAGGATGTAGCCCATTGTATCCAACGGGGATGCATTGCTTTTGAGTTCGGTACACTTGCCTTTGTTACTGCCTCCAGGGCAGGACAGGGTGTTACCACCAGAATCCGCTTTCCCTGTGCCAGTGCGCGTTCTTTCAGAATCGCCATTTGCACTGCAGTTAGAACTTTTTCGACAGATGTAAAGCGCAATTCAGCGGAAGTGTACAGATGTGACTTGTATGCGATGGGTACTGTATCACCTTCATTAAAGGTTAAATAGGTGAATCCCACCGCCCCGGAATTATTCTAATCACCAGGTTTGTGTGGTTATCACGAGTCAAAAGATATTTAGACTCCAAAAGGTCTGTCTGCAAAGACTGCAGAATTGAGGTGTGCTCAGGCAGCCAGCAAGACCTTGAATAAGTAGGTTGTATCAAAGCATACAAAGGCTTGATACGCTGAGCATATTCGGGAATGTAAGTACGCCCGAAATTCAAGAAACCCAGCAAAGACTGAAGTTTCTTCAGAGTATTTGGGGGCACAAATGTGCACATTTTTCCAAGAAATGGGGGCTAAGCCCTTACCTTCGTTATTGAGCTCATAGCCCAAGAACAGAACGGTAAATTCAGCAATGTGTGACTTAGCAAAGTTAAATTTGTAACCCTGCTCTGCAAATTCAAGAATAATGCGGTCCACACGGGACAAATGCTGAAATAATTCGTCGTCCGTCAGATAGATGTCATCTACGTACGAACATGCGTCTTGATCAATGTCATTTAACAAAGAAACAACACGGGCGGCGAATATACCCGGACTATTTTTGTAGCCCATGGGTAAACGCCGGAACTGGAATAATTTACCACCGGATGTGAATGCGGTCCATTGACTACTCTCCGGGGCTAGGTTGTGCGTGTAGAAACCGTTTGAAAGGTCAAGTGTCGTTTTGTATTTTTTACGAACAAGACTGTCTACAAGCGCAGAACTGTGTGTATTTTGCACCGCAAAGTTCCGACAATGAGTATTTAAATGCCGGTAATCCAAAACTAAGCGGTACGATCCATCGGGTTTAGAAACCACGAAAAGGGGATTGTTCATAGGTGATACGCATGGTTCAATTACTCCCTGATATTCCAACTGTGTCAGAATTTCGGAGACGGGGCCTTTTGCCTGCCGTTTGATGGGATATTGGGGTTGTGGCTGCGGTAGTGACCGCAAAGGTATTGCATGAGGAGGTGATTCTTCATCCCATCCCACATGGTTGCGGTATAACGCTGGTGCCAGGTACACAGCCCACTCAGCTGCAAGTGCTTCAGCTTTGTCTTTTGGGACTTGCCTTGAAAAGCTTGGAAGGATTACCTCCTCTCCTTTATGTGCAGCTAAAACGAATGGGGGTGGCCAATCCACCTCTGCTAACAAAATGTCATATGAAGAGGTTAGATTTTCCCAAAAAATCCCTTTTATTTCACGCGGTATGTCACCTTCAATTTGTATGACTATATTATATAGTCTGTCAGGGGGTGCCACTCTCGTGTCAGCTGTCTCTACAGTAACGAATGTTTCAGTTGCTGTCGCCTCCATATGAGGACGTAGCGCCTCCCGCACTATGGTAACTTCCGCGGCGCTGTCTAGGAGGGTCACTGCCCACGTCCAATTCTGGAGTCTCGTTCTCACGGTCTGAGGCATATTTCGCTGTGACAGCGGCAACCTTTTTCTTCTGAAATTGCGGTCGAGGAAGATGAAAATCTTCTGCTTTCCCTCTGACTTGTTGTCGAGGTTGGTCTCGCTCCTGGGGAGCCTCTCGGCCCCTTCCTCTATCTTGCCGTCCTCCTCCACCAGCCTGTGACGATGTCTGGGCCTGTGAAGAACGAGGAGAACGCTTATCAGAGCTCTGAAACCTTTCTGGTGATTTAATCCTTGACCTATCACGTAAATCATAAGTACGTTCAGAAGAAACCGAAACTGGGGAAGCGCCTCTCGACCCCGGCTTCTTTTGTTGCTTACCCTGTTTTTTCTGTCTCCAACTCTTTTTAGTGAAGACTGGTTTATCATCTTTCTCAGATGCACTTTTTGTTTGTATAACTTGTGATTGCGATTGAGTTTGCATTTTTACAAAAGGCTTGTTGCCTAGGCTATTTCTTCCAATTGTTTTATAAGCCCGGGCTATTATTTTCGGTAATTCGCGGGGCCTGTCCAACTCTGGGACCAAAGCCAAAGCATTCGCTACTTGAAAGTTCATAGCATCGCCCTTGACATTTCCAAGGATCAGCTCAGCTACTACATCAAACACTCCCACTAGTCTCATCCCTAATTCCACAGCCGCTTCAGGGCCATGTTCATCCTGTACTTTTTTAATTACAGAGGGTAGAACCGTCATGGAAGGAGTTCCAAAACATTTTGAATAAACTGCTGCGAATACCTTACCCCAGTTTTCACATGATGTCAAATCGGGGATTATGTCTTTTGGCAAACTTATCGTAAGGATGCGATGTTTATCCACTGGGGACGTATGTGGAAACACTGCTTCTATCTGATCGAACTTTTCGGCAAGCCAATAAGGATAATCGTCCTTATTTTGTGGACGTTTGCCCATCACAGAATTTACCATGACAGGACTTATAGTCACTCCAGCAGCAATAGCTGGTTGGCCTGCGACTACAGGAGCAGCTCCATGGAGGCTTCCTGTAACGTATGTCACCAAGGCTCGATGCACTCGCACCAATTCGGTATGCATAGTGCGCAGTTCCGCAAGCGGTAATGCCAGATAATTTGGATGCGGGGTATACCCGGCCAATACAGGCCAAGTGGCCCCCTGAATTGATAAGGGGCCTAAACGAACTGCGGTAGTTGGTTGTGGTAGGGCGCCATTGAACCAAACACGGTGCTGCCAAGCCGTGAGAGGCACTTCAAGAGTAGTATAGGGTCGATAGGCAGCAGGAATAGCGGTGGGTTTATATTCATGAAACAGCTTATCACCTGCATCCACCGCTTCAAAAGTGATCCAAGTGTAAAACACTTCAAAGTGATAAGCCGCATCGGCTTGAACCACAAAGACCAACTCGACCCCTGTATCGGGCACTCCATACACAGCTAAGTGGTCTCGGAGTGCTCTCGACTATGTGCAGCTATCGCCACACCAGCCATGACTAAACGATTATATTCGACAACCTAACAGGGAGCACAAAAATGGGTCTATTAACTAACCTTTTTTAATAATATCAAGCTTGAAAGAACCTATAAAACATTCAATATAGGAGGTATCACCGTCACATACGCCTCCGGAAGCGTACGCGAGGGGTTTGTGGACAAGCACAAGTACTACTCAAGCGTCTCGCAGATAAGCTGCCCCACGGTGGTCGCGCCATGTCATAAGGTTTCTGCACATACACAGAGCTATGCACAGGAAAATGGGACCCTGGAATACAGTGGTTTGCCACCATATACCATAGCACCCAAAAACCCCAACCCAACTAGCTTAGCATCCCATTAGCACCCAAGTACTAATGTTTGGACAACCCAGAACACGGTATCTTTATCTCAGGACTCACAGAAGCAAGAACACTCTTTCGCCACTCACTCGTACTTGTCCACAAGGTGCGTAGGAAGAGACACTGGATAGGTTAAAATGTTTATTCCAACTTACGTGCTCTAATGTACAGTACACGTGTCAGTACTAATAGCATAATGCATATGACTAATATAAGCAGCATGGTTACAATTCCATAGAATACAAACGGGGAAAGCATCTCAGAGCTCAGTGGATAAACGTATAAATAACATTACCACCCTCCCCTTGCAGTAAGATAGTTTATTATAGTAATAGAAGACCTCTGGGCTTTGACTAGCGAACCCCCATACCTCAGTCTCTAGATGCAGAATTACATCAGCAGGACATCATAGCTCTTCTCACTGAAAGGGATTTCTCCAAGTGTGTTAAGCGCTAGTAAAACACAGTATTAAAAGCATATCAAATCCTTCATGGCAATTGCACATAATGTTATGTCTGGGTGCGCGTGACTGGCCATATCAGGAAGAACCAGAATACATTGTTATGTGACCTTGTACATGTTTGTGCAGACTGAGCCCAAAAAGGTGAACAACAGAAAATGCAGACAGTGCAAAAGAACTTGGCACGAGCAAAGGGCGAGGAAGGCCCGGCTCAGTGTAACGTGCGCAAAGAAAAGCAGCATGGCAGCCAGGCCTAGGCCAACATAACAAGGCAGGTAACAATCCACAAGACAGGTCCAAGGGTCTCCAGAGGTTTGGCAGAGGTTAAAGTTAGATAGAACCTTACTCTCTAAAGTGGTAGCTTGGTCGAGCAGTAATTCAGTGTCAGAGGACAGTGTAAAGCATTTGATGTACACACTCAGTCAGCAAATGAATCCACACACTCAAGAACTGAACTCTAGGCCAATTGTTTTGTATAAAAAAATATACTGTTTTATTTTAGAACCACAGGTTTGCATAAAATACTTTCTCAAGATAAGATGCTGTTTGTTGAATACTTTCAATGAACAATAGACTTTAAATGCAATATAGTACAGGGGTTGCAATAGGCAACACAATACTTGGTATACTATAACATTGAGCTCAATGGGATTGTCAAGTAAACTGCAATAGAATTACTTTACGAACGTTTTTCTTACTCTGGGCTGGATCCTGGATTCAGCCCTGGTGCATTTCCTGTAAACAGTTGAAAGAAATCGTTTTTGTTACACAGGCGATTTTTAAGGAATATTTGTATGTTGCAAAAATCGACACTTAGAAGGATTTCTGGTAAAAACCAGGCAATGTTATCCTATGGAGGAAAATCAAGTTACCGGAAAATCACAGTTGTAATCGCTTTTTCTAGTCAGTGCTGGGTACCTAAATCCAGCACTGGGATCTCTCCTGAGAACAGGTGAGTAATTTCGACTTTGGTATTCGGACTGATTTTTAGTGAATATTTCGAAGTTCCAAAACTCGACACTTAGAAGAATGTCCAAGTGAAAACCAGTCAATGTTACCCTATGGAGAAAATGCAAGTTATCGGCTTTCAGGTAAGTACTCAGCTGGCAGAGTTAAGGTTCTGGGGCAAGATTCGGGGGGTCTCCCAGGTTCAGGTTTGTACTGTTGTTACACCCTCAGCGGCACAGGGGCGGCCGGGTGCAGAGAGAGTAGGCCCAACGTTAGCCTATGGCGGGCGGGGGCCTTTGGTTGGTGGCTGCTGGCAGGCAGGCCACTCGGCTGTGGGAGCAAAGCTCCTGGTCACTTACTCAGGGCAAGTGGCGAAGTCGAACAGGGTAGTTGGTGCACCCTCAGCGGCACTGGGGTGGCCGGGTGCAGTGGGCTTTTGGGCCGTCGGGCGCCCAATGGATTTCAATGGGAAAGCTGCAAGACGAACAAAGGCTGCAAACTCGGGGACGGTGATTCTTCAGGTGCGACCACCACTTCGAGAGGTAAGTTGGGATGCTGTAGGAGGGGTAGACACCCAGGAGTTGGGCACAGGGGGCCGTGGGGCGCCGGGTGCAGGGGTATCTTTAGGCGTCGGGAAAATCTTACCCTCTGCTGGTCGCGGTTGGAGGGGTCCCTGGTGTTGAGGTTGCAGGCGTCGTCAGGAGCGTCGAGGTGAGTCCTGGGGTGCTGGATTCTTGGTCACAGTCGCCGGGGGGACGTCCTCGTGGTCTTTGTCCACTTTGGCTCGGGCTCGGCGGGTGCAGAGTGGGCAGGATCCGCGGTCTCAGGCCGGGGCCTAGGGTTGCAGATGTTTGAGCAGAACCACTGCTCGTGGGAGTCCCAGTCTTTTAGTTGAGCAAGGCAGTCAGGTCCTCCGGGGTTTTCGAGGTTGCTGACCACTGAAGAGGCCGGGGTTTAGCAGGAGCAGGTTCGACAGGCCGGTAGGGCTGGGGCCAAGTCAGTTGGTGTCGTCCTTGTTAGCAGCTGCACGGCTGGTCTTCTTTCTTCTTGTTGATTCGGAATCGGGATCTGAGGAAGGAAGGTTCAGAGTGCCCCTAAATACTGAATTTAGGGGCGTTACAGGTAGGTAAAGGGCAGGGACCAATGGGTCCCTTCCCTGGGGTGGGTACACCCCCTACTCTGCCACTCTCCAGTGGGAGGGGGGCAGGAGCCTGTCCTGGGTTGGCTGGGTCCCCCCATCCTCAAGATGGCGGGGACTCGAGGTTGTGCTTCACCTCGCCTCCCCCACTTTAGGGGTGGAGTTGGCAGAGGTGGGCACACCTCTCTTCCTCACTCTGTTTTTCCCGCCGGGTCTCCCGCCCAAAGGGGGGGAAGAACCAGTGGGGACCAGTTGCTGAGTACAGCAAGTGGTCTGGAGAGGCTCACAAAGGCGGTATGCCTTTGAACCTTCTCCTTCGTGAACCCTGCCCATCCTGGGGGAGGAGGCTTGGCACCTCGTCCCAGGATGTGCATTGTTTCAGGACCCCGAGAGCAGCAAGCTCTCGACCCAGGGATCCAGAAACATGTCTGGGGGTGGCAGCCTCGGCAGCCACTCAGTCAGGTCACTGGGAGTTGGTCGAGTTTCAGGGGCATCTCTAAGATGCCCTCTGTTGTGCATTTTACATTAAATCCCACACTGGCATCAGTGTGGGTTTAATGTGCTGAGAAGTTTGATACCAAACTTCCCAGTCTTCAGTGTAGCCATTATGGTGCTGTGGAGTTCGTAATGACAAACTCCCAGCACCTTATACTCTTAATGGCAGCACTGCACTTGCAGTGCCCAGGAATGACCCTGGGTACTGTAGGGGTACAGGGCTCATGCACCTGTACCCTCACCACTGGCATAGGGCACCCAGCTAGAGGGGTGACTGAGGTATGCCAGGGCAGTGGTTTGTGGGCATGGCACACAGGGATGTGTGCCATGTCGACTTCACTTTGTTCTGCACCAAGACACGCAGAGTGTGAGTGTCAGGGTACAGGGCCTCTAAGGGTGGCACAATAAGTGCTGCAGCCCTTGGAGGCCTTCTCTGGTCACAGTGCCCTGGGTACCTGTGGTACCACTTACCAGGGGCTTACCTGTGGCCAGAGATGCCAATTGGGTTTAGGCTTCAATGCAGTTAAGGGAAGGAACACAGGCCCTGGGTACCTGATTGGCAGGAGCCCAGGGCACACTCCATCAAAGCAAATCAGCAATTCAGCAAAAAGTGGGGGCATACCATGCAAGAAAGAGGCACTTTCTCACACCCACCGGTACTGCAAAGATTCCCTGGCGATTCTGAGCAAGAGTCCATCGTAGGTTGACCCCTGCCGGACTCCACATCGACGTCTGCAGCCACTGCACGACGACCCCATAACCGCGACCTGCTCCGGTAAGCCTTTTCCGACGTCTAAGGACACCCCTGCACCTAAAGCCCCTGTGCCTTGGGGAGCTCAACCAACGGTGTCCCTACGTCTTCAAGCATCAGTACTTACCTGGGCAGCTGTGGTTGTTTTTCATCTAGCCTCCTGGCCAGAACCTGCAGTCGTTTTCCAAAGCTGATCCCCCCGATTGATTTGCATTGGGCGCCTAATGCTGTGTTGGCACTCTGCACCTTGCCGCCCTTGTGCCGCTGATAATGTAAGTTTTGTGCTGACTTGTGCCGCCCCCCCAACCCCTCTGTGCTTGCCTTAACCGTCGGAAACTGGGTTACTAAACCATGTTACTTAACTGTAAGCAGCCTCTCTTCAATTACCCCCTTTCTCCATTGGATAACATTGGCACCAGATTCTGAATCTAAACCCTGCCCCCAGCCGCCCCTGTGCCGCTGGATGTGCAGAGTTGTTCCCTACCTAAATTTGCCTTGTGTTGATCTTTACTCTGAAAACCAAGACTGCAAGTCTTGTACTTGCCTAAAAAACTTCATTCTTGTTTTCCTCCCATAGGTTAACATTGCTGAACTGAAAAAAACCTAAAAACTATTTTAATTGAAAGATTTACCCACCTTTTAATGTAAATCTTGGTCTTAAAATAAATCTAGAAAGAAGCTTATTTTTTTTAAATTGGTATAGATCTCCTTTTCTGAGTTGTGTGTCATTTAATAATCACTGTGTGTGTAACAAATGTCCTACACTCCTCTATGTTAGGCCTAAGGCTGCTCGACCATACTACCACAAATAGAGCACTTTGGGTTTTCATAGAATCCCTGTACACTTCTGGGGGTATCTCTGGATTCTTTACACGATATAATCAATTATTGGTATATCACATAAAGAGCCAGCTTCCTGCACAAGGTAGTAGGCTTCAAAGGCCTCTGCCACCTTTGATATGAGACCATGGCTGCCCTAGACAGGGTAAATGCCAACCCCCTGCCCTGGACCGGTTTTGCACCAGGGCAGGCAGGTAATTAGATATGGAGGGAAGCGTGGTGCACTACCAGGTCAGTCACACCCCTAAGTTGAGCTACCTGATCTGCCCTCCTTTAGGAAAATACAGTTATCTTGGTGATGGCAGAATTAGGAACTCTAGGACCAAGTTTTGCCCTCTTCCCACAGGAAGTGCTCTTATAGGGGGTGTAGTGACCCCAAGGGTAAGTAGTACATTGACTACCACCCTTTACTCCCCTTAATCTATTATTTAGGGGAGCGCCTGGCACCAGGAAAGCGGATACTGATGACCTAAAAAGGACAGCGAAGAGCAAGAACTGAGGAGCATCAGCTGACTTAGCGCCAACCCTGCCAGCTTGCCTGTTGTCCCCGACATTTGCACCAAAGACGACTCGTCCAGCAGCTGCTCTGCCTTCAAAAGCCTGGGAGGACTGCCAGCACTTCAAGAAGCAACCAGTATCCCCCGTGGAGTAGCAGAGCTACTTCCCTGCAGGCACCTAAGAAGAACCGTGATGACTCTGGACCCCTAAAACCCGACACCAGAAAGCACCACTGCACCCATGCCCACCAGCCCAAGTCGAAGTGGGCCAACGAGGTCGAACACCACCTTGGGTTTGCACAGACTAGACTTCCAGTTGCTGCCTGCACCCTCTTTGTGCAGGCCTCCTCAACCGCAAGTGTCTCCTGCAGCACTGACCCGACGCTTAAAGGCACCACTTCACCCAGGCCCTACAGCTTGAGGAGAAGTGGACTGACGCTGTCCCTACGTGCCCAAGCATCTCAAGGGCCGAAGCCCCCCCCACCCCCCTCCCCTTTGGATTAACCCAGACTGGCCCCCCAGTCCCAGCCTCTTTTTCCCAAGACCAACTCCCATTGAAATCAACAGGGCACTAGACTCCGAAAAGGGACCTCTGCACCCGACGCCACAGAGCCTGCTGTGGTGGCCTTTTGGTGCTGCCTTGGACCTTGCCCCATACTTATCTTAACTCCAGAAGATTGGTCCTGTAAGCCGCTGCCAAGTACTCTTATACAGTGCAGTAGCGGGTGCTACCGGTCCCGGGTGGTGGTGGGGCAGGGGTGGGCGAAGGACAGAAAAAATAAAAACACTTACCTGGAGCGGTCGGCAGGCCGGCTGCCGCCTCTCCTGCGTCCTCCAAGTCAACTTCCTGCAGACTCCTGGCAACAGGAAGCACCCGGCAGACAGGCTCCCCTGAGCCAATCACAACGCTGCAATGCAGCGTTGTGATTAGTCTGAGCGCCGTGGATCCAGGGAGCCTGTGCATGTTCCTGACCAGGCTGTGTAATGCAGCCTGGTAGGAACATGCAAAGTGCGCATGGACTGTTTGGTCAGCCCAAGAGGGCCAGCCAAACAGTTCATTCGCACTTTAGGAGTGCACAGCAATCCTCCCCTGCTCTGGCAAGCCCCGCCCCGCCCCACCCCACCCGAGAGCGACTTACAGATATAGGAAAAATAACATGATAATAACTATTATCATTTTATTTTTCCTTTTGTTCAGTGGGGCGACGCTCCTCCGCCTTAGCGGAGGAGCCACCACTGATACAGTGTATGTGTTTTTCCCCATAGGATAACATTACTGCATTAGAGACAATATAAGTGCATTTACCGGTTTTCTTCAGAACTGCTATTTTAAAAGTACTTACCCAGTAACGAAGTTCTTGGTGTTAAAAATTATATAAAGATGTGTTATTTTTCTATATTGGTGTGGATCTCCTTATTGAGCGTGTGTGTATCGTTTATTGACTGTGTATGCAACAAATGTCTAACACTCCTTGAAAAGTCTAAGGCTGCTCGACCACACTACCACAAAAAGAGCGCCTTCGGATTGTTAAAGCAAGCTCCTGTTCACTCATAAGGGATACCTGGACTCTCTACACAATCTACCTCTTTTTGGTATATTATTAAAAAGAGCCAGCTTCCTACACATAGTTTAAAAAAAAAATGTATTGAAATATGAAGAGAATCTCTAACGTTTTCACCAGCAGTGCAGAATATTCTTAACGTTTCACTTTGACAAGAAACCCCATACCCAATGAGTATTAGATGAAGTTCTTTTTCTTCTCTAATCAACGTGTGTCTCTATTTAAATGAGAAGACAAAGTGGCTGTAAAATTAGGTGAACGTGTAGAATGTTCATTCTGAAAAACTGGTTACAGGTAAGTAACCTTTATCTTGCCTCCCCTTTGTATGCTGAGTCACTACGACATGCTGTTTCAGTGACTCTTTCTGCAAGATTCCTCCTCAGGCTGGTACTCCTAGTCTGGCTCTACGTCCAAAATGTACAAATCTTTAATGGAAGTACCTCTTCATTGTTGCTTCACAACAATCCCTGCAACTTGATGGCCTTCTTGTGCTAGCATGATACATACTGTTGGCCATAATCTTACAGAGAGATAGATGTGTGGCCAAACTGTGGTTTGTGGTGGGTATAATGGCGTCTTTTATTGAATGCCATGTATTTGATCCACTGAAACAGGTTTGTGCTATTTAAGGCCATTAATGCTTTCTTTCTTTTTTTCTCTCCCTTCTTTTCTCTCATTGGTCGTTCCTCTCTTTGTATGTCTATCTAACCCATTCTAGGCATTATTGAATTTAGCTGAGCGTCTCGGAGAAGCCAAACCACGGGGCCTCACTAAATCTGACATAGAGCAGCTTCCTTCCTATCGCTTCAACCCTGAAAGCCACCAGTCGGAGCAGACTCTGTAAGTATTGATGCAAAACAGTCTGTATGCTATCTGCAGTTCATGATGCTAGTTGAGAGGATGGATGCAAGATATGGGGTGGGCTCCTTTATCAAGAAAACTACTAGCAAGACTTGCCAATATAGGCATTTCTAGAGGGCATACATATAGTCAAGTTTGAAGGAGTCATTATAGAAGAATAAACACGAGAAGGAAGGGTGGTATCGGAAGCCTGTACACTATTGTGATGCTTTACCCGTTTTTACAGATGTGTAGTTTGCTTCAGTGATTTTGAAACCAGGCAACTTCTTCGGGTCCTGCCCTGCAACCACGAGTTCCATGCGAAATGTGTCGACAAATGGTTGAAGGTAAGCACGTTGTCCTGTTCTGCAGATTTGAGTGCCTATTACAAAAATTGTTGATCAGTTGACCAAATCTCAGACAGAACCTACAGTTAGATTTCTCAATCAATGAGCCCAGCACTACGACATACTTTGTAAAAGCCAAAAACATCCTATTTCTACTCTTCCACTCAACCAGGGAGGATCTCATAATATTTTGCCTCTCATTTTTAGGTATCTCTTACTTGGAACCATTAGTGAACTTCCCCTGCTGTGGTATTTTTTTCTGCAGTTACTTGTCTTGTTAGTTTTTGGTTTTTTTGCTAAAAAAAATTGCAGCAAATGAGGGAGGAAAGTGAGCCAATTTAGATTATTATTCTCGTCGGCAACAAAATATAGCTGTCCCTGTTTTTTCGTGGCAGGACACAGTTTCATGTTAAGGTATGTAAATAAATGATCAGTATGAAGATTGAATTCAAGACGCTGAGATTAGTAAGAACATTCTACCAAAGTATTATATAGGCAACGCTGGAAGAAGACACACCTCATTCTCTGACTACAAGGACCCACTTGGCAGAAATGGCATAATTGACTTAAATATCCCTCAGGAAGAGAACGAGCCATGTTAGCTCTGTGGAAAGTGCCTTCCCTTTATTCAAAAAAAACAATTGCTTTTTAAACCCTTTCTATCATTCAACATTCTTGTAGAAAAAGAGAATATCATCATCATCATAAAACTTTATTCGGTCGTTAAGACCATCAAAGTGCATAGGCGTACAGAAGTATAGTAGTTAGAACAAGATTTTCATACTGAAAATTGTAAGCCAAAATAGATGACATTATTTATACAGTGACAAAATGTATTAAAACCCGAGCCATTAAAATCTAAAAAACAAATTAGAAGGAACTAGCTTCCAAGATGATAAAACCAAACAAGCTAAAAACACATAGAAAGTACATAAAGTGCTAGTGCATAATTAGCAGAAATACAATATTGCACAGTCTTCTGTAATTTAAGCATGAGGCATATAGTAACATGATCATAAAACATCAAGTGTAGACTGGATACTTTGTGAGGAATGATACTTAATCTAATGGTATACTCAGTTCATTTTAGCATCTTCCTCCTAATGAACCAAAACCTCCCCAGGAATTTGGCCATTGCACATACTATTTGTGGCCTTGTATCTGTCCTGAGGATACGTAGGGCCTCTAAATGACTACGGGTTCCTAGTTGTCTACAAGCAGGGGCTAACCATTTAGATCTTGGATTTTAATACAGAGGGCATATAAAGAGAATGTGCTTAGTCGTCTCCTCTATCTCGGGGCAACATGGACAGTTGGATGATTTAACTTGGGAGCCCCTATTCCACGACACAGTAAAGGAGTTTAAGGGAAGACATCCAAATCTAAATTGGATAAATAACTTCCTCTCTTGCGGGACAGTGATGAAGTCCATATAGGGCTCGTACACACCAACCATCTTAAACTCCATAAATTCTGTCGTGAGTCGACCTCCTTTCACTTGTGTGACTGTTCTCTCTGCCACCCATTTCCAATAGTAGGACTTGACCCACTCTCTACTAGGCAGTAAACTAGAGTCCTTTTCTTCCCAAAGGTTTCCCAGGCCTATTTCCAAAAGCAATTTTTGATGTTACAGAACCAGCCAATTTTTAAAAACGATCCAACTTAAGAACCACCTCAGTAGCAATCGCATAATGAACAAGCTCAGGTGTTTTTTTAATGCGGAGCCAAAAGAGAAGAGGTCGAAGTCTCGCTTTATCCATTATTGTAGTTCTGCCCAAATCTAGTCGCAAGGGAGTGAGCGGGGTACTCTGGGGGATTGAGCAAAGTGATCTTAGGAATTTGTTCTCTGTAAGAAGCAAGCCCTCCAAATTATCAAATCCCCAGATTTCGGCCCCATAGAGAGCCGAGCCAACCACCTTCTGGTCATAGATCTGTAGCGGTGCTGCAATCGGTCTAGTTTGTGATGACCTATGTTCTAAGATTATAGCCCCTGATGTCTTCCTCTGCTGTAGAATTTGCTTGAAATATGTTGTTTCCAATCAATTTTTTCAGTGAGGGTTATACCAAGATATACAATGGAATCGACCCTTTCCAGCGGAATGCCCCCAATAATAGTTTCCCTTTAAACGATTTATGGGGGTTCATTAACAAAAGTTTAGTCTTTGAGGTATTTACTTCTAATCCTCATCTCACAGAAAGACATGAAGCGATCTAATAGCAGTTGAAGGCCACTTGGGGTTTTAGAAACTAAAAGCGTGTCGTCCGCAAATAGCAATGTGCTTATTTTATCGCTCCCCAATGAAGGGGCATCCGCATGGGCTTCCGCTAAATAATTCACCACCCCATTTACAAAGAGTGAAAATAAGGTGGGGGCTAGGACGCAGCCCTGCCTCACCCCTCTTACAACCTTTATTGGGTCTGTCAATTGCATTTGGTCTCCCCAACGTACTTTAGCATAATTTCCCTCGTGAAGGCGTATAAGAAGTGCCAAAATATTGTGAGGGAGCCCCTGATCACGTAAAACTTGCCAAAGTGTAGCCCTTGGAATCAGATCAAAGGCTGACCTCAGATCAATAAAAGCAGTATAAAGACTACCCTGTTCCAAAATCACAGACTTCCAGGCCAAAAGGGTAAAACGAAAAACCTGATCGATGGTGCTAACTTTTTTCCTGAACCCTGCTTGGAAGGGGATAATATACCATTCCCTTCCATCCAATCAGTAATTTTAATAAGCAGGGCACGAGAAAAAACTTTCTGTGCCCCATCTATCAAACTTATCGGTCTATAGTTTGAGGGCAGCGATCGATCCCCTTCTTGTAAACCGGGATGACCTCCGCTCCTTGCCAAGAAGGGGGTATAGGAGCCCCAGCAGCTATGCCATTGGCTAATAACCACATATAATTAGACCATTTAGGAATATCAGCCAGAAAAACATCACCAGGTATTCCATCTGGGCCTGATGCTTTGTTTTTGAGTATAAAGCTTATACTTTCAGTAATATCTGCTTCGGAGAAAAAATTACCGTTAGACTGTAAGTTGGTTAAGTCTAAAGAAGTACCTCCAGGAGTGGATACTCCAGTTCCAGAATAAATTCCGGAAAAGTGGTCAAACCAGGTTGCCGCTGTGATATTATTAGAGGGAGAACTCGGTCTCTCAGCGTCACCCCTTGTTACAAGAAGCCAAAATTGCTTTTGATCTTTCAGTTTACAAGCGGCATTAATCTGTTGCCAGCGATCCTCCACATGGTCCCTTTTGGCTTCCCTCTGAACTTTCTTATACGCTCTTCTAGCTGAACTTATATTAGTATAGTTTTTGGCTCTAATCTCAGCTGCCAGAAGTGACAGTGCCTCCTTACATTTTTTGTTAAACCAGGAATAATGCGAGTTAGCAGACGTCTTCCTACGATGAGATCTCGTACAAATAAAATGGGAAGCTAACTGTGAAAAAAAGACGAGTGTATATCTGTGACCACTTTAAGCTCGTCCTGCTGATGGGCTCTATTATAAAGCCTATCAGTATTTTCTTGTAAAGTTAAATTTATAGCTTCAATCTTGTCAGTATCCAATGCCACCCGTGCCCATTTTAATCGTCTATTGTCATTTGTGGGGTATAAATCCTTAGACGAGAGCTTTATCTCTGAAATAACACTAGTTTTACTCCAGAAGGAGGTCATGGAAAGCTCAAGTGGATTATGGTCACTGTCAATTGATTCTCCAACCACCATATCCAGTACTTCTGGCCATAGCCTGATATCTATCAAAACATAGTCAATACGACTCATGTTAGATGTTCTATTGAAGGTATTGGCTCCCATCTTGTCGGAGTTTGTACGGCCATTTGCTGCCCTAAGTCCATAACCAAGGGATATGGCCTGAAGCTGCAGGGCAGTTTGTGTCTATTTTCTTATTGGGGGTAAATCAAGGGGGGGAACATGCCAATATGCCTCTACCTGGTCACTATTAGATACATCTATTATGCATAATGGTTCGTACGTACAATTGAAATCTCCTGCAACTATCAGGGGTGTTGATATCTCCCTCTCTTCAAGGGTGTTTTCTAATACATGAAGAGTTGGTGAGCATGTGCCTGCCTTGGTCCCGCGGGCATAAACATTAAAGATGTCCACCATCCTACCATTTCTACCCCTAAGACTAGTTGCGAGTATATTGGGATCATTAATTTTAATCTCTCTTATTGAACATAACAAATCAATCCTAATCCAGATCAATAACCCTCCCGCTGGTCTTCCTGGTCTGTCGGTAACAGCCGATCGATGTAAAGTAACATACCCAGGGATGTAAGTCTGAGTAGTGGCCCAAGTTTCTTGTAAAATACATACATCAAATTGGGTAATATATTCAATCCAGTGGGGGAGTTGCATCTTAGATTTTATTCCAGCCACATTCCACGTCAATATACGGAGTGTTGAATTTGTATCATCTAATTCTCGGGAAATGATATGATGGCACCTCTCTAATGGTCTACTCATCTGTGAGACTCGGGAGATGGTTTGCTGATCAAACCTTGATATAGTTTCTTTTTCCACACTAGAGTGCAATTAATTGAAAGGCTCAGAACAACGAAACGGCATTATGGCCAAAGAAGCAATTGTTGAGCCTTCTGGTTGGGATATCTCCGGAGCCTGATTAATGTTTGTCATGAGGGCTAGAGTATTTGCAGGGTGTAGTGTCATGACGCCTCAGTCAGTCATTCTGAGCTAAGGATGAATCAGACCGCTTCAAGACACTAACTCTTCTATTTATAGATGGCTGTGCTAAAGCAGAGGGACTATATTTCATCTGGATATTTGTGGTTATTGGAGAGCAAGTTCTTGCTTCTAGAGCAATTAAACAGTGGGCTAAATTTTCATCACTTAAGTGGAGTTCAATAAAATCTGTGGGGAAGCACCATTTGATATTCGTTTAGCCCAAAGAATATCGTCTCTAATGATAGATCTACACCCTCTTACTTTTCTAATCCAGTGGATTGATTTATTGAGTAGTGAATGTTGGTCCTCTTGTCTACCTACCAATAAAACTTTGGGCACATTAGTCAAAAAAATACTCTTAGAGCTCTTGTTGGAACCATGATCCTGAGTCTGCCATGGAGTACTATAATCTCTATTCACCGTCTGCTTTAGTCTGGGAGGACTTATATTTCTATGTACTAATGGGCGGCATGTTTGAATGGACATTAGGGGAACTGGATTTCTCATAAGCCCTGCAGAGGAATCATTTTCTTTGGCAGGGACATGAACCATTAAAGAACTAGGGAGCAAAACACTAGGTTTTACAATCGGTTGTTCGCTTGTTATCAAGCATTTCACTTGGTTTGAAAGTACTAAAATTAGTGTTTTAAGCGAGTTAATTTCATCCCTTAGTTCAGCAATAAGCTTGCAAGTGTGATTCTCTTCCGTAGGATGCTGTACTCGGAAAGCTCCCCAGTCTCCCCAGGGATCTCATTCATACTATATGAATCTATAACATCCGTACTACGCTGTGGATTAACTTCCAACACTGCTTCCTGTCGATCCGCCATTAATTCTGTCTGGTCTTGAAGTGGCGAAAATCGATTAGATAGTGAAATATTAACAGTTGTGTGCATGTCATTCCTGCTGTTATCGATATAATTATCTGACTCAAGAGTAGGAAGGGGGGAAGATCCTGTCACCCTTCCATGCTCCTCAGTTACAGACTGCGTATCGATGATATGCTCAAGAGGCTTCGAGACCTTGGGGGCGGAGCTTTGTGTTGTGCGCTTAGTAAATATAGATGGAATTCGCTTTGTTTTGGTAACAGGGCTAGGCTCTATATCTGAATAGATAGTGGAATGCTGTTCCCTTAACTTTAATGTATTAGCAGCGATGCTGGTAGGAGGAACTAAAATATCATGACATTCTACCAATAATTCATCTATACGATCTAAAACACAATTTTGGGCAGCCGATTCTACGCGCAATTTTGGCTTTCCTAATTTTTCTGCGCCCCCTTGGGTGACCTACCCTCCTTGTTAGCACTCGCAGTTAGTTTCCTTTTCCCCATTAAAACAGAGAACCAAATACTCAGGTATTGAAATACGTTTTGATTGGCCAATATATCCAAGTGTACCCTGAGTAAAAATACAATATACCACCTATGCAATATCTATGCGTATAAAACTCACAGTATTTGGAACAACTAGCGTCCACGAGTCCTGGAAAGTTCCACTGAGGGCTCAAAAGTAGAAGAACCAAGGGAGGAAGCCCTGCCCTGGCTCTTCCTGGCGATGACGGGCAAGGACGGGCCCGCCCTTGGCCCGGGCTTCGCCCGGCGCGCGCCCGCGGCGTCCCGCCGAGCGGGTGCCGCGAGTCGTTAGATAAGCCCCCCTGGGCGCACAGCAGTGATGACAGCGCCTCCAGGCGCTTGCAGCTGGGCTCTCTGGGACTTGGAGTCCCCCTCAAGGTACTGATAGGCGGCGATGAGAATATCATAGATATGACAGAAATCATTACAAATGCTTGGGTGGTTGAAAGATATATTCCAAGACTTGCCATTGCAAATGCCTTTTGCACAACGGACAGTTACTCTTAATTTGTAGCAAGAAGTTCCCACCTTGTCAGAGGAGGCAGTGGAGAAATATTCTATTCATCTAAAGGCAGGATCAAAGATGGATACAGACAGAATGAAACTATATGGCAGTATGTAGACCCTTACATTTAGTATCAGTTTGCACAGCTGTTATGATAAAAGCAGTGGAGGTCTTGAAATCTCTCACCTAAAAAATCTGCTTCTTTTGGTTTCCTAAAAATAGACTCCATTAGCTTTGTTGAACTCTTTGCTCAGTATGAAGTTTTGCTGCATTTGTTTCCCCGGATTCACATGCTGTGCATTATTTTGTCATTTAGTGGTGGGCTACTTAATACTTCCTTAGTCATTTTACTGAGCGTTGTCTGCTTCCATTTGTGGTGATGTCCGTTCCCTTGTGACCTCAGAAAGCCACTGTGAATGGTTGCCATCTTCAGATTCTTTTTTCCACCTTTGATTCTGAAAGCAACAGCTGAAGTTCCACGGATGCTGAAAAAGAGGCTGAAGGATTTTGACAGATCTTTGAGCAAATTTGAGAAAAGACAGCCTACAAAAGAACATCCGTAGAAGGAAGAGCCAAAGAAAACCAAAAACCACTGGAGATTAGCGGAAAAGTATGTGGACCACGTGGTCAGAGACTGCAAGGACAGGGGACTGGAATCGTCGAGGAGTATTGAAAATACGCTGTTCGAGGCATATGAGCTGTAGATCATATGCTTTAGCATAGATCGCCATCTGGTGTTGGGTCCGGATGTGTGCACTTTGGTTTTTGTTCGAAGAAGTCTTGTAGTCACGAGATAGGTGACGCCTCCTTTCGGTGATAGTGCGCATGGGCATCAACTCCATCCCCAGATTGTTTTTTTCCGCCATCGCGTTCGGATGTGTATTGCTGCGCTCCGGTTCGGTACCGTTTTCGGACCCCTTCAAAGCGCAATCCACTACCCTCGTCGGTATTGTTATCGATCGCGATCGTCTGACTTTGGAAAACTTTCCATTGGAATCCTCGAGGCAGGCCGTTGGGCCTACCCGTATCGACCGCGATAGCGGTCGATGGAACAGACTCCATTTAAACTATGTCCCGGGTGTCGTGCTAAATTTCCATGCACCGACTTGCATGAAGTTTGCAACCTCTGCTTGTCCACGGAATACGACGAAAGAAGCTGCGACGCGTGTCTATCCTTCCGATCGAAAAAGACACTTCGGGCTCGGCGCCACGAAATGCAGCACCACAGTGACTCCATTCCGGACCTCTTCGGAGAAGATTCCAGCATCCAACCTGCAACTTCGGAGCCAGAGGAAGAAGAGCAGGTCTCCGTCTCCGAAGCCGACTCAGACATGGAGGAAGAGGAAGACATCACTGCTGGACAGCGTACCGTGAGTACAAATCCCCTTGTACCCAATCCACAAAAGACAAAGGCTCCGGTCCCTCCTTCGGGTTCAGGTCGGCACGACAACATGTTTCCGATGCCCCGCCTTCCGGCCCGACGCCGAAACAAAAAGGGAAGCCTTCGGGCTCGAGCCAGCCCCGCTCCGACATCGAACCGACACCTTCGGCTTCGAAACATAAAAGCAACCTACCTTCGGGACCGAAGGTTTCACCTGCTACGCCGAAAGGCTCGGAGCCGAACCCCTCCAAGCCTAAAGACTCGGAGCCGAGACATTCCAAGTCCAAAGACTCGGAACCGAAACCATCCAAAAACAAGGATTCGGCGCCTAAATCCTCAAACCAAAGATTCGGAACCAAAATCCTCCAAAACCAAAGACTCCGATAAACCCAAACACACTGAGCCGAAAATACCAGCACCCAAGAGCTCGGAGCCGAAATCTTCGGTGCCAAAGTCTCCAAGGAAATATAGACATTTCCCCCAAGGAACTTCCATCTCATGACCCAATTTTTGACCCAAAACAGAAGAAATTGGTCATAAATCCTAAAACTGGACATATTCAAGCAACTATTCCAAAAAAACGGAAAGCTGACTTGCCAGTAGACCACAATGCCCCTCCTAAAAAGAAAAATATGGGCACTAACCCCTCTCCTCCTTACATTCCACCTCCTTCTCCTCCTCCTAATCCTAACCTGCTCATTACACCTATACATTCACCTACTAGGCCCATTACACCTGACCCACAGGATGAAGGGGACGGGGATGAGGACGCTGATGCTTGGGATGATTACCACACAGACCCAAATACAGACAATGACCCTGATTTGTACCCCTCTAGACCTTCCCCACCTGATGACAACATCGGTTACCTTGAACTCCTTAACAGGGCTGCTAATTACCACCGGGTAGAACTTCACAAAGAACCCTTAGAAGAGGATTTTCTTTTTGAAACACTTTCCTCCTCCCAAAGAACAACTCATACCTTGCCAATGTTAAAAGGTATGCTCAAACATACGGACGAGGTCTTTAAGGATCCCGTGAGGGCTAGGATTATCACTCCTAGGATAGATAAAAAAATACAAATCTGCTCCTACAGATCCTATTTATATTAAAGGACAACTACCTTTAGACTCTCTTGTAGTATCCAACGCACGCAAGAGAGCTAACTCCCAGGCCACAGGAGACACCCCTCCTTCTGACAAAGAATCTAAGCTTATCGATGCCTCAGACAAAAGGATAGCTTCACAGGCTGCAAATAACAGGCGCATTGCTAATGCCCAAGCACTGTTAGTCCGTTATGACAGAGCTCACTATGATGCGCTGGAAAAACTAATCCAACACCTGCCTGACCAATACAAATCTAAAGCTAACTACCTTATACAAGAGGGTAAGCTCATTACTAACACCGCCATAAAATGTGCACTGGACGCAGCAGACACAGCATCTCGTGCTATCAACACAAGTGTATTACTGCGCAGACACGCTTGGCTCAGGATCTCTGGTTTTAAGCCAGAGGTGCAAATCTCTATCCTTAACCAGCCATTTGATAAAGAGCATCTTTTTGGCCCAGTTGTTGACACCATGCTGGAAAAGATGAAAAAAGACACTGAGGTCGCAAAGTCAATGGGGGCTTTGCAATTACCGGCCAGTAGGGGTTCCTTTCGCCGCTCCTTTTACAGGGGTGGCTCAAAAGCTGTCTCCACTGACCAGGCCTCCTCCTCTTATAAGGGCAACAATCAATCCCCCTCCCACAGAGGATATTCTAGAGGAAATTATAGAGGGAACAATAATAGAGGACGAGGAAGAGGTAATTCCACACGCTCTTCCCCCGCAAACCAACAATGACTTCCCTCCACTACCCCCGATCATCCTACTCCTGTCGGGGGACGTCTCTCCAATTCCTCCCTGTCTAGAACTCAATCACCTCAGACAGATGGGTACTACAAATTATCCAACATGGCGATTGCCTGGAGCTTACAAACATTCCACCAAACATTCCTCCAAGAGCACATACAATGTCACCGGAACATCTCACTCTCTTAAAGCAAGAGGTTCTATCCCTGTTACAAAAGCACGCTATAGAACCTGTTCCGTTAATACATCAAGGGACGGGAGTGTACTCCCTGTATTTCTTAATCCCAAAAAAGGACTGCTCTCTCAGGCCTATATTAGACCTCAGACAGCTGAACCTCTACATACAGTCGGACTACTTCCACATGGTCACACTCCAGCAGGTGCTCCCACTACTTCAGCAAGGCGACTTCCAATCCACTTTAGATCTAAAGGACGCCTATTTCCATATTCCCATTCACCCTGCTCACAGAAAATATCTCGGGTTTATAGTGGACGGACAACATTATCAATTCAAAGTCCTACCATTCGGAGTAACTACAGCACCCAGAGTCTTCACCAAGTGCCTCGCAGTTGTCGCAGCTCATCTAAGAAGACAACACATTCATGTCTTCCCCTACCTAGACAACTGGCTAATAAAAGCCAGATCACAACAAAGCTGCATACATCACACTCTAAAAACAGTCCAACTGCTTCACGACTTGGGGTTCACAGTAAACCTCCCCAAGTCTCACCTCCAACCATCCAGCACGCAAGCCTATCTGGGAGCCATAATAAACACTTGCGAAGCTTTAGCTTACCCCAACCCAGTCAGGATTCGCAACATCCAAGCTCTAGTTTCACTACTTTAGCCTCAACACTCACTACCAGCCAGAGTGTTCATGCAACTAATCGGAATGATGGCTTCTTGCATTTTGATTGTTCCATACACAAGACTTCAAATGTGTCCCCTACAGGAATGCTTAGCACGTCAGTGGAACCAGGCTCAAGGTCAGTTATCAGATCTGATGTTGATAGATGGCCGTACTCATCGCTTTCTGCAGTGGTGGAACATAAAAAACCTTTCCAAGGGACGGCCATTTCTCGATCCGGTTCCACAAATAGTGATAACAGCAGACGCATCCCTTACTGTTTGGGGAGCACATATGGGAAAACATATCATTCAGGGCATGTGGACTCTACAGCAAAAACAACTCCACATAAACCACTTGGAACTGCTAGCAATTTTTCTAGCATTGAAAGCCTTTCAATTTCATCTAGTAGGCAAAACTGTCTTGGTCCGCACTGACATGACAGCTATGTACTACATACAAAAACAGGGGGGACGCACTCTCTACAGCTGTCACAGTTAGCACAGAGCATCTGGAGATGGGCCATACCTCCAAAACCTATATCTCCTTGCAGAACATCTTCCAGGAATACACAACCAAGTTGCGGATCTGCTCAGTCGTCAACGACAGCAGATACACGAATGGGAACTTCACCCTCAAGTTCTCTTACCATTCTTCCAAATGTGGGGCTTCCCAGACATAGACCTGTTCGCCACCCACCTAAACGCAAAATGCCCAAACTTCGCGTCCAGACATCCACACCCATTGTCCAAAGGCAATGCACTATGGATGAATTGGTCAGGGATATTTGCTTACGCTTTTCCGCCTCTCCCACTCATTCCATTAGTGGTTCGGAAACTCAAACAACACTCCCTTAAACTTATCCTAGTTGCTCCAACATGGGCCCGACAACACTGGTTCACCACCCTGTTGGAACTATCAGTAGTTCCCCACCAAAAACTACACCTCTCCCCCAAGTTCCTAACTCAGAACCATGGAGAGATAAGACATCCAGATCCCAATCAGCTCAATCTTGCAATTTGGCACCTGAAATCCTAGAGTTTGGCTACCTTAACCTTCCGCCAGACTGTATGAACGTTATCAAAGAAGCTAGACTTCCTACCACAAGACAATGCTACTCAGCAAAGTGGAAGAGATTTGTGGTTTATTGTAACAACAACCACATTAATCCACTAGATGCTTCAATACAAAACATCATTTGTTATTTATTGCACCTGCAACGTTCTAATTTAGTGTACACATCCATACGCTTACATCTCGCTGCATATCTGCAAAATAGACAGCACCTCTCTCTTTTTAGAGTGCCAGCTATTAAGGCTTTTATGGAAGGACTCAAGACTTATTCCTCCCATACTTCCACCTTCTCCGGTGTGGAACCTTAACATAGTCCTTACAAGACTCATGGGCCCACCATTCGAACCGTTGCACAAGTGTGAAATGCAATTTCTTACCTGGAAAGTAGCCTTCCTTATAGCCATCACTTCTCTAAGGAGAGTGGGTGAGCTTCAGGCATTCACCATAGAGGAACCATTTTTGCAAATACACCAAAACAAAGTGGTCCTTAGGACTAACCCCAAATTCATATCAACCAATCTGTTGAGTTGCCTGTCTTTTTCCCCTCAACCAGATTCAGTGGCAGAACGTGCCCTTCACACATTAGATGTCAAAAGAGCACTGCTTTACTACATAGAAAGAACAAAGCCCTTTAGAAAAACTAAACAACTATTTGTGGCTTTTGCTCCACCACATAAAGGCAATCCTATTTCAAAATCAGGCATTGGAAGGTGGATAGTTAAGTGCATTCAAATATGCTACCTCAAAGCTAAACGCACACTTAACAGTTCCCCCCCTAGGGCACATTCTACACGTAAACTAAGGGCTTCTTTGGCCTTCTTAGGAAACATACCCATAGATGTCATCTGCAAAGCTGCAACATGGTCTACACCACACACATTCACAAAACACTATTGTGTGGATGTGTTAGCAAAACAACAGGCTAGTGTGGGCCAGGCAGTTTTACGAACACTATTCCAAACCACTGCAACAGCTACAGGTTAGCCACTGCTTAAAAATAACTCCTTTATAGTCTATGCTAAAGCATATGATCTACAGCTCATATGCCTCGAACGGAAAATGCTACTTACCCAGTATGCATCTGTTCTTGGCATATAGAGCTGTAGAGTCATATGCGCCCACCCGCCTCCCCGGGTACCTTTACCTGTTGCAGTGATATCTTACTTAGATACAATCTACATGGACATCTCTTTTATTACTTTACTAACTCCATCATCCCCCTTCATGGCAAAACAATCTGGGGATGGAGTCGATGCCCATGCGCACTATCACCGAAAGGAGGAGTCCCCTATCTCGTGACTACAAGACTTCTTCGAACAAAAACAAAGTGCAAACATCCGGACCCAACACCAGATGGCGATCTATGCTAAAGCATATGACAATACAGCTCTATATGCCAAGAACAGATGCATACTGGGTAAGTAGCATGTTCCTTTTTAGGTTCTGCCCCAAGTGACATCCTAAATTAACCCGAAGAGACAACCATCAGTTATACAACTTCTGCTTGCCAAAAGACCACAGCACTGAGGGTTCCGAAGTTCTTACTGTAAACCTTAAGATCCAGAAAGAAGCAGAGGCAGGCACATTATGCTACCATGCAGGTGCTGAAGAGGAACCCTTAGGCACTAAGGGGACTCAGACGGTCGAATGAAAAAAAGAAAGTTAACATCGAGAACACAGAGATGGCGCAGGGGGAAGGCTCTGATGCCGAAGGAGGGCGTCATCGATCTGGAGCAGCCGTTGAAAAAGGATAAGGAGGGAGAACGCTGAATGTTCCCAGGTAACACCTAAAAACCCAGTGGAGCTGAGCCGAAATCACTGAACTCTAAGCCGCACAAGACTGCCTCTGTGTCAAACCTCATTGACTAAAGGGAAGTTGAGACAGAAGGAGCCCAAGTGTCCTGGCACAAGGACACCAGTGAAGGATGCCCTCGGACAAACACTCAACGTCAAAAGACGATCGAGCGAATACAAAGGAGCCTTGCATCAACACCCGGCTGCAAAGGAAAGACTGTTGATTTGTAATCGACACTGAAAAAAGAGCTCGAGGTAGAGTGTAAGAAGAGATGCCTCAAGGCCGAAATATCAGCGATCCTTCAGAAGAGAGATTTTTATGCATCCCTCTGGGAATTTTTAATTCCTTCGAAGCCATTGGGGAAGAAGTGTCAGGAGAAGGAAGAGAAAGGTAAACTAGAACCACCCACCAAACCAAAGCCACAAAAGAAGAATAGGAGATGTTCTTCGAGGAAGAAGACCTGGAGGGTCAGGTGATCGTCCAAGACGCAGAAAGCGTTGAAGAGTGGCAAGACCTCGACGCCGACTCGCTGGAGGAGGGAGTCAACTCATACCCATCGAGACTATCCCCATCGGATGATAGTGCCCTGTTCAACACAGTGGTCAAGAGGACTATAGACGAGTATGGGGTCAAACTTGAGGAAGAGAAGGCACAAGCTTGATTTCTGCTGGAGACTCTCCTACTCTCACAAAGCAGGAGTCCATTTCTCCATATGCTACCAAGCATTCTAGATCAAGGAAAAGATGCATTCAAGGAGTCGACAGACTCCAATTATGTAACTCCAAGGGTAGAGAATAAAATATAAGCTTTTCTCTAAGGACCTCCTATACATCAGGGGCAATGCAGCAGCAGATTCTATCATAGTAGCGCTGAAAGAAATAGAGCCAACGTCCCACCATCTGCTGGGCTACTGCCTGAGGAGAGCAAGAGTTTAGAGATGGTAGGAAGAAAATTTGAAAGAAGAGTCTCAGTGTGGGATCGCTAACTCCAACGCCCTGCTGAATCTGTACGGCCACCAATAATGAGAGGAAGAAAGGGAACTGATGAAGCACCTCAAGGAGCAGTACCCAAGAAGGGCAGCCTCCCTCATATAAGTGAGAAAAACCATCACCAATACTTGTCTGAAATATGCCCACAACACCACAGATACAGCAAGCAGACAGCTGGTCAGAGGGACAACCCCTGAGGAAGCATGCCTGGCTGTGGGTATCGGGCTTAAAAAATGAGGCACAGTCCAACATCATCAACACCCTTTACAGGAGAACACCTGTTTTTGTTGGCAGTGGAGGACACACTGCAGCAAATAAAGAAAGGTAACAACACTACGAAGGCCATGGTGTTGATGCAATTTGGATTCCCTCAAAGAGGGGCAACCCCATAAGAAGGCCAACAGGATGGGGGAGTTTTCGAAGCTCAGTCCACCTACCTGCACACAGGCCCACAGCAAGCAATACCACAACAGTGGCGGTTTCAAACAGCCCCGCGCCAAACCTTTCGGGGCATTAGCAAGAGGAAGGGGACAGTCTTCCAGAGAAGCAACTCTGACTGCACAGCAACAGCCCTGCAACATTGGGGGGGGGGGGGGGGGCAGATTCCGGGGCTTGCTCCAAGAATGGAGGAAAGTCACATCCGACAAAAGGATGCTCAACATCATCCAGCACGGATATTGCATAGAACTATTAAAGCCCTTAGACATAAGCCCAAGTAAAAGATCAAACATGAATGAAGAAAGATTTTGTCAACAGGAGATAGAGTTTCTGCAAAAACAAGCATTAGAGCGAGTTCCTCGGCAGAGAACAACCAGAGAAACTACTGAGCGTACGTTCTGGTGCCAAAACTAGACCAATCATTACGCCCAAGTCTGTACCTCTGGTTACTAAACAAATTCATAAAGGCTCAAAAATTCAATTTGACAACACTCTAGGAAGTTATCCTGTGGCTGCAGGGAAAAGACTATATGGCAATAACCGACACAAAGAACATTTACTTGCACATCCCCATGAACCACAGGCACAAGAAATGTCTGCACTTAGTAGTAAACCAAGTTCACTATCAGTTTAGGGTGCTTCCCTCTGGCACCAAATCAGCACTTGGTGTTTACAAAATGCCTGGCTGCAGTAGTTGCTCACTTGAGGAGAAAGGAGTAAGACATATACCACTACCTAGACAACTGGCTGATAAAAGCAACCTCGTTCTCCTGGTGCAGAGGAGCATCAGCATGACCATGAACATACTTCTCAAGCCAGGCTCGACAATAAACCTAGAAAAATCATCACCACAACCAGTGAGGAAAAATTATTTCCTAGAGGCAAGGATCAACACAGTGCAGGCGGGAGCCTCCCCCACCCCGCCCCCACGCCCCCCCACCCTCGAGGATCCAGGCATTAACAGAATAAACTTGCCGACCAGTGAGGATAGTGGGGAAAATGATGAGCATGATAGCCTCTTATAGCCCACTGTTCCCTATGCAAGACTGCACATGAGACCAATTCAGGAATGGGTCCAAAATCAATGGTCACAAGCAACAGGGAGTTGAGAAGATCTAGTGGTTGTAATGAAAAGGTACAGGCAGACATGACATGGCGGAACATGAGCAACATAGCAGTGGACAGACCTTTCATGCAACCAACTCCCAACGGTGACCATCACCACAAACGCATTCCACACAGGATTGGGAAGGCGCATGACATACTCAACCTCAGAGGGCTATCGAAAGCAGAGGAAATGTACTATAGCTCAATTCAGTCTTCCTGGCCGTAAAGGCCTTCCAAACATAGATATGGGGAGAGTCTGTTCAAGTCCAAACGGACAACACAACCACAGTGTTTTACCTCCACAAGCTTGAAGGGACAAGATCATATGCACTATCAAAGCTAGCCCACTAGATTTGGAGATGGGCCATCCAGAGAAGGGTAGCCTTGATAGCAATGCACCTGCCAAGTGTGGAAAACACAGAAGCAGACAGACTAAGCAGACCAGCAACCATCTCACACAAATAGTAACTAAACCAACAAGTAGTTCTAAGGGTGTTTTAAGAGTGAGGCACACGAGGTGGACTTGTTAGCAGCACAGAAAATGCAAACTGTCAAGACTTAGCTTTCAGGTACCCACACTGTCAAATGGCCTGTTGGTAGTCTGTTCAAGGACACTTGCATAGGCTTTTCCACCAACTCCCCTCATACCTCTAGTGATGAACAAGTGCAAGTAATCACAAATTACACTGATATTGATTGCCCCTCGATAGACAGCATAAACATGATTCTCCCACCTTGTAGAAATGGTGCAAGGGAACATAATAAGGTGACCATCCATGCTCGACCTGCTCTTCATACAGAGGGGGCATAGTCCACAACCCTGAGCCGAGCAGCCTGAGCCTTGCAGACTGTCTCCCTAGGATATAAAGTTCAGACATCTTGATAATCCGAAGAGATCTGTGGACATCCTAAAAGAGGCCAGAAGGCCAAATTTGAGAAAATACTACACTGCAAAATGGAGAAGATAAGTTCTGTGGTGCAAAGATAGTGAACTGTTCGATATCGGTACACAAGAGACTACAGTGGTCAGGTACCCAACATACCTACTAGACAGGAGTTTAACATATGCTTCTTTAAAGGTCCACTTGGCATCAATAAGAGCCTACAAAAGAGGGCACATAGGGAGACGTTTCTTCACCCCACCAGTGATTAAAAAAAAAAAAAAAAAAAAAGCATTCCTAGACTGAGCCAAAAGAGTAGCTTTACCCATATCAGCACCAAGCCCTATGTGGAACCTCAACCTGGTACTGACTGACACAGCTAGTGAAAGAGCCTTTGAACTGCTTCATAAAACAGAACTCTGGTTATTACCCTTAAAGACAATCTGCCTAATTGCCATCACATCACTACGCAGGGTAAGCGAATTGCAAGCGCAAACCACCCAGGAGCCTTACCTGCAAATACACAAAGACAGGGTGGTAATGCGAACTAACCCACATTTCCTACCAAAAGTCGTATTGCAGTTTCACGTGAATCAGTCCATTCACCAACCAGAGTTCTTCCAGCATCTGAAAACGGTAGCAAAAAGAGCCCTGGACACCCTGAATGTGCATAGGGCAGTCATGTACTACTTGGAAAGGACAAAGGAAGTCAGCCAGTTCTTTGTGTCCTTTGCGAATACAAACAAGGGCTAACCTCTTAGAGAGGGCATCATTAAAAATAATAAAAGGATAGTTCAAACAATCCCGGTATGCCACAAGAAAGCAGGCATGCAACTAAGGTCAAAACCTAGAGCACATTTCACAAGGAAAAAAGGAGCCAGGCGAGCCTTTCTGACCGTACCATTAAAGGACATATGTATGGCAGCCCCTTCATCATCTATTCATTCACTCACAAAACATTACCATGTGGACCTTCAGGTCTACAAAGAGTCGCAGATGGGTCAGACAGTACTGAAGCGTTTGTAAGTTTGAGCTCATTTCCACCCTACCTCCAAATGTAAACATGGTTTTTGCAGCGTGAATCTTTCTGGATTCACTATGCTGTGCATTATTCCGCCATCTCGTGGTTGGGTCCGGAATTGTGGTATTTTCCTCTTTTTTTTTTTTTCTCTTCGTGGCCCAGGTGGGCGTCGACATACCACCATTTGGTGTCCCTTTGTGACGTCGACGCGCTTCCTGCGGAAGCTCCCCCCTGTGGCCGCCATTTTCAGATTCTTTTTTCCGCCGTTGGGTCTGGGTCATCAACGAAGGAGCTCCAGAACTTTGGAGAGAGAATCACCGGAAAATCACTGAGAAGTCTACAATCTGTTACCGGACTGCGAAGCAACTAACCGGGGCGACGATGAAGGAGGAGAACATCCGAAGCTTCGACGTTCCACGGAGGATGTGCATACAGTGGACTCCCTGAGCGCGGTAATGGACAAAACTCCGTTCAAATTTTGCGAAAATTGTCGACATAAATACGCGCAGAAGGACCAGCATCCAGTCTGCAACCTCTGCCTGCCGCTCGACCACCGAAGCGAGGTCATCAAAAGGGCTGCAGACACCTATGGAGTGCAGCTGGAGGAGGAAAAACCTCAATCTTGTTTTCTGCTGGAGACTCTGTTGCCAACACAAACAAGGAGTCCGTTCTTATCCATGCTCCCAAGTGTGCTGGACCAGGGTAAGGAGGCTTTCAAGGAGCCAGCAATATGTAAATCAGTTACTCCAAGAGCTGAGAAAAAATATAAGCAATCCTCAAAGGACCCCATGTACATTAGGGGATCAGTACCACCAGATTCCATCATTGCATCCACGGCTAGGAAAAGGGCCAACATCCCCACAAATACAGGACCACCTCCTGACAAGGAGAGCAAGAGGATGGACCTCACGGGGAGGAAAGTGGAAAGGAGTGCGGCAATACAGTGGCGTATCGAAAACTCAAACGCCCTCATCAACAGGCACGCATACCAGCACTGGGAGGAAGTTGGAGAACTCCTCAAACACCTGCCGGAACAGTACCAAGGGAGGGCAAGCCACCTGGTAGAGGAAGGAAAAAATATGGCCAACACATGTTTGAAATCGGCCCTGGACGCAGCTGAGACTTCCAGCCGACAAATGATGATTGGGGTGACGGAAAGAAGGAATGCCTGGCTCAGAATTTCGGGCTTCAAGCCCGAAGTCCAAAACAACATCCTCAACACACCTTTTAATGGGGAACAACTTTTCGGCCCCACAGTGGACGAACAACTTAACCAGCTCAAGAAGGAAAATGAGACAGCAAGGTCCATGGGGGCGTTGCAGTTCAGAGGAATGAGAAGGGGAACACCTTCAAGAAGACCAGCAGGTAGGGGGAAATCACTAACCAGCTACAACACATCAATCATTCCAGCAAGGCTACCAGGGGGGGGACCCAAGGGCACCCCCAGGGACAGCAGCAGCAAACATGGCAGTATCAGCCCCGGGGCCAGTCCTTTCGCGCGCGCGTGCAAGAGGACGAGGAAATACTCCAAGAGGAGGCCAACAGCCCACCTCCAAGTGACTTCACTACAGAACCGGCACACAACCAGTTAACATCTCCAGGGTGGTGCCAAGCATGAAGACAAAGACAAACCATACCAACAGAAAACATACAGTTCCTCCAACACACAACACCAGTAGGAGGCAGAATAAAGGACTTCTTCCAGGACTGGGGGAAAATCACAACAGCAGATGGATACTAAACATCATAAAACACGGCTATTGCATAGAGCTGCAAACACAGCCTCCAAACAGAAAACCAAGGAAAAGAGTTCACTCAGCAAAAGAGCTTTCTCATTTGTTGCAAGAAGCACAGGAGCTTCTAAACAAACAGGCCATAGAAGTAGTACCATACCGGGAAAGAAGCAAAGGGATCTACTCCACTTACTTCCTCGTACCAAAGGTGGACGAAACACTACGTCCAATTCTGGACTTGAGGTACCTAAACAAGTGCATAAGGACACAAAAATTCAAGATGACATCTCTACAGGAAGTAATTCCCCAGATACAGGAAGGGGAGTACATGGCCACTTTAGATCTAAAGGACGCTTACCTTCACATACCAATCAACAGAAGACACAAGCACCTGCTAAAGTTTCTAATCAACAACATTCACTACCAGTTCACCGTACTACCATTCGGACTAAAATCAGCACCGAGGGTGTTTACAAAATGCCTAGCAGCAGTAGCAGCACACTTAAGGAGGCAAGGGATACACGTATATCCATACCTCGACGACTGGCTGGTAAAGGCAAACTCATACAACGCCTGCCAAAGGGCCATTCAGGTGGTGATACACACACTAGTGCAACTAGGGTTCTCAATCCATTGGGAAAAATCATCCATAGAACCAGAACAGGTGAAGATTTTCTTGGGAGCAGAGATCGACACCAGGCAGGGCAAGGTGTTTCCAAGCACAAAGAGGATTTCAGTAATTCTGAAGGAGACACAGCTTTACCGCAAGGGGCAAGCTCTGACAGTGAGGAAAGTGGGGAAACTGATGGGAATGATGGCATCATGCATACATTTAATTCCCAATATTCGACTCCACATGAGACCATTCCAAGAATGGATTCAGCAGCAATGGTCACAGGCTACAGGGAGCTGGGAGGACCTCGTGGTTGTCACGCATACAGTACATCAAGAGATAGCGTTGTGGAACAAGTACAAATTTAATAAAAGTGAAACCATTCTCACAACCAGCTCCAACAGTGACCATCACAACAGATGCATCCCAACTAGGACGGGGGAGCACACATGAGCAACCTCAAGGTGAGGGGACTGTGGACACAGCAGGATGCGGTGAAACACCAACTATCTAGAACTGAAAACAGTGTTCCTAGCCTCAAAAGTCTTTCAGAAACAGCTGTATGGAACGAGGGTATTGATTCAAACAGACAACACCACCACAATGTTCTATATAAACAAGCAAGGAGGTACACGATCAGTGGCACTATCACGGCTAGCACAGGAAATATGGAAATGGGCTATTACAAGACAAATAGACCTACTAGCAATGCATCTCCCGGGAAAGGACAATGTGGAGGCAGACAGGCTCAGCAGACAGACGTCCGCATCCCACAAATGGGAAATCAACCAGCAAGAAATACAGAAGATATTCAGAAAATGGAGAACACCGCAAATAGACCTATTTGCAACACGCCAAAATGCCAACACTTCGCATCCAGACAGCCGTGCGAACAGTCCCAGGGGAATGCGCTATGGATAAGCTGGTCAGGGACATTTGCATACGCTTTTCCCCCCGAAACCACTGCTACACAGGGTACTCAACAAATGCAGAACAAGCAACATGACGCTGATTCTAATTGCACCACAATGGGCCAGACAAACGTGGTTCTCACAAATAATACAAATGGCACAGGAGCCAGCGCACAAGTTCCCAAAAAGAAGGGACCTGTTGACTATGCAGGACGGAGAAGTGCTGCACCCAGAGCCAGAGAGCCTCAGCCTAGCTGCATGGCTCCTGAGGACTTAGAATTTGCACACCTAAGGTTACCAGAAAGTACAATGGCAGTGTTAAGGGAGGCCAGAAGGCCGACAACACGAAAAGTGCTACATAGCAAAGTGGAAAAGATTCACACAATGGTGCATTAAGGAAAAGCTACAAAGAAGGATTACAAGGGAAACAACTGTACTAAAGTATCTGACGCATCTGCTACACAACAAACTAAGTTACACATCGCTAAGGGTGCACCTAGCGGCGATAGTAGCCTACACAAGGGGAGAAACAGGAAAAAGTTTCTTCACGTCACAAGTGGTAAAAAGATTTCTGGAAGGGGCCAAAAGGATAGCCCCCCCTAAAAGGGTACCACCGCCGCAGTGGAACCTCAATGTGGTACTGGCTCAATTAATGAAGGCGCCATTTGAACCTATGCATAAGGCAACACCGCATATGTTTGCTTAAGACAGCCTTTCTAGTAGCTATCACTTCACTGCGCAGAGTAAGTGAATTACAAGTGTTTATACTACAGGAGCCATACCTGCAAATACATAGCGACAGGATTGTAATGAGAACCGACCCACACTTCATGCCAAAGGTGGTATCAAGGTTCCACATCAATCAAACAATCCAGATACCGAGTTGTTTTCCAAAAACCAACCACAAACGCAGAAAGAGCGTTACACACACTAGACGCCAGAAGGGCAGTGATGCACTATATCGAAAGAACAAAAGAATGCAGAAAGACAAAGCATTTCTTTGTGTCCTTCGCCACCAGTTTTCTTGGACGCCCAGTTAGCAAGAACACAATTGCAAGATGGATTGCAGAAACAATACAATACTGCCACAAGCAAGCTGGACAACAATTAGAAGGAGCAACACGTGCTCATTCGACACGGAAGAAGGGAGCAACAATAGCGTTTCTAGCAAACACACCTATTCAGGACATTTGCCAAGCAGCAGCATGGGCCTCAGTGCGCACGTTCACTAAGCACTGCACTACTGCATAGATATTCAAATGAACAAGGAAGCTCAAGTAGGACAAAAGGTCTTAGAAAACATATTCACAAATCAGAGCTCTTCTTCCACCCAGCCACCACAAATCTAGAAAACCGCTACAAAGTCTATGCACAGCATAGTGAATCCAGAAAGATTCACGCTGCAAAACGTATAGTTTCTTACCTGTCGGTGTAGTTTTGCAGCTTGAAGACTTTCTGGATTCACTAGCGATCCCACCCACCTCCGTCAGAAGGAGGAGCCTGGAGGAAAAGGGTTAAAAACGGAAACAACAATCAAAACTGAAAAAAGGAATCCGAAAATGGCGGCCACAGGGGGGAGCTTCCGCAGGAAGCGCGTCGACGTCACGAAGGGGCACCAAATGGTGGTATGTCGACGCCCACCTGGGCCACGAAAAAAAAAAAGAAGAGGAAAATACGACAATTCCGGACCCAACCACGAGATGGCGGAATAATGCACAGCATAGTGAATCCAGAAAGTCTTCAAGCTGCAAAACTACACCGACAGGTAAGAAACTATACGATACTGCTACAAAATAAATGCACAGGATGTGAATCCAGAAAAGATTCACACTGCAAAACGAAATGGTCACTTACCGGTAGGAGTAGTTTTGAAGTTTGAAGAATTTTCTTCTTTTCGACCCACCCACTTTCCCAAAAAATGGGGTGCAACAAAACACACAAACGAAACTATACATACCTAACCAGGACACCAGGAAGCCAATAACGACAAAGCGGGTCGCCCAATAGAAAAATAATCTGAAGATGGTGACAACTCACAGGGGGCCTCCGGGGCGCCCATCTGATGTCACAAAAGGACATACATACCACCAAATGGGAGCAGACGACATGTAGCAAAAGGGAAAAGGACCAAGGAAGTAGACCTAAACCAGCTACAAGTTGACAGAATAATGCACAGCATGTGAATTCAGAAAATTCTTCAAGCTGCAAAACAACCCCTTCCGGTAAGTAACCATTTCACTTTTTTTTAACAGGCTATACCTCAATCCGAACCTTCCATGTCAATCTTTAAGTTAAACCTTTGTGGTTATGCTTAATTTGCAAGGCCAGTCTGCTGTGTTTAATTGGTCCTTTGATAAAGGTCTGGTCATTCCTCCAATCCCTGTTTTAGATAAAGGGTGCCAAAGTGTGAGAGAACTGGGCTACGAAGTGTACCTGAAATCATGTCTGTCACCAAAGCTGGATTTACTTGTCCTAGAGAAAATAACATGCTGTTTACAGAGTTGGAAAAACCAAGAAGGGTTTGCAGCATTTGTTCCTTGGGTTGATGCCCAGGAATTCCTCTTTTGGCTCTCATTTGGCAAGGGGGCGGCTTTAAATAAGGACCCAGCATGCACAATAGCTAGAACTATGAATTGCTCCGAGTGCATGCAAAGATGCCTGTCTCTTGTGTTTATAAGGAAATGCAGGACAAAGTCTTAGATTTACCTTGTGACTTTTTAAAATGGTCTTGTCTTAAAAAGGTGATGTGTTGCAACAGGGAAGACTGATGTCATCCCGGCAAGTCTTTGAGTACAGTCATCTTTGTCGCTCATAGAAGCTTTTAAGGTTTGCTAGACCAAGTAACAGTTAAAAGGGAAATACCTACATCACTCAAGAAGACTCATCAAAAACACCCTAACGTCTCCTTGGGGGATGCAAGCGATATTGGAGCATGTATCCCCGATAGGAGGAAAACTCATCAGCCTTTCACCACATCACCCCAGTGGGTACTCCGTTTTATCAAGGATATGTATGCCTTAAACTTTCCTTCAGTCTCTCCCTCATGTCCTACAAGATTGCAAAATTTCCTTTCAGAGCCCCGTGACGAAATTCAATAGCTACTTCATGGATTGTTCAGGCTAGTACAGCTTGTTTCTTCAGTGCTCCTTGTACTTGATCAGGTCTTCTCAAAAGTCAGCTTATGCACACTTGGTAATCTCAGATGAATGCATAATGCTCAAATGTGCAACTAGCAAAAATTCAGTTAAGCTATGCAGATGTAAACATTATGCTAATTGCCAATGGAAAATAATTTTTACTCTGAAACGGCTATCTTTTAGGTGGTTACAGCTGTTAGAACTGATTGCGGCAAGCATTACTTGTAAGCCATGATGGGTTATGGAAATAATGATGACATCTTTTCTTTGAAAAACAAGCTATTGGCTTTGGCAATTGTGTGTTAAGTGATACTCTTAAGCTATTGAATGATGATTGGGGCACAGGCCGCCGAAGAATTAGTCTGGCGAAGTTGTAACTCCCATTGGATGCTGGAGGAATGGGGGCACCTGACTTTTGCACCTACTGCTTTGTAGGCCAATTGCAGTGGCTTTCCTATTGGTTGGCGGGCTGAAACCTGCATGAAATAGCTTGCACAAGCCAGATGATTGATTGGGGTACATTACATACGTTGTTTTGTCCGTGAGGCATGGTCCCAATATCAGCTCCCCTGCTACTCAAGACTGCGTTCAATTACTGGAAGAATGCATTATAATACACAGCACACACTCCTGCCTACACTCCCAATATACCAATTTTAGGGATACCAACCAAAATATGGACTCTGGCAAACGCAGACAATTCCCCATGGTTACAGGCGTGAGTGTCTGAAATGGGTGAATTGTTTAGGTATGGGATGCTATTGACACATACAGACTTTGTGAATGAACAGGTCATCACAGGGGCACTTTTCCTGGTGCATGCCAATCTGGTACACTATTTTAAATTACACTGGGCACCTCAGGGATTGGAACAGCCACAAACAAACTAGTACATTTATTATATCTAATGGAAACAGGAAGACACTTGATTTGATGGTTCTAAGGAGGGATCCGGGTGCCCCAACCATCCCCCTGAGTATCTGTGCGCCACAATTGGGATGGAGATATTAATAGACCACTCTCGGATAAGGAATGGAAGACAAGACTGGAATATCCTAAACGAGTATCCCGCAACGCACGTTTTAAGTTTATACAGTATATGTTAACACAACGCGCCTACTTATCTCCACACAAATTACACTCTATCTTCCCCACCATTACGACAGCCTGCCCTAGATGCACTGAGCAAGTTGCGGATTTAATACACATGATCTGGTCCTGTAACGGCTTGCGTAATTACTGGGGCATGGTCACAGTAACCCTGAAGGAGATAGTGGGCAACAGGGGCTGGCATTCGGCCAAAACATGTATACTAGGCCTCTATACATGGCGGAAGGGGCGGGAAGCGCAGGCCAAATTCAGACTTGGCTCTTATTTTAGCAAAGAGATGCATCACTAGCATGTGGAAATAACAATCAAATCACTCAGACACCTGTGACCCCAGACCCCCCAACCTCACGGTTACTCACACCACAATCCATCATAACGGAAACCCTGATCGTGTTGGTCTACTAAAACTATGCTACCAAGCTGCACCCGTCAGCAGAGGGGGGGGTGATCTGTTTCACTGTTGCCTTAATGACTTTTTCATTTATCTATCTTGTTTTCTTATTGATTAGCAGCCAGGGCCATAACGACCACTCACACTTCGATTGCGTAACTCTAATCAATGTGCACTGTAGAATGTATCTGAAAGAGACACGTTAGTGACAGATTCCTTACCTTAGAATATCCCCAGGCGTCAGACTGGATCCGGAAAGTTTTTGCGTAGCAGTACCCTTGCGCGTCGGTAGGCGGCGTCGTGCGGCTCCGCGTCCGTCGTCGGCGTCGTGATCGCCGGGATGACGTCGCGGGCAGTACTTAGACGCCGCCCCTGCGCGCTGACGTCGGTTCTTCTTTTTCCGCGCCAGTAAGCGCAGATCCGGGAAGAGCAGTGCCCTAGTCAATTTTTGACTACATTTTGGGTGAATTTTTCACTGTTTCTTTTCGAGTCTTCATCGACTCTAGGTGTCGTAGGGATGCCCGGCTTCAAGCCATGTGACGCCTGTGGTCGAATGATGTCGATCACAGACCCGCATCTAGAGTGTCTCTACTGTCTCGGCCGAGACCACGACACGAAGTCGTGTCCTGACTGCCGGAAACTTCACCCGAAGGCTTTGCGAGAGCGGTCTCGAAAGCTACTCGAGGTCCGGCAGTCGGCTCCGCGCCGCACTAAGCCCCGGTCCCGTGAGAGGTCGAGGGGCCGGTCGCGGAGCCCCGCCGGTCGTCGGAGTCCAAGTCTTCGCGCTCCTCGGGTAAGTCGAAGCACAAAAGTCTAAGAAGCATCATCGCTCTAAGACTTCGCCTCGCCGGTCTCGCGACTCGGCTGAGGCCCCTGTCGGCACCGTCCCCGCGGCCCCGGACGTGCCTATGCAGCCGCCCCGCATTACCCGTCCTTTCCGGGTTCGGGGGCGACTCCGGCCGAAATACAGGAATTCCTGTCGGCCATGGCCCGCCTCTTCGGGCCTCAAGGTCCCTCCGGTGCGCCTTCGGGCCCTGATGGGGTTGCTCCGGCGTCGCCGACGACTCCGGTCCCGGCGTCGCCTGTCCCGCCAGCCTTGATCTCGGCTCCGGCCTCGATTCCGGCTCCGGTGGTACCGCAACCCCCATCGACGCCGGTTGACCTAACCACGCCTCCGCCGGCGTCCCGGTGCCGCTTCCTGACGCCGTCCGGGGCTCCGGACGGCGTCGTTCCCGGTTATCTCCGGCTCCGGACATGGAGCCGGACCGGCGCCGCTCGGCGCCGGCTCCGGCGCCCGATGAGACCTTGGGTCCCAAATGTCCCTCCTCCTCCATATTTTGAACCCGAGGAGGACCAGGAGAGCTGGGAGGGGTCGGAAGACCCTCTCACACAACAGTGTCAGTATGATGAGGACTGGACAGAGGGTCTAGGGGATGCCAGTGGTCTCGATACTTCCCCTGACACTGGCATGCTGTCTCCTCCCGTGGCTACGGAGGAGGGAGCTAATTTCGCAACGGTGTTGCGTAGAGCAGCTGGAGCCTTGCACCTCCAATTGCCTACTGTAGCTGTCAGGATTAATCTCCTGACGGAAGTGCTTCAGCCGGCAGCTTCCTCCACGGAGACTGTGCTGCCGTTTAATGATGCACTCACTGACGTTCTTTTGGGCGCCTGGTCCAAGCCCACCACAGGGGCTCCTGTGGATAGGAACGTGGCCCGACGCCATCGCCCTGCTCCGGGCGACCCCTTGTTTCTCTCCCAACATCCCACCCCGAGAGCTTGGTTGTCCAAGCCTCTGCCTCCCAAACCGCCTTCCCTACCGCCCCTCCGGATAGGGAATCCAAACGCCTGGACCAATTTGGGAAGAAGGCTTTTTCTTCCTCCAGTGCTGGCTTGCGGTCCGTCAACACCGCTTGCCTTTTGGGCCGATATACCCAATCCCTGTGGGATTCGGTGGCGGCTGTTTTGCCACAGTGTTCTGAGGAGGTCCAGACACTGCTTACCCGCGCCATTGCGGAAGGAAGAGATGCGGCTAAATACACCATCCGTTGTGGCCTAGATACCGCCGACTCGCTGGGCAGATCGCTTGCAACGACGGTGGCGCCTACGTCGCCACGCCTGGCTGAGAACAACTGGTTTCTCGGGTGATGTCCAGAATACACTCATGGACATGCCCTTTGATGGAGTCGGTCTTTTTGGTTCCAAAGCAGACCATGCGCTGGAGTGTTTTAAGGACTCACGGGCTACTGCCAAGTCCCTGGGCCTTTCTGTTGTGCACCCTCCGCTTACCTCTGCTTTTCGCCCCTTTCGTGGCCACGGAAGGGGCGCCCAGTCACGTCAGCTGCCCAGCCACCGGCCCGCGCAGCAAGCGAATTCGCATGGCCGAGGACGTGGATACCGCAGTGGCGGTTCGGGCAACCAGCGTGCGGGTCAGGCCACCACCTCCAACCCATCCGCGGCCTCCAAGCCCTCCTAGTCCTTCCTTTCAGGTGCACAGCACGCCAGTAGGGGGCAGGGTCTGCCATCACCTTCACCACTGGCGTCCCATCACCTCGGACAGGTGAGTCTTGGACATTGTCCGAAGGGGCTACTCCCTCCCCTTCGAGACCACCCCCCCAGCCATGCCACCTCAATTCCACTGCATGTCAGTGGATCACTTGGTGCTTCTGCAGAAGGAAGTCACGGCCCTCTTGGCCAAGAGGGCCATCGAGCATGTTCCGACCCCAGAAGTAGGACGTGGTTGCTACTCCCACTACTTTCTGGTGCCCAAAAAGGACAAGGAGGACATGCGTCCTATCCTGGACCTCCGGAACGTCAATCGCTTCCTCCGGAAGTAGAAGTTCAAGATGCTCACCCTAGCTCAGGTCTTGACTGCCCTCGACCCTGGAGACTGGTTGGTAGCGTTGGACTTACAGGACGCTTATTTCCACATCCCCGTCCTGCCGGCCCACCGGCGTTACCTACGGTTCACAGTAGGCCTCGAGCATTTTCAGTTCACCGTGCTCCCTTTGGCCTTACAAGTGCCCCTCGGGTGTTCACGAAAGTGATGGCGGTGGTCGCAGCTCATCTGCGCCGGGCAGGGGTTCCAGTCTTCCCTACCTCGACGACTGGCTGCTGAAGGCGGGCTCGTCCCAGGCAGTCGTCTCCCACCTCCAGACTACGGCCGAACTCCTTCACTCGCTGGGGTTCTCCATCAATGTGCCGAAGTCGCATCTGATTCCTTCTCCACAGCTCCTTTTCATCGGAGCAGTTCTGGACACGACGCAGTTTCGGGCCTATCCTCCCGAACGGCGAGTCCGGGATATTCAGGCTATGATTCCAATCTTTCAGCCTTTATCTTGGGTTTCGGTACGGATGACCCTGAGGCTGCTGGGCCTCATGGCCTCCTGCATCCTGCTGGTCAATCATGCCAGATGGCATATGCGGGCTCTGCAGTGGGACCTGAAGTTCCAGTGGGCGCAGCACCAGGGCAACCTGTCCGATCACGTCCAGATCTCGTAGGGGGCTGCAAAACAGTTGCAGTGGTGGCTCTCGAACCAGCAATGGGTCATGGGCAGATCCCTCTCCCTTCCCCAGCCAGAGCACACAGTTGTGACGGACGCGTCCCTTCTGGGATGGGGCGGTCACATGGGAGAGGCGGAGATCAGAGGCCTCTGGTCTCCGGCGGAGTCCCGGCTCCATGTCAACTTTCTGGAGCTCCGGGCGATCCGACTTGCACTCAAGGCATTCCTTCCCTCTGTCAAAGGGAAGGTAGTGCAGGTGTTCACAGACAACACCACCGCCATGTGGTACTGCAACAAACAAGGCGGGGTGGGGTCGTGGACCCTCTGTCAGGAGGCTCTGCGCCTCTGGACATGGCTGGAACATCAGGGCATGTTCCTGATGGTTCAACACCTGGCAGGTTCCCTGAACGCCAGGGCGGACGAACTCAGCAGCAGGTGCATGATGGATCACGAATGGCGTCTTCACTCGGAAGTGGCGCAAGGACTCTTTCTACAATGGGGAGAGCCTTGGTTCAGATCTATTCGCCACCGAAGAGAACGCGCAATGTCATCAGTTCTGCGCGTTGGAATTTCCAAGGCGGCACTCGCTCGGCGACGCTTTCGTCGCGAGTGGAGTTGCGGTCTGTTGTACGCCTTTCCGCCTATACCACTTCTACCCAGAGTGTTGAAGAAGATTCGGTGCGACCGGGCCCAAGTCATCCTTGTGGCTCCGGACTGGGCTCGAAGAGTTTGGTATCCCGAGCTACTCAGTATGAGCGTAGATCCCCGATCCGTCTGCCTCTTCGGGAGGATCTTCTGTCGCAGCAGCAGGGGACGGTCCTCCACCCGAACCTGTCCAGCCTCCACCTGCTTGCGTGGAGATTGAGCGGCGGCAGTTGATTCCTTTCGACTTGCCTCCCGAAGTTTGTGATGCGATTCTGGCAGCCAGGCGTCCCTCCACTAAGGTGGTATACGCCTGCAGGTGGAACAAGTTTGTGGCATGGTGCACAGCAAAGGCTGTGAATCCCCTTTCTGCCCCTCTTTCTGAGGTCCTTCTGTTCCTTCTATCTCTGGCCCAACAGGGTTCTGCCCTGGGTACCATCAAGGGCTATCTTTGTGCCATATCAGCCTTCCTCAGGCTTCCTGATCAGCCCTCCCTTTTCAAGTCCCCTGTGGTTAACAGGTTTCTTAAATGTATTTATTTATTTTATTTACTAATTTTGTACAGCGCATAGCTGCCCCAGCGACGGGGCGTCCCAGCGCTACCCAAGAACACAGACAGGAGACAGAAGGGAGGTATCAAAAGAGCTAGCCCGAAAAAAGCCAGGTCTTTATGGCTTTCCGGAACTCTAAATGGTTCTGCAGTTCTCTGATCTCAAAAGGAAGGGAGTTCCAAAGCCTAGCTGCCAGCACCTTAAACGAACGGCCGCCTGCTCTGGCTCTGTATACTCGGGGGATGCAGACTAGCCTTTTATCTGTGGAGCGGAGAGAACGAGTTGGAATATACGGCACTAGCAAATTCGCTAGGACCTTCGGAGCTCGATGATTCAGAATTTTATGAGCAATACATAAGGTCTTAAATTGAATTCTTCTCTCCACCGGCAGCCAGTGAAGCCTGGACAGAGAGCTAGACACAGAGCAGAATCTCGGAAGTGCCAGCAAAGTACGAGCAGCTGCATTTTGTACTCTTTGAAGTTGCTGGATACATGATTTATTTGCCCCCAAGTACAGGGCATTTCCGTAGTCCAATCTTGACAGGATCGTGGCCTGCAGGATGGTCAGTCGAACAGAAGGGTTAAAGAAACCCAGCAAGGGTTTAAGACCTCTCAAAAGCCCAAAGCAGGTCCTTGCCACGGACTTAGCTTGGGAATCAAAGGACAAGCTGCTGTCAAACCAGAAACCTAAATTCTTAACCACCTCCTTTGGAATCGGGGCTGGTTAAAGGCATTACACACCTCTTTCCTCCTGTTCCGTTTGTAATGCCTCAGTGGGACTTGAACTTGGTTCTTACCTTCTTAATGTGCCCTCCCTTTGAGCCTCTACATAATTGTCCTCTTCGTCTTCTTACTCTGAAGACAGCATTCCTGGTGGCCATCACCTCTGCTCGGCGGGTGAGTGAGCTCCAGGCTCTTTCTTGCGAACCTCCCTTTCTGTCTGTTCATCCAGACAAGGTTGTTCTTAGGACGCGTCCGTCCTTCTTGCCAAAGGTGGTTACTGCCTTCAATATTGGGCAGACCATCACTTTGCCCACCTTCTTCCCGCCTCCGCATCCTTCCAGAGAGGAAGAGAGGCTCCACCGTCTGGACCCAAACGTGCGCTTTCTTTACATCAACCGCACACACCAGTTCCGGGTGGATGACCAGCTCTTTGTTGGCTACGTGGGCGCCAAAAAGGTCGGGCGGTACACAAAAGGACCATCTCCCGCTGGGTCACTATGTGTATCAAAGCCTGTTATTCTTTGGCTAAGAAGGAGCCTCCTGTTGGGCTGCGTGCCCATTCCACCAGGGCAACGGCGGCTACCACGGCTTTAGGCCGCGGGGTTCCGTTACAGGATATATGTCAGGCGGCTACGTGGGCCTCGCTGCACACGTTTACCAAACACCCAAGTCCGGACAGCCAAGTCCGGAGGGACGGCTTCTTTGGCCGTTCTGTTCTCCGGGACTTCCTTGTCTGATCTTTGTTCGCAGACCCACCACCGGGGTTGGTATTGCTGGGGTATCTATTCTAAGGTAAGGAATCTGTCACTAACGTGTCTCTTTCAGATGCACAAGTTACTAACTTGTGTAACGATATATCTGTAAGAGACAGTAGTTAGTGACAGATTCCTTACCGCCCCACCCATCCTCCCCGTTCTGCGAACTGATTTCTAGGGTTAAGGACATCCCTTTCAGGGCCCTAGTATTTTTCAGACACCTATGTCAGCTTCTTGCATGGCTCTGCGTTCCTGGCGCGGAAAGTCGTGTACAGAACTGACGTCAGCGCGCAGGGGCGGCGTCTAAGTACTGCCCGCGACGTCATGCCGCACGACGACGCCTACCGACGCGCAAGGGTACTGCTACGCAAAAACTTTCCGGATCCAGTCTGACGCCTGGGGATATTCTAAGGTAAGGAATCTGTCACTAACTACTGTCTCTTACAGATATATCGTTACACAAGTTAGTAACTTGTGCAATAGGAATGTATCTCACAACAGGAGTGAAATACTATGTATGGTGGTTGTTGATGAGATTATCTACACAATACCAATTAGTGTTTTTGTAATGGTAAATCTTGAAATGGCTAATAAAATGTGTTTTTAAAAAAACTATTTAAGTGATGATACTGAAAAAGAGAGCCTTGCAATGAGCCAGTAAAGCTCACTGTAGGAAGCTTGCTCTTTATGTGATATATCAATAATTTGATACACCGTGTAAAGAGTCCAGGGGTTCCCCTTCTAGTGGACAGGGTCGTGCTATGCAATCCCAAAGTGCTCTATTAGGGGGTAGTGTGGTCGAGCAGCCTCAGGCTTAACATAGAGGAGTGAAAGACATTCACAAAATACACACAATGGTCAATAAATTACAACATGACTCAAGAAGGAGATCCACACCAATTTATAAAATTAGCAAGCATCTTTATATATGTTTAGGCATCAGAGAAAACTCGTTCAGATAACTAAGTTTTTAATTATAAATTCTTTTCTCTTCAAAAAGTGTACACAGTGCAATTTCTGAGTTCTGCAGTGTTATCCTATGGAAGGAAACAAAAGTTCTGCAAACAGGTATAATACATCGACTTACAGAACCAATCTCCAGGAGTTAAGGTGAGTGGTGGGCAAGGTCCAAGGCAGCACCAACAGTACACTACCAGCGGCACAAGGGCAGCCGGGTGCAGGGTGCAAAACAGCATTAGGTGCCCAATGCGTTTCACTGGGAATCGGTCTTAGTAAAAAGAGGCTGCAGGCTCTGGCTACAAAGCCAGTCTGGCTGAAATAGCAAGTGAGCTCAGGCCTTGCAATGCTCGTGGTCGGGGGGACATCTTTGCAGAGGTGTCTTTACGGGTCCAGTTTTCCTTACTGGAGCAGTCGCGGTAGAGGGGGTATGCATGCAGAGGCTGTAGGCGACGTCGGGAAGTCCAGGAGGAGTGAAACCACAATGGACTTGAGCTCTAGAGGGCTGGGGAACCTTGGTGGCACCGTTGGTCCTCTTCAACTCGGGCCGAAAGCGACAAGTTCAGTGGTTTCTTCAGGTGTCAGTTTTTGGCATCTCTGGAGGCCTCAGTCTTTTCTTTGGAGTTTCTTCAGAACAGGTCTGCTGTTCATGGGAAGTCTAGTCTCTTTTTCGAAGGCAGGCAGTCCTCCCAAGTTTCTGGAGTCAACAGCTGCAGGACGAGTCGACTTTGGCGCACTTTTTGACGAGGGCTGCAGACAGGCCAAGTCAGGTGCTCTCTTTAGTTTTCTCTGCTTTTGCAGCTCTTCGGTGTCCTCTCTCTTCTTAGGTCATCAGGATCTGCATCTCTGTTGCAAGGGGCTTCCCTAAATACTGGATTTAGGAGCGTTAGAGAGAGTCCCAGGTAGTAGCCAATGGGCTACTTACCTTTAGAGTGACTAGCCCCTGATATGACTACTTCCGTTGGGAAGTGGGCATAACCCTGACCCTGGTTTGTTAATTCTAGGGAGGAATCTGAAGAGAGGGTCCCACATCACCTGTCCCACCCTAGGGGTGGTGCTGGATGAATGTGGGCACCCCTCCTAATCTAACTAATTTTCTCGCCTGTCCTCCCGCCAAAAGTAGAGCAGGACGAGGGGGTTGGCTTCCCTTTCCTGTGAGAGAAACCAGAGTATACCAAAGGCGGAGGGGCTGCTTTGAAGCCTTGGCAGGCTAATCTGCAGGTCATCTCGTGGGAGGGGGTGGAAGACACCCCCTGTCAGAGCTGGTCTGGTTTGGGGGGATTTGTCTCTGGTGTCAGGCAGGCTAAAACCAGTCAGCCAGCCCGCTCATCAGCAGTTGGTGTGGTTTCAGGGGGCACCTTTGAGGTGCCCTCTGGGTGCATGTATTGATAAATCCAACACTGGAATCAGTGTGGGTTCATCAATACGAGATGTTTGATATCAAACATCCCTATTTTCAGTGAAGCCATCATGTAGCTGTGGAACTCGTTTTCACTAGTGCCCAGCACATGTTTTAAAAATGCTTTTCCTATTCACTTGCACTGGCAGTAATCTAACTGACCAGCACAGGGGCTTATCTGCTCATGCAGGTATGCTCTCACATATAATATTAAGCCCCCCTGCCTTAGGGCTGTCGGGCCTGCTGTAGGGGTGACTTACAAATATCATATGCAGTGGTAGGGTACATGGCACACAGGGATGGGTGGCATGCAGTGTTTTCACTTTTGTCTGCACCAAGACACGCAGCCTGCAATGGCAGTCCTGTATGTGCTTGTTGAAGTCTCCGTTAGGGAGGCACAATTCGGGCTGCAGCCCTTAGTGACCCTCTTTAGCACCTCAAGCCCTAGGTACCAGGGTACCATTTACTAGGGACTTACAGAGGCTGCTAAAGGTTTTGCCAATTGGGGGAACAATTGTACAGTTTTGGGAAAGCTCTGGCACAGGGGATCTGGTTAGCAGAAACCCAGTGCACTTTAATTACGAAATCACATCATGTACCAGATAAAAAGTGGGGGTGACCATGTCAAAAAGGGCACTTCCCTACACTCACCATGCTGGGCTGTGGCACATGGAGTCACACCTACGTAGAGCTGCACAAGTGAGTATGTCTCTCTTCGGGACAAGGCACTAATATTGATTGCACAAGTGAACTTGCATTTCTCTCTGAGGGCTCTCACCATGGAGTCCGGCTCAGTCCATCACCCAGCTGCTGCCTTGGTAGGCATTTTCTTGGCAATAAACCACTTTAAGGAGTAAACATGGATGTGGTTTAGTTGCAAATAAACTCAGAACCAACAAGAGACTCGGCTCACCGTTTAGCATGCTGGCTGTGACCTGGAAAAAACAGATTTTAAACCTGAATGGAGCATAGCACTCATTTCTCAAGTACATCCCAAAAGAACTTTAAGCAGCAAGTGGCATTTTGTTCCTTAACATACCCTAACCCCCAAGTGACCCAAGTCATTATGACACCCAACACCACATTATGGTAAATTAATTTTTTATTACATATAAACAAAAGGTTCAACTTTTTTAAATAAAAAAAAAAGCCTTTAAAGTAGGGGTGGGCGAAACTCGTTAAATTTGACTCCGGAATTCCGCGGAGTTACATCTGCAAGATTCCGGGGAGTTCCACGAACGGGCGGAATTCGACACGTCACTCTGTTTGCACTTGTTTTTGGCATCTGGAGCTTGTTCCGTGCTGTAAAATCAGAGTGAACTGCACCATGCGGCTCCCCAGAGGGTGCTGCTTCTGTCCCACGCTCAAGTAGATTTTCTAATCAAGAGGCAGCTTTCTCAACGCGAACGGTCGCGACCTGCCACGACCACCTGCGTTGAGAAAATCTTGCTGGGTGGCGTTCTAGCACCTAAAAATCACGCATGGGGACGCAAGTTCTCGCTCGCCAACTTCGCGTTGGCGAGCTGCGCATGAGAAAAACTCTGCCGCATGGTGGGTGGTGGAGTTACGCCAGAGCTTCCCATTACAAGCATAACGCAGAGTGGGCAGAACTTCTCCGGGGGAGCAGAGGTCATCGCCCACCTGTACTTTAAAGACGCAGCACAGTGGAGAAGTACACACCCCTGATACAAAGGAGTATTTATGTTTGAGGCATGTTTTGTTGTAGATACACATGCTTTGCATACTCCTGCCATCTAGTGTTGGGTCCGGATGTGTGCAAGTTGTTTTTCTTCAAAGAAGTCTTTCGAGTCACGAGGTAAAGTGACTCCTTTTGGTGATAATGCGCATGGGCATCGACTCCATTGTTATGTTTTCTTTCCACCGACGGGCTCGAACATGCATTACTGCGCTCTGGTTCGAAACGATTTGGGACTCCTTTTGGTTCGTATTCCACCCTTACCCTCGTTTGTATTGTTATCGAATGCGTTCCCATCTTTGCATTTCGAAATTTGAAAGACTTCTGCTCGTCAGATCGATGTGCTCTGTCCGCGGCCTTTGGGCCTCGCCGTTTTGGGCCTGCCTTTCCATTTCTTTGGCTTCGCCTAGAATGCCCTGCTGATGAAACTAACTCCATTCTGTTTCTGCCCAAGGTGCCACGCTAAGTACCTGCTGACCAACCTTCACCAAGTCTGCAACTTGTGCTTGTCTCCCTATCACAAGGAAGAGGACTGCGAGGCCTGCCAATCGATTCGATCCAAGAAGAGCTTACAGGATTAAAGGGCCTGTCGCAGGGAGATTTAGCGCCAGGAGGTAGTTGACACACCTGACATCATCAGACACCTAGATGTCTTCTGCGACTGAAGAAGAGACATTATCCGTGCAGGACTCCAACTTGGAGAGCGATCCCCAACTGCAGAATCTTCCACCGGGTCAACATACCCTGAGTACTCGCATCCCCATCCTGCCACCTTCGGTTTCAACCGAAAGTAAGGTTTCCGGGCCGCCACTACCAACAGGCCATTGTCGGCACCCAACAACCGCTACGGCTGCCTTGCCCTCGGACTCTGGATAAAGCACAGACGAAGCCTTCCACTTCCGCACCGAGCCGACACACCACATCTTCGACTCTGACCTCTTCGGCACCCAAACTTGAATCGGCATGGAAAATGTCCAGACTGGCACCGAAATCGGCTCCCGGTACTCTGGTGGAGCCATTCCTCCAGACCATGCAGGAACAGCTCAATCCAAAACAAGAGTATGCATATCCACATATCCAGCCTCAGACTGGCCACATCCTAACAAAGACTGTGGTGTCGGCACCTCCTCCATCAAAGCGCCAACTGTCCTTTGAAGAAGCAATTGACTTGCCAGTGCCTCTTAAAAAGAGGAAGAAGACCAAGGCACTAGCTCCTTGCACCCTCATCCACCTGTTTGTCCACCACCACCTCCACTCTTCATTTCCCACCCCTACCACCTACACCCTCTCGATTTCATTCCCAGGGTGATCCCCTGACATTACTCCACAGGGGGTCCCCACATTCCTTTATGGGTGGGCGGAGGGGTGGATGATTCCTATGATGTACCACAGCCCTCTGACCCCTGGCCGGATTATGACGTGGATCCCCCAGGGAATATTGATTCAGACCTCCTGTACCCTGCCAAACCATCACCTCCTTATGACACCACCTCCATATCAAGAACTCATCAGTAGAGCTGCAGCGTACCATGGGGTCCCGCTTCATTAAGAGCCCATAGAGCTCTTTCTTTTTCAAACCTTATCTACTACACATAGGGCTTCCCAATACCTCCCTATGTTGAAGGCTGTGATGCGTGTCACAGATGACGTCTTTAAAGACCCTGCACAAGCACATATCACTCACAGGGTAGATTTAAAAAATAAAAAAATAATTAAAAATACAAAGCTGCACCCCCAGACCCTATTTATATTCGAGGGCAACTTTCCCCTGACTCTTTGGCCGTTTCCAGTGCCTGTAGAAGGGCTAATTCACAAACCACTGCTGATGATCCACCTCCTGATAACGAGTCTAAGCTCATTGTCGCTTCAGGGAAACATGTCGCTGCGCAGTCTGCCAATCACTGGCAGATTGCAAATACACAAGACCTCTTAGCCAGATATGATCGCGCCCACTGGGGCGAGATGGAGGAACTCCTCCAGTACCCCCCAGAGGAGCATACGAAGAGAGGGCAAGAACTTGTCCAAGAGAACAAACTCCTCTCCAATTCCTCCATTAGGTGTGCCTTAGACTCCACAGATACAGCTGCCAGGGGTATTAACACCAGTCTCCTATTACGCAGACATGATTGGCTGTGTATATCTGGCTTCAAGACAGAAGTCCAGCAGACCTTTTTACATGTCCCCTTTGACAAGGAACACCTGTTTGGCACCCAAGTGGACCAAGCACTGGAAAAGATGAAGATGGACACGGAGGTCGCCAAGTTCATGGGTGCGCTCCAGACACCCACCTCCCGTGGTTCCTTTTGTCGCTTCTCATATAGGGCAGGTTCCAAAGTGGCATCTTCCGATGACTCTTCCTCCTCCTACAGACCATAAACTCACAATCTTCCTCAAGAGGTTATTTTAGAGGCACATACAGGGGTAACAATTCCAAAGGTCTGAGCAGAGGTGCGTCCTCATGTGGTGCTCCAACCAACACCAAGCAGTGACTCTCTTCTTCTTCCTCCGATCATCTCACACCTGTCGGTGGTAGATTACAGCATTTATTCCCCACCTGGCAATCCATAACATCAGATAAGTGGGTGTTGGACATTATCCAACATAGTTATTGTCTGGAGCTCATCACCACGCCTCCAAACATTCCATCTCGCAAACACAAACTCTCTAGAACATCAACAACTGCTCAAAAAGGAAGTTCAAGCTCTCTTGCTCAAAGGAGCTATAGATCCTGTTCCTCTCCAACGTCGAGGGTCAGGGGTGTACTCCCTGAAATTTCTCAATCCCAAAAAGGACGGTTCACTACGCCCAATCTTAGATCTCATGCCCTTAAATGATTATATCCTGTCAAAGCATTTCCATATGGTTACCCTTCAAGACGTGATCCAACTTCTACAGCAAGGAGATTTTAAGTCGGCACTAGACTTAAAGAATACTTACTTTCACATCCCAATCCTTCAAGCACACGGCAGATACCTCCAGTTTGTCATAGCTGGCAAACATTACCAGTTCAAAGTCCTCCCATTCAGGGTGACCACTGCATCCTGGGTATTTATCAAATGCTTGGCAGTGGTAGCAGCACATCTACGCAGACAAAACATCCATGTCTTCCCATATCTCGACGACTGGCTTATCCAAGCCAGTACCTTCCCTTTGTGTCACCAATACACTCTGGTCACTATAGATCTGCTCCATCAACCAGGGTTTACCATCAATGTCCAAAAAATCCCATCTTCAACCTTTACAAGTTCAGCCTTATCTAGGGGCTATTCTCAGCACACAAGTAGGGTTAGCCTATCCCAATACAGCACAAATTCCAAATTTCCAGACATTGCTTCAAGCGAGTCAACAATTAACAGTCAAAACTGTCATGCATCTACTGGGTATGATGGCCTCATGCATTGCCATAGTGCCACATGCACGATTGAACATGCGTCCACTGCAAGAATGTCTAGCACGTCCATGGTCTCAGTCACCGGGTCAGTTAGAGGATCTAGTGTTGATAGACAGCGGCACTCATCGCTCTCTGCATTGATGGAACACACAAAACCTGTTAAAAGGGAGGATGTTCCACAAATCGCTCTGAGAGCAGACTCATCCCTCTCAGGAAGTGGTGCTCACCTACAATATCTCACAGTTCAGGGTCTGTGGGACGGCTAACATCAGGGTCTCCACATCAACTACCACGAGCTTCAAGCTGTTCACCTAGCATTGAAAGCATTCCCACCTCATGTGATAGGCAAGGTTGTCTTAGTTCAGACAGACAACAATACAGCCATGTACGAAAACGGGGGGGTCCGCAGGTTCTACAGTTATCCCATCTGTCGCAGACCATTTAGCATTGGGCAATACATCACAGCATCCATCTGTTAGTGAGAGACCTCCCAGGAACAGACAACGACTTTGCCAACCTCCTCAGCAGGATGAGGCAAAAAGTCCAAGCGTGGGAATTCCACCCCCAAGTCCTCCTCCCATACTTCCACAGGTGGGGGTTTCCACACCTAGAACTGTTCGCAACCCCAAGCATTGCAAAATGCCCAAACTTTGCCACCAGGTTCCCACACCTGCTATCTAAGGGCAATGCTCTATGGATGAACTGGTCAAAGATTTTTGCCTACACTTTTCCGCCTCTCCCTCTTCTTCCGCTTCGGGTTCGGAGACTCCAGCAAACGTCTCTCACCCTCATTCTAGTGGCTCCCACTTGGGCTCGGCAACCATGGTTCACCACACTTCTCGAACTCTCTGTAGTTTCCCACGAGAGACTTCACCTCAACCCAGACCACCTCTCCCACAAACCATGGTGAAATTAGGCATCCAAATCCAAAGGAACTTAACCTATCGATTTGGCTCCTGAGGTCATAGAATTTGGTTATCTGAATCTCCCACCTGAATATATGACCATTCTCAAGGAAGCTCGTAGGCCTACTACTGGAACATGCATGCTAGGCAGTTAAATGGAAAAGATTTGTATTTTACTGCTGTAATAAACATGATCCATTTAATGCAACTGTGCAAAACATTGTTTGCCACCTTCACCATTTACAGCTCTGGCCTTGCCTTCACTTCAATATACTTACATCTAGCTGCCGTGGCTGCCTATCTACAAAATAAAAAAACAACAATAGATGCACAGAATGCAGAACAAAGTCATACATTCACCCCAGTACAGAGATCTGGGCCTAAATCACCATGACATTCCAGTTTGAACCCAGCCATATGCAAATCAGTCTTAACCCTGTGCCCAATGGGAACAGTCAAGCCCGAACTGCCAGGCCAGATTCAACCCAGATCTGTGACTGGGGGTGAGTGTCTGAAAAGTTTCAGCACTCCGTCCATCATCTCTTTGTGTTTGCTTTATCTACAAAATAGGCAGCACATCTTTGTTCAAAGTGGTAGTTATTAAGCCCTTTATGGGAGGCCTAAAAAGAGTAATTCCACCCAAATTTCCACTGAAACTCACATGGAATCTCAATATTGTTCTCACCAGGCTTCCACCATTTGAACCATTACATATTTGTTTCCTCCAATTTCTGTCTTGGAAGGTCACCTTTTTAATTGCTATTACTAAGGACTTTTTACTTGCTAATCCCGGTCTCCTGTTTATGTTCTCAGAGAATTAGTGGTTTAGCGCCAGGACACCTCCGGGTAATTGCTGCGCTTTATAAATAGTGATAACATAACATAACTAAGAGGAGGCAGGGGCGAGGGGTGGCAGGGGGTATGGGCATTGACCATTTGGTGGTATGTCCCTGTGAGAAAGTGCCATCTTTCTTGCATGGTATGCCCCCACTTTTTGCTGAATTGCTGATGTGCTTTGACTGAGTGTGCCCTGGGCTCCTGCCAACCAGGTACCCAGGGCCTGTGTTCCTTCCCTAAAACTGCATTGATGCCTACACCCAATTGGCATCCCTGGCCTGCAGGTCAGCCCCTGGTAAATGGTACCATGGGCACCCAGGGCACTGTGACCAGGGAAGGCCCCTAAGGGCTGCAGCACTTGTTGTGCCACCCTTAGGGACCCTGTACCTTTACACACACACACTGCCTTTGCAGGCTGCGTGTCTTGGTGCAGAACAAAAGTGAAGAGTCGACATGGCACACATCCCTGTGTGCCATGCCTACAAGCCACTGCCCTGGCCTAGGTCAGCCACCCCTCTAGCTGGGTGCACTATGCCAGTGGTGAGGGCACAGAGGCATGAGCCCTGTGCCCCTACAGTGCCCAAGTCCATTCTTGGGCATTGTAAGTGCAGTGCTGCCATTTAGAGTATATGGTGCTGGGAGTCTGTCATTACGAACTCCACAGCACCATAATGGCCCCACTGAAAACTAAGAAGTTTGGTATCAAACTTCTCAGCACATAAACCCACACTGATGCCAGTGTGGGATTTAATGTAAAACACACTCAGAGGGCATCTTAGAGATGCCCCTGAAACCAACCCGACCTCCAGTGTCCGGACTGAGTGGCTGCCCAGGCTGCCACCACCAGACATGTTTCTGAACCCCTGGGACGAGAGCCTCTGCTCTCAGGGGCCTGAAACAATGCGCATCCTGGGGCGAGGTGCCAAAGCCTCCTCCCCCAGGATGGGCAGGGGAAGCTTTAAAGGCCTGCCGCCTTTGAGCTTCCCAGACCATTGCTGCTCCCAGCAAACTGGTCCCCACTGGTTCTACCCCCACTTCTGGCGGGAGAACCGGCGGGAAAACCAGAGGCAGGAAATGGGTTGTGCCCACCTCTGCCAACTCCACCCCTAAGGTGGGGGAGGCGAGGTGAAGCACAAACTCGAGTCCCCGCCATCTTGAGGATGGGGGACCCAGCCACCAGGGACAGGCTCCTGCCCCCTCCCACTGGAGAGTGGCAGAATAGGGGGTGTACCCACCCCAGGGACGGGACCCATTGGTCCCTGCCCTTACCTACCTGTAACCACCCTTAAATTCAGTATTTAGGGGCTCCCTGAACCTTCCTTCCTCAGTTCCAGATTCCAAAAACAAGAAAGAAGAACAAGAAACAAGAAGACCTGCGTGCAGCTGCTCTCAAGAGGAAGACACCAACTGATTTAGCCCCAGCCCTACCGGCCTGTCGACCCGGCTCCTGCTAAACCCGGAGTCTCCAGTGGTCAGCACCCTCACAAACCCGGGGGACCTGACTGCCTAGTGACTCCAACCCCTGGGACTCCCAAGAGCAGTGGTACTGCTCAAAGCAAGCAACCAACCCCTGGTGCCAACCGGGAACCGCGAATCCTGCACCCTCTGCACCCGCCGAGCCCGGCCTGTGCCTGAGTGGGCAAATACCAAGAGGACGTCCCCCCGGCGACTGCGACCCAGAATCCAGCACCCAAGGGCCCTCCTCGACGCTCCTGACGAAGCCTGCAGCCTCAGAACCAGGGACCCCTCCAACTGCGACCAGCCGAGGGTAAGATTTCCGACGCCTAAAGACACCCCTGCACCCGACGCCCCACGGCCTCCTGTGCCCAACTCCGGGGTGCCTACCCTTCCCACAGCTTCCCAACTTACCTCTCAAAGTGGTGGTCGCACCTGAAGAATCACCGTCCCCGAGTTTGCAGTCTTTGTTCGTCACGCAGCTCTACCATTGAAAACCATTGGGCGCCCGACGGCCCAAAAGCCCACTGCACCCGGCCGCCCCAGTGCCGCTGAGGGTGCACCAACTACCCTGTTCGACTCCCCACTTGCCCTGAGCAAGTGACCAGGAGCTTTGCTCCCACAGCCGAGTGGCCTGCTAGCCAGCAGCCACCAACCAAAGCCCCCTGCCGTCCATAGGATAACATTGGGCCTACTCACTCTGCACCCGGCCGCCCTGTGCCGCTGAGAGTGTAACAACTGTACTTACCTGACCCTGGGGACCCCTGAGTCTATGCCCAGAACCTTAACTCTGCCAGTCGAGTACTTACCCAAAAGCCGATAACCCACTTTTCTTCCATATGGTAACATTGACTGGTTTCACTCGGAAATTCTTCTAAGTGTGGAGTTTCCCAACTTTAAAATATTCACCTAAAATCAACCGAGTAACGAAAACAGAAATACTCACCTGCTATTAGGAGAGATCCCAGTGCTGGATCTTGGTGCCCAGCACTGACCCTGAAAAGTAATCACAACGTTACCGCTAACTCCATTTTCTTCCATAGGGATCCATTGACTGGTTTTCTGTGAAATTTCTTCAAAGTGTCCACTTTTGAAATACCAAAATATTGCTTAAAAATCACAACAGTAACGAATTCCGATTTACTCACCTGCTATCAGGAGAGACCTCAGCACTGCATCTTTCAGACCAGTACCGACCCTGAAAAGTAATTTTAACCGTACTTACCCGTAATTTGAAATTCTTTCCATAGGATATCATTGCCTGCTTTTTGTTGAAAAAGTTTCTGTCGATTTCTGAATCTTACAAATATTCTTTCAAAATCGTGCCAACGATACAAACGTAATTACTTACCTGTTTTAGATAGATATCCCAGTGCTGAACCTGAGACTCCAGCACTGGATTACAAAAGTAACGTAAACATACTTTGCTTGCAAACTGTATTTCCTTCCATAGGATAACATTGGTAATTTTACCCAGAAAAGTTTCTAAGTGTCAACTTTTGAAATACCATAATATTCCTCAAAAATCACTACTATAACCAAAACGCTTTTACCTAACTGTTTACAGGAGATGTCCCGGGACTGAATCCAAGATCCAGTCCTGTGGTTAGAAAAGTAATCCACAAAGTAATTAATTGCATTTAACCAAAACTGTCCATTGAGCTCAATGTTGCATTGTGTTTGAAATTGTGTTGCCTCTTGCAACAACTGTGACTACTGTCATCAAAAAGACTATTGCCTATTTGAAAAGTGTTTAAACAAAGCATTTCACTCTGAGAAAGTATATTTTGATTCCTATTGTTGGTTCTAAAATAAAACAAGCCTATATTTTTATATACAAACCATTGGCCTAGAGTTCAGTTCTTGAGTGTGTGGCTTCATTTGCTGACTGAGTGTGTACAACAAATGCTTTACACTGTCCTCTGATACTGCCTTACTGCTCGACCAAGCTACCACTTTAGAGAGTAAGGTTATATCTAACTTTAGCCTCTACCTTGCCATTGGGGAACTGTGGACCCTATACACCCTGTACCTTACTTTGGTGCAGTATATATAGAGTCACTTTCCTACAGTCCCTCCTTGTATGACGTCAGACTTATGAGCGGGGGCTCCTGTATACTGTTATCAACCTCAGTTTGGTTTTTTTCCGCTGTGAGTAGCGGAAAAGCGTTTTTAGCTCTGGAGCAATGAAAGAACCGAAGCAGAGTGTTCGAGGCATGTGTGGCTGTAGATTCACATGCTTTTCATACTCCTACCATCTAGTGTTGGTAGCAGATGTGTGCAAGTTGTTTTTCTTCTTCGAAGTCTTTCAAGTCGAGGTAAGGTGACTCCTCTTGGTAATAGTGCGCATGGGCATCGACTCCATTGTTAGATTATTTTCTTTCCTCACTCGGGTTTGGACGTGTAATACGGCGCTCCGGTTCTAGACCATTTTCAGGATTTTTTCAGTGCGTAATCCACTCTACCCTCGTCGGCATCGTTTCAAACGCGTTTTCTTTCCTTGCGTATCGAAGTTTGGAAGACTCATTCATCAGGTCAGCACGCTTTGATCACGGCCTTCGGGCCTCGCCCATCCGGGCTACCCTTTACTCTCATTCGACTCCATCAATGATTCTCTGCTGATGGAACGCACTCCGTTTCAATTCCGTCCCCAGTGCCATTCCAAGTACCTGCGGACAGATCACAAGGTCTGCAATCTGTACTTATCCCCAGAGCACAGAGAAGAAAATTGTGAGGCCGGTCGGTCATTTCACTCAAAAAAGACCCTGCAGCACCTTCGGGCATGATTCAGAGAAATGCAGGGACATGAAATCGAACACAGGCCTGATATCTACGGGCAGGAAGATATCGAACACGAAGAGGAATTCTCGAGGCCTCTGCGGCCGAAGAAGGAGCCTTTTGGGTTGGAGATTCGGACTCCGACTTGGAGATCGACTTGGACTCGCATGATCTGCCACCAGGCCAAGGTGCCATGAGTAAATAATCACCTGCCCACACTAAATCTTTCGGCTTCCACACAACAAAAGTCTTCTGGGCCGCCACTGCCATCTGGCCATGGTCGGCACCAAGATTCAGCTTCAGCTGCCCCGCCCTCTGGAACAGCACCAAAAGCACATACAAAGCCTTCTGGTTCTGTACCAAGCCAAGACTCTTCCGCTCCAGTTCTGAAAATTAAAACTCGTTTGGTTCTGAAAGCTTCAGTACCAAAACAGGCTCCCGCTACACTTCCAGAGCCTATTTTGGAGACAATGCAGGAGAGTCTTGATCCGAAACAAAAATGGATCCTTATCCATCCAGAGACTGGCCGCATTATTCCAAAGACTGCTTCAGTGCCTTCTACCAAGCAGCAAACCTTTTCCAAGAAGCCATTCATATGCCAATACCTATGAAGAAAAAGGACAAGACTACCGGTCCTCTACACCCAATTCCACCGTCTCCATCTCACGTACCACCACCTGTACCATCTATACCTCTCTCACCACTGAACCCCTTAAATATTACACCTTAGATCTCCACATACAGACCCAGCTAGAGAAGGGGGGGAGGGGGAGAATGATGACACTTATGGCTCACCACCAGACCCCTGGCAGGATTATGACATTGATCCCCACATGGGATACAGCTGCAGACCTATACCCTGCCAAACCCTTCTCTCCTGATGATACTACATCATATCAGGAGCTCATTGCTAAGGCAGCAGCATACCATGGGGCTTTGGAGCATGAATCCTCTACTGGATTCATCTGCTGTGCATTATTCTGCCATCTCGTGTTTGGTACCACTATGTATAAACTTAAAAAAATCAAGTTTCTGGTTGTGATTGTAGGCCTTTATTATAGTAGACAATGAGAGATAATCAGTGAAGTGGTGAAAGGGGATTGCATTTCAAATACCACTTTTAGCAATCCAGTGCTAATGAAGACTCTTTCGCAGTCCTCTAAAAACAATGGGGCTTGCTCAGACCTTATTGCCCATTACTGTGAAAGCCCACATGAGTGCGAGTCCTTTAACCCCTTCCCTCTTCCATGGTCCTTTTTAGATGCATTCCACTAGATTATTGAATGTGTCCAAGCATCTCTCATGAACGTTCCCTTCAATGGCATGCAGCTGTTTTGAGAGAAGACTGTCTCCTCCCGGGAGCGTTACAAAAACAGAAGAGCCACTACACACTCTCTGGGACTATCCTCCTCAGCAAAACAATTCCACCTGCAGTACATGAGGGTTTGAGGCTACTCTTGGACTCCACAGTTCCATCAGGGCTAACGTTTCAACGTCCCTTTTTTGGGGGTGGGTTAGGGGGTGCAACTCTAAGAGACTCCAGGGTGGCTGTGAATCCCTTCGCCACGGGCCAGAACAGTTAGTGTTCTATGTTTTGTTACCTACATTTCATTCTGAATGGCTCCATTGGGGTACCATGAGGTTCAACTGGTTACATGTGCCCTTTTTTTTACTCCTTTCCACCGATTATCCTCTTCTGTCTATAAACCTGCACACAAATTGAGTGCAGATGGTCGTGATTGCCTTACTCTTAGCAAGGAAGATTCAGTATACCAGTCTGGTTGAACTCATCGCTTAGCCTCCTCTGGCGCTGGGTGGATCTGCTCTCAAAGCAGGCTGGCCAGGTCATTCAACCCATTCCATAAATGCTGTAGCCATATAATTGAAGTTTGAGCAGTGTTGGGTAGAATCCTCCTTGTTACCCGAGGATGCGGACGTCTATTTTGTTACCTGAAAACCTGCAATAAAAGTCATTTGTATGCTGGAACAAGTTTGTTCACTACTGCAAATCAGGTGGGTTAAACCCATTTTAGTCATGTGTATCCAATATTCCATGCTTCACACTGTCTCTGGCCCAGAAACGCCTAGCAAGGGAAATTGTAAAATGTTATTTGTCTACCCTGTCTGCTTTCATGAGGATCCCGGACTAGCCTGCTTTAGTTAAGCCAATGTTAGTGGCACATTTTCTGATACATTTACTTTACTTGTTTAATTGTATTGTATTGTATTCTCTTCCACTTAATTTTCCTCATTACCCTTTGGTTAATGTTTCTTAAGGCTTCTCTATTTGAGTCCCACTGCATCCAGAAAGTTTTCAACCCTGCATCTTTGCCACAGTAGGTGGTGCCAATCGACTGCACACTGACTCCATTCTGCTCCTGAATTTCCATGTGGCGCCTATTTAGGTGCCAGTCCCTCGCCCTGTTCTTTTTTTCCATGGCACTAGCCGCAGATCTGGAGCTATCATCTCCTAGAGACCCTTGTCAATTGGTTTGCAGTGCTCAAGGGACTTGTCACTTCCAAAAACGACAGGTTTTAATCGCTGTAAGGACTGTCGCCAACAAATTTTTTGCAACAGATCCTCACCAAATTAGCCTGAGGTGCCTGGGTTCAAGCCACAACTCTTAAGGCCTGCAGTGACTGCGCGTCAATGAACCAGAAGGCCATATGAGACTGCAAGGCTAAACTCTACCTTGCCAAGCAACAGAATAGTCCCAGTACCATTCGAGATCCAGAAGTTATTCCAGGGGTCAGTCTTCCTCTCGATTCAAATCTTCGGGTAAGGCTCCTGGAGCTGAGAGGTTCTCCAGCTGGAACCATCTGAGCCCATAACAGGTTTCCAGTTCCACTCTTGACTCCACCTCTAGTGCCATGATCCATACTGGTTCCCAGTTCATTGATGCTGACTCCGGAAGATGAGGCCCCAATTGTCCTCTCTGATGTAGAGTCGGCGTCAGTTTGACCTCCACTGAAGTCGCGCCCGGCAGCCATTGAGACTCTATTTCCTCCGCTTGATCTGCCTCCACAATGACAACAGCACACCCTGCATTCTCTGTTCAACCTGGATTCAGAAAACTATTGCGATGCGGCTGATGAGATTGACCAATCTTATCACAAGAAAAATTGTTATGACAATCTGCAGGAGGCTAGTGGCTTTGATACTGCTCCTAAGTCCAGACTCCTCTCACTGAAAAGAGTGCTCCTACGCCATGGTTATGAGAGGGCCGAAGTCCTTGACCTCCAGCTTCCCACATGGGACGTCGAGATCATTGTGCTTACAGAGGTTCTTCAGCAGGGGCAGACATCTAATGAGCCTCTCAACATTTAACATGGGCTTTCGGCCACCTTGTTCGGGGCATGGGCCAAACCTTGGTCTGGCCTGCTGGTTAACTGCCAATTTGCACAACGACAACGCCCTGCCCCAGGCGACCCTACGTTATGTCAGTACCCCTCACCTGAAAGCTTGGTGGTGCAGGCAGCAGCCCCACCTGCCAAACCCCTTTAGCCACCTGGTAGGAGGCAAGATCTAACGATTCTTGCCAAGTTGGCAGGCCATATAATCAGGCGGGGGTACCTCAAATTGTTCAGAAGGGCTATACTGTACCAATCCTTTCCGTGCCACCACAACTTGCACTGTGAACACTGTTCTCTCTCTCACTCTCTCTCTCTCTCTCTCTCTCACCTCTCTCTTTCTCACCTCTCTCTCCCCCCTCCCTCCCCCCTCCCCCTCTCTCTCTTTCTCCCCTCCCTCTCTCTCTCTCTCTCTCTCTCTCTCTCTCTCTCCCCCTCTCCCTCCCTCCTCACTCACTCAACTATCAGAGGACCATCTTTCCATGTTGCAGCAAGACGTGCAAGCCCTTTTGGCCAAAGAAGTTATCGAGCAGGTTGACGCTCCAGAAGTAGGAGATGGTTGCTATTCTTGCTATTCTCTGGTGACCAAGAAGGACAGATGTCACTTTGCTATTTTAGACCTGTACCCTCAGCGCCTTTCTCCAGAAGGACAAATCTGCTGTGCCCAATCTGGCTCAGGTCATGTCTGCCCTCAACCCTGAAGACTGGATGCTGGTGTTTGACCTATAGGACGCCTCTTTCCATATGCCCGCCCTACAGGCTCATTGGCGCGCTACCTGTGGTTCTTGGTGAAACATGAGCATTTTCAGTTTACTCTGCTCCCCTTTGGTTTCACCAGTGCCCCTCTGCGATTGACCGTTGAAGACGGGCTGGCTCCAGGCAGTCATCAACCACCTTCAGACCACGGAAAACCTCCTGTCATTTTAGGTTTCACTATCAACGTGCCAAAGTCACACCTGGCTCCTTCTCAGACACTCTCCTTCATCGGAGCCATTCTGAACACTGTTCGGTTTCATGCCAGTCCCCGAGGACATTCAGACTACAATCACGATCTTTCAGTCTCGGTCCTGGATTTCAGTGAGGTTGACTCTGAGGCTGCTGTGACTGATGGCCTCCGGCATTCTGCTGATCGAGCACTCCAGGTGGCATATGCAGGCTCTGCAGTGGAATCTTAAGTCTGTGGGCCCAACATCACGGAACCTCTCCGACCATGTTCACATTTTGGAGAGGACTGCACAAGATTTGCAGTGGTAGTTGTTGGACCACCATTGGGTCAGCAGCATTCCCCTCCCCAAGCACAGCTCATTGTACTGACCAATGCATCGCTTCTGGGTTGGGGCGGCCATGTGGTACTGCAACAAACAGGAAAGGGTGGGGTCACGGACCCTGTGCCAGGAGTCATTGCGCCTCTGGAAATGGCTGGACCACCTAGGGACTTTCCTGGTGGGAAACCACCAAGCAGGATCCTTGAATGCCAGGGGTGGACGAGCTCAACCATCAGCGCCTGGTGGATCACAAGTTACACCGGAAGGTGATACAATTTCTCTTCCACGAATGGGGAAGATCTTAGGCTCGATATGCTAGCCTTCTGCCCGTTGGAGTTTCCAGGGCGCCTTTCACTCGGAGACACGTACTACCGTGAGTGGAACTCTGGACTCCTCTATGTGCCCTCCCACCAATACCACTCTTGCCCCAGATTTTGAAGAAGATCAGGACCGACTGGGCACAAGTCATCCTAGAGGCCCTGGACTGGGCACAGAGAGTATCGTTTCAGGAGCTCCGGGGCTAGAACATCTGTCGACTGATCAGGCTGCCCCTTTGGGAGAACCTGCTGTCACAAGAACAGGGCAGGGCTTTGCACCTGGGTTTCCACAATTTCCACCCCCATGCTTGGAGATTGAGCGGCGATAGCTTGGCCACCTTTGACTATCGTCTGGAGGTCGTTGATATCATCGTGGCAGCTGGTGTCCCTCGTGAAAAACTGTACGCCTGTTGTTGGGACAAATTTGTGGCTTGGCACTGTGCCCTGCATATAAACTCCCTCCAGGCAAAGGTATCTGACATTTTGTTTTGTGTCGTCCTTAGTCCAGCCAGGCCTTGCCCTGGTAACAGTTAGAGTACTTTTCGGCTCTAGCGGGTTTTTGGGGGTTGCCGGATCAGCTCTTTGTTAAAGCTTCCAGTTGATATGCACTTTTTCAAAGGTTTATAACATTTGTTTACTCCCTCTCCCTGTAACATGCCACAGTGGGACCTTAACTTGGTCCTCACATTTCTAATGTGCACTCATTTGAGCCGCTTCACAGCTGTTCCGTGTGGCTCCTCACCCTTAAGACAGGGTTCCTTGTTGCCATCACATCGACGCAGAGTGTGACTCAGCTTCAAGCTCTTCATGTCTACCCACCATACACCACCTTTTTCCCCAGACAAACTGGTTCTGCGGACCCGGCCATCCTTTTTCCTTAAAGTTGTGATGCTGTTCAATGTCTGTCGAAACATCACCCTGCTGGCATTCTATGCTCTGCTTCACCCCTCTAAGGAATAGGAGAAACTCTAGCTCTTGGACCCCCTGAGAGCGATGAGCTTCTACGTAAATAGTACCAAAGAACACCAGGTGGACAGTCAGCTCTTTGTGTGATTCTATGGAGTGAAGAAAGGCAAGGCTGTGCAGAAGGGAACTATTTCACGCTGGATCATGCTTTGCATTAAGATCTGCTATGCATCGGCTAGGACTGCATGCTCATACTACCAGGGCCAAAGCTGCTACCACTGCGTTAGCAATCGGATTTCCAGTCCTAGTCATTTGCAAGAGCATCCCTCCATGCTTTCACAAAGCACTACTGTCTGGTCAGGTTCAATGAGAGGCATTTTGGCTGCTCGGTCCTGCAGGACTTTCTTGTTTAAGTTCATCCACAGACCCACCTCCAAATAGGTACTGCTCTGGTATCTATACAAAAAGTGAGAAAACTGTGGCTAGAAGTCTCCATCAGAAGAACAAGTTATTTACCTTTGGTAACGCTCTTTCAGGTAGAGCGACTATCTAGCCTCAGATTCCTCACAGACCCTCTCCTCCACCCTGTTATGTGGTTGGACTCTATCCATTAATAAGATCCCAAGTGTAGGAATCTGCACACTGGTGTCACCAGGTTGCTTTTGGGGCTCTGCGACTGGGGGCACGGACAGTTTTGAAAGCAACTGACATCCGTGCACAGGAGTGCCGCCTATATTGGCTCTGCATGTCATTTCCAGAGCGGAACGGCGTCAGTGTGGAGCCGCACGGCGCCACCAACCAGCATGTACAGGCACTGCTGGAAAGTTTCACGATCACGTCGGTCGCCTGGGTAATAGCCAAAAAGTGAGGAATCTGTAGCTAGATATAGCCTCTTCCAGAAAGAGCGTTACTGAAGGTATGTTAATTGTTCATCAGGCCCAAACAATAAGACTGAGTGGATGAGCAGCTCATTAAGCTGTTGGCAGAGCCAAGAAGGGCAAAGCAGTGACCAAACACACTATATTGTATGGGGTTATCCTCTACCATAGGTCTGCTATGCTTTGGCCCATAAAGGTCCTCTGTCTAGCATGTGTGCTCAGTCTGCCAGGGCCATGGCTACTTCCACAGCTCACCAAAGGCATGTTGGTAGTTGACATCTGTTCCGGTTACGTGGCATCTTTGCCTACTTTTGCTAAATGTTACTGGCTCACAGCTCAAGCACATAGCAACGGAAACTTTGCAAGGGCTATTGCATAATTTCCATGAAGAATCTGCACCTCTTAATTCCACCTCCTGAACAGTATGCTTTGGGACTCGTTCATAAGGTGAGGAATCTGCGAGAAGTATTCACCAGAATAATAGGTTACTCACCCTCTGTAATGATATTTCTTCTGGGTACTATATCTTGCAGATACTCACCAACCTCCCCGCTCCCCCAATCAGTATTTGCTTTCAAACTTTACAAATGTTTTATTGTTGCTGTCTTTGATGCCCTTTTAATTCCTAGGCACACGCCTCATTGGGGTGCAGAAAATGTACCAGGGATTGTTGTCAGCATGACAGTTAGCACCTTATATACTCCGATGTTGTCACATTCTGAGCTGGCAGTCACTACTGAAGTCGCAAAGCACCACCAAGCAGAGCTGGAGAACCATTGCTGGAGGAAAAAGTTTCTGTATTCTGGCCCCTGAAAGATATTCATTATCTGTAGAAAGATACAGTATCCACCAGAAATACCATTAACGAAGGCAAGTCATTTTTCCAGAAATTGAGTCTAAATATATGTACAATGCTTGTCTACCAAAGTGCTTCTCAGCAGCTTCATTTTTAAAGGTAAGCCTGATCCATTGCAATGCTGTGGTCACAGGCTACATTTGACATGTTTTAAACATTTTTACCTTCATTTTCATTATGTGAGAAGACACCAAGTTTTCTTTCTAGGGGTTCTCCCCTATAAATTAGCATAGATCTATTCGGGCTAATAAGCTCCTGCCACCATTACTCTGAAATCTTGTTCATTGAAAAAAAAAGTTAACAAATTTTAAAATTCTAGAACAGAGCAAGAAGACAGGCCCAACTCTAGTCTTACAACTGAATTTGTAGACCTAATCGGTAATGAACAAATTTTGTTTAGATGTTTGCTTTTCAAATTGTTCATGATAATTTGCCCTGAAATGTATCACATGCACACTGTCTTAGAACTCTTGGTGAAGACTGGATGCTTGCTGATTTGTATTTTCTATGCTACAGTGTATGTTTGAAATCTTTGTACTCAAACCAATAAAATTGCTTCTCTTGTCTGCTGTAACTTCCTGTAGCTACTACTCGCAAAGTGCCTGATTTTGTTCTGATCTCTACCTCATTGTAGGCAAATCGTACTTGTCCAATCTGTCGTGCGGATGCATCAGAAGCACACCGAGAGGCGGAATGAGACTTCCGGGAACTTCTACCGCAGACTTCTGAAGAGGAAGAGGATGTTAGTTGGATGACTGGAGACCAACCAGCTGCCAACACCCGACTTGTACGCTTTTGCCGTTCCCTTCCCTATCTGCAGCTGCCTCCTCTGAACACAAAGATATTACCATGTGGTCTGAGGACCTAGGATCCTCTCTGTCTCACCCTTTGGGTCTTCTGCCCCGTGATGAGGCCCCCAGGTCACTGCCTGCTGCAGCGCGGCTGCATTCCCTGGGTGCCTGGCAGCGTCCAGGGAGGAGATGTTGTTACCCTTGCGCTTTCTTTTGTGTTTCCCCGACACTCCAAAGATCGCAATGTCTGTTGCAGGCATTTTGAATGTTTTGTGCATTTTAGTTTCTTCATGGTGTTTGGGGTGTTTTTCACCGTTGTTTAGAGGTTCTACCCTCTCCATCTTGTCCCCACCTTATGGTGAGGCATGGCCATCGCCAGCTTGGGCTTAAAGGTGCTCCTATGGTCTGATAGATTCAGCAGTAGTGTCAAGGAGAGGAACTCCTCATCCAGATTTGCTGTGAACAGCTGCTGTCTGCGTGGCTGTGTGCTGGATGGGGCATGCGAGGCATTACCTGGCAGAGCACTGTGTTCTTTGGTAGCATGCAACTCCGCCAGCTTTTAGATTCTAGCCAGTCACAAAACTGTTCTATATTTTTGCACTGAATCCTGTGGGGTGTGATTCCCACAATATCCAACGTTTTGATTATAGTTACTTTTGCTTTTGTTTAAAAAAAAAAAAAAAAAATGAAAGCTGATTTGCAAGTACTGAGAATCTAGGGGTGGCATTCAGACCTTTCGCTTCTCATTTTTTCCTGAGGTCACAATTTCCTCACCATCACTGTCCTCCCTCTCCAAACCTGCTCAGTATTTTTCCTTCATTCATCTCCCCTTTTCTGGCAATGCATATGTTTTTTTTTTTTTTGTCTTGCAGTGTCGGATATGAAATTGATGCTTTGCATAGAAATTGTGCAAGTATCATGGGCCGCACTAGTAAACGTGGAGTAGAATGGTTTAGGTAAATGCTGGAGGTGCTTCTCAGCTTAGTGACCGAAAACACTTGCACTAAATTGTCACTGATGCTTTTGGGGTTGAAAAGATAGCGCTTGGCTATCCTACGCATAGTTTACTTGGACCAATGTAGACAAGCTCCCTATTTTTGTTCCCCTGCTACTTCCATAAACCTGCCAATGTGAAATACAACTCTCGCTGTTTACAGAACAGTTCAGTGGCACCTGCAGGCTGCTTTCAGATTTTGGAGGGAGGACCACCGGAATTGCAGAGCAGGAGGAATCTTGGTGTGGGACGCAGTGAGGGCTAGGTTTAGGAGGCAGTAAGTTCTAGCTTTGAGTAACAATGCGGACCAGCAGTCATGGGAGGGTGTTCTTCCCTGGTATTGCATGAGAGGATGTCATGTGATGACTATTATACAAATCCCATAATACTAATTGCCTTTCTCATAATGCATGTATTCCGTTGTAATCAATTTCCTTGACGCGTTGATCATGTAATAAACCAGTAGGGAATGACTGCACTGATCGCACCCTTTGAATGGAGCAATGGCAAATGCACAATTCCTGCCCCTCTGTCTACCCTCCATCCCTGTTTCTCAATGCTCCCATGGATGCTTTGGGTAGGCTGGTAATGCCTCTGCATCACCTGTTATGTGCGATGTCCCTTACATTTGGGGAGGGTTTTTGTACAGATGCCTCAGTATCCTAGCGGGCATGCTACTAACACATGCCCTCTCTCCTTTGCTAGCAGAAAGCATTACCCGACAAGACATTTTTATCTGTTGAGTGAATTTTGCATGATTTATCAAAAGTCAAATATTAATTCTGTGTTTGAGTGGCAGATTGTCAGAAAGGGCTGACATCTATGTAAATGTTCACCATGCGCATGTGAGATCAGCTTAAACTTTGGTATTGGTTAAGCTCAGCCAGCTGCGGCTCTTCAGGGGCAGGTGGGTGGTATGGGGGGTGGTGTTGGGCTCAGCTGATTACTGCCATGCACTGTTCTGCACATGTCTGCTAATCCCAAGTAGGGTGGCCGTAAGCTTTTCAGAGAGGGAGCACTCTTACCTTGTAGGCTTAATGTAGACCACATGCACTGAACCCCATGCTTCTAAGGCACACACAATATTCTGGTTGAAAGAAAAGATGCTGCTCCTGTTACAGATTTACCCCTGACTTTCAAAACAAATCCTCACCAGCAAAAGAGGGGAGAGGTATTAAAGGATGTTGTGAACACTGATGAAGGCTGTCTTCATCTAATTGACCATTTGAAGCCTTACCCTGTAAAGTATAGTGGTCGGCAACAGCTGTGATAGTTTTGCTCTCAAGTAAGTAGGAAACAAAAATGGTACTCTGCATCTCTGCCTTCTGGGTGGCAGATGCATATCAGGACCATGTCTGTGTGGTTACTTTCCCGCAATAGGGCCATTGCATACATACCCCCAGATAGATGGAAAGACACCCCTTCTGAGACACATACACACACAGCTGTGGCTGCATCTGTGCTCTCCCCAACACAATCACTTCTGCACCCCTGTCCACTGAAAAATACTTTTGCCCACTCCTGCACTTTCACCCATGTTTATAACGTTAGAACTACATCTTGCTTCATCCTCTGACACGCTCCCTGCCTAAACCTGCAAGACCACTGAATTGCCTCACTTGTACTCAATTCCCTCTAAGCACAAGCACTCTTCTCAAAGTTTAACCACTCATTGTGCGGCCTTTATACATTGCATTTCTCCAGATTCATGCGATCCACTCACACCATATTAGCCTTTACGCACCACATATACCCTAGTGTACTTAAGCACCGCAATGTAATAGGCCTGTATCAGTCCACATCTAGGCAAACACGAGTGCACACATGAGGAAACGTGCAAGCTAGCATGCTTCTTTCCATCATAATCTTGAAATTGAGAAAAGAATAAGAGTAGGAACTGAAATGGTATGCGTGCAATGTGATGAGAAGGTTCACATGTGCTACCGGGAAGTGGCCACACTGCCTAAGCATTGCAAAAGCAGTTTTTTCATTTGGAAAAAGAGGTTAGGGATAATTACTATCCATGTCATGTCTGCATTACTCTGTCACGCACAGGGAGAATCCGAGGTGACTGGGCATTTGATCCCTGAACAAGCTATCAGATCCTGGCATTGTCCCCTGGAGGGGTGGGAGAATTTACATTGCTGGAGGATTGAGAAGTCTGAGCTCTGACCAGCCCACAAATGCACAATCTTTAAGGGACCACTGTCAAGCCACTGCAGTGCCTTCTGTTGCTGGCGGCAGGATGCACATTTAAAGAAAAGGCCCTTGCCCTACCTCATCCCTTGTCATTTCACCCAGGATTCAGGAGCTGCTGCTGCCCCTCCTTAGACAGTAGCAGAATGGGGCTTTCAAACCACTTTCCCCCTTTGGATCCCTTTCCTTAAGCTGAAGACACTGGGCTGTAGCCTGCAATGCATGTATGAAGCAGCCATCTATATAAGCCATACTGTCCACTGGGCTCCTCATGCCCCACAGCTAGTCTTGCATCCTTGGGTGGGGCAGCACAGCTATAGATCTGGGATTTTAATTTTTGGACTAAGACATTTGCTCACACCGTACCTTACTTCCCTTCTGAAAAGCCATTACAACTCCTTTCCAAACTTGGCAGCCAAAGTTTCTGGGTCTGTAACACAACCGTGAAATAGTTTGCAAGTCACAATGGCGCAGTATTAATGTTGGTCTTAATTTTTTAAGTATATGAATGAGCTTTTTGTCCCACCCCTCACTACTGAAAAGCTTATTATGGCCCTGCTGTGGGTGAAGTAACCAGGAGGTTTTGGGTGGGAGTGGGGGCACAGCTTGTGTGATGCAGAGTTTTATTCCAGTGAGCAGCTAAGAGTGTCATTTCAAATAATAACACAAAAAAATGTACAATGATTTCATGTTTGTGATCACTCCTTAGATACCACATTTTACCAATGATTTTCTGTGCTGGGAATAGTGGATTGTTTACTGTTAAATTATAACCCTATGGACCCTGGGGAGCGGCATGCTCTTCCCCCACCCACAAAAAAAGGTCCTGCTGTGTACGGGCAGGGGGGAGGCCTCCTCTACTCTGGGGACACAAGACATGTTCTGTGTTAGGTTAAACATATATATAAATATATATATCTATTGTGATGTATGCATAGATATATATATACATTATTTTTGCTTTTTGTACTTGCACATTCTACAGTTACCTCACTCTCCCCATGTATGTATTTGAAAAAAAAATGCTAATATATAGAAACAAATGGTTCTTAAAGCTATAAAAGTGTGTTTTTTCATTCCATTGGAATCATATTGGTTTGTAGCATTTCCCATAACTCGTGCTATTGTATTATATATATATGTGTATACTGATTGAAACTTTTTAACAGATTTGTACTTTTTTAAAATGAAAGTTGCTACTTCTGCTTGACCTGGTAGTGCAATCATTATTTTTTTTAATGTTGTGGCTGAATTGAGAGGGATGTTCACTAATAAATGTATGATGTATACAGACCTTGCCAAGACTTTTGCCTACCTCTATGTACTGATGCAAGAGTGTCCCTTCTGTTAATGCTGAAACGAAGAGGTCTTCAGATAATGGGGGAGTCAAACATGGGGACTCTCCAGTATCGTATATTTCTGCTCCACTGCAGCAGGGAGTCTCTAGCATTCACCAAAGAGCCTGCTTCATCTTACAAACTACTCTGCTTATATGCATTTGTAATCACATAGGAAATAGTGAAAAGCAATGATCTCAACAAAAAATTATCATAAAACACAAAGGTCTTTGAGAATTGCAGCTGTAGCAGGAAGATTTCGGACAGCTTGCCACTTACCATTAACAATAGTTAATTGCTTTCCTTCTTTCTCACATCTGGTTACACTTTAAACACACCATTTATCGCTAACCTTGATAACATAATGGGAAGTTTATAGTATGTATGACTAATCTTATGAGAACATCTGTGCAGCCTCAACTTACCAGCTCTCAAGCATTAGTGTCAGTTTACAAGACTTATTGAGAGTTAACACTTTTCTTTGGTGATCTTTGAACGGGAAGGAAAACATGCTGCAGTCAGTCTCTCTTTAGGCACGTAATTCAACTAAGCTTTTCAAGAACCCAGCTGCATTCAGCTAAACTAGATAAACGTGTTTATCTCTGTAATAACTTCATGTAAAGGATACAAAGAAGAGAGAAAAAGCAGAATTAAGAAGGATGATTCCTCTCACTTCCATTGTACCTCAGTTCTTTTGTGGGGGAGTGGTGCAAGAATGAAATAGCGCAAGAGTTAGGAAATTGGTATGTATTCAGAATCACTAGAATTCCCATCATCCATCTCCAGAAGTGACATCATTGTTTTGCCTCCAAATGAAGCCAAGCAAAGGGACTGATTTCCCATCATTCATCTGCACAGGAAGTGAAATCACTTGTTTTCTACCAAAACTATCTTTACTTAATTGTGGAAGTGCAGCAGGCTTGCCAAAGATGCAACAAAAATGAGCCCATTTGTGCCTTGTGCCAGGACCACTGGAACACCTCCTAACCACACCCCTTCCTGTCGCTCATCCACTGCAACCCTGCGTTCCCTGAACTCAGTCGCATCTCCCAGCGCTGATGCTTTGCCTCACCGCCTGACACTGAAGGTGCGTTCTGTTGTCTGCCATTTCCCATAAACCCAACTTACTCCCCGCGCACCTTACATACCCAATACACTTAACACACCCTCCCGACCCCACTACAAGACACCCCTTCCTGTAGTCCGTGTAGTGCATATTCCTCCACATTAGCTCCTTCACTAAACTCATCACCATCATTTGGGATCTGTGACACCACCTCTTTCCGTACCTGCTCTTCCTGACTGAAACCTGACTGGTTCACTTGCTGTCCCCTGTCATTGCCATGACCATCACTCCTTGTAAAAAAAAAAAAATCCCAAGGCAGAACAAGTAGACCCGGAAGTGAAATTACCATCCTCTTCAAATAATCCATCCAATTCTCTACCGCCTTGGAAAACACCACCAGCAACATGGAACACTTGACCTTCAAACTCCTCTTCTCTGTCTACAACACCCTGAGCAGCACCCAATTCTACCACCACCACCACAGGATCATGTACCAACGTTGGCAGCACATTGTGGACTTAAGCATCATGCCCCCTGATTTGGCCACCCCCCCTGGGCAGCCTTCCAATCCCCAACTCCAGGGCCTTAATCCTCTTCGGTAACCTCAACTACCTCCTGAAGGACCTCATCGATCCTAACTCAACCAAGCTCCTCGAGGACCCGTCCAGCCTTAGACTCACCCAGCAAGTGGAAGGGTGAAAACATGCTCTGCCGGACACGTACTGGACCCCATCTTCACCAGATTCAGCAACATCACAGCAGACAAGCCAAGACCAATCACCTGGTCCGAGCACGCTCTTGTCAGCTTCAGCATACTCATTCCACACCTACGCAGAAACATCACCAAATCTTCACAACACAACTGGTACAAGATATCAGAAGTATCCTGGGCTTCCGAATATGTACTGCACCAACTTTGACGCAGTATCCTCCCTGAACCTATCTCCAACTTCAACACTTGGATCACCACCTCCGCAGACACCCTGGCTCCTCTCAATGCCACAAGAACCAGACAGCAAGCAAGCTGGTATACAGAAGAGCTCAGGATCACTAAACGCCACTGCAAGCAACTTAAATGCAGATGGAGACAGAATGAGAGTGACACCAATAAGAACACCAACAAATCTGTTCTCAGACGCTACAATCAGCAAATCAGAGCCACTAAACACTCCACCCTCACCGACCGCATCAAAAGCAGCACCAACAGTGCCAAGGAAATCTTCACCATAGTAAAATACTTCACCTCTGACTGCAACCTCAGCCAGCGTAACCCCCTCTCAGGACCACTGCATCCAACTGTCCCTATTCTTCAGCAACAAGATCTCCAGCATCTATGACAAGTTTTAGCCCCAACCAGACCCTCGCAGCCCTGCTTTCCATCTCAACCAACACCCAGAAGACCACCCTGACCACCTAACACACTATCACTGCTCAAGAAATTGCAATGACCATGCAGTCCGTACAAGCCAGAGCAGCCTCAGACCCCTGCCCTAACCACTTCTTCATCAAAGGACTGGACCCCATCAGCACAGCCCTCATCCTGATCCTTTACGACTGTCAGCACAGCCACCTACCTAGATGCCAGAAAAGAACATAGTACCACTCTCCTTCAAGAAATCCTCAGCAAACCCAAAAACGCTTGCCAAGTTCAGGCCTATCTTCCTGCTACCCTACCAGGCAAAAGTCATGAAAAAGCTGATTAACACCTAGCCACCCACCTCAACAACGACCACTTCTTTGATACCCCTGAGTCCGGAGTATGGCCCAACTATTCTAGTGAGACTGCCTTTGTTTCCTCCACAGATGACATCCGGATGATCATGGACAGAGGGGACACCATAGCCAGCATCCTACTGGACCGTTCTGCCTTCAACAACGTTTCCCACCGATCCTTATCCAACGACTGCACAAAACCGGCATCCAATGGCCTGCTCTTCACTGGATTTGCTACTTCCTGATGGGCCGCTCCCAGTCGGTCAGGCTGGCACGCTTCACTTTGGACACTGTCAGCCTCCTCTACGGAGTTCCACGATGATTCTCACACAGCCCCACACCCTTAAATGACTACATGACCCCACTTGCCAGTATCATCCACGTCCATGGAATCAATGTCATATCCGATGCTAACGACACCCAGCTTATGCTCTCCAGCAAGACACCAAACACCTGAACCAATTTCTCTGCCTACATGACCGAAGTCGCCATATTGACGAAAACCAACTGCCACAAGCTCAACACAGACAAGATGGAAGTAGTACTCTTCAGCAAACTCACTTTGCTCTGGGATTCCACTTGGTGGCCTGCTGAACACCCTTCCTTGGCGCCCACGCAAAAACCTTCGAATAGTAATCGACAACCAACTCACCTTGGGTAGCCTGGTGAACATTCTCCATCTCCGGCGTCCATGCACTCCATATGCTCAAGAAGATCTTCAAAAGGCTCCTCACCAACACTCATAACCGTCACCCAAGCCTTCATCACCAGCAAGCCGAAGTCTTCTGGTCAGTTGAGCATTGATTCTGGCACAAAATTTAGACTTACCCTCAAGCTCCCAACCCGCACCCACATCACTCCACACCTCAAAGAGCTCCACTGGCTCCCAATCCACAAACTAGCACTCTTCACACTCACACACATATACAACGCCTTATACAACATTGGCCTCACACAACTCAATAACTGCATAAACCTACCAGACACCTCCACTCATTCGGACTCCCACTCGCTGAGGATAACACTGGAAATAAAGTAGATGGCACATCATTCAGAAGAGAGAATGATAGGACACTTCAAAAAATAAATCTTCTGTCAATCACAACCAAGCAGGAGTACCAAGGCTTGTAATTCTTCACCCCCAGACCTTGTTGGGAGCCTATGCGGGCCCCATAGAGAAGGGAAACAATCTCTTCTTCCATTCTCTGTTACAACATCGAAAACATCACTGGCATTCTGTTCTTTGCCTGGTGACCTTTCGCCATCAGTCTAACTAAACTTTGATGACTTCAACATTGAGGCAAACTTTTCCATTGTTAAAACCACCTGTGTCAAGAATGTAGATTGTCCAAATGTTTGCTAGGATCATCTGGATTTCATTAAAGATGCGTAGGGTAGTAATATGCGCAAGTCTCTTTTTTTTTGTTTATTGCAACTCCATGCAGCTTTTCAAAGTAACTTATAACCAGACACAAAATTCCAGAATGAGAACATAGCAATCCTTATAAACCAAAGCACATCAGGTATCTGTCTCTTCATTGCTGCCCGTGTCACTTAAATAATCTTTCCTTTTCTCTTGTGTGTATATTTTAAATACATTGACGTATTGTGGTTTTAAGTTAGGTTTGACTTAAAATTTAATTCTACTTTGTGGTTTTAGTTTGAATTCCCAATTTGCTGGACAGTTCTTTTTTTTGGGGGGGTGGGAGGGGTTTTTAAAGTGTTTTAAAAAATAAAAAGTTTCTAGCATTCTTAGAGTATCTTTTTGCTTTTCAGGGATTTGCTTTGAGGCAGCGCAAGCCCTTTGGCACTTGTATGCCAGTTGGGCCTTGAGAGCATTGCAAGGCCCGAGCATTCTTTATATATTTTTAAGACCTTGTTTCCTGACACATGCGTGTTTATTGCTACCACATTAGGCAGGCTTTCGTGATGCATGTGCGTCTGCGTCACTCCCACCATATTGGATTGGGCTTACAGCACTAACATGACATGCGTTTTGTGTACCGTGTCACAGCTGACATATTTGTTTTGCAATGCTTTCCCATTATTGAATTATTCGCACTCAAGAGTGCTCGCCTCCATATTTATTTAGTACAAATAGCCTGTTATGTTGACAACTTCGATTGGACAAGGTTCACCATTTTTGGGACCTTCTATGTCAAAAATCCACTCTGATGGTGCAACGGGGCAGAGCCAGATCCCGCTTGGCTGTGTTGTTTGCCCTGTGACTTGCCCATCAATTTCATCTTGGACTTCTAATTTCAACCGAGAATTGTCTTGAAACTTGGAATGGGACTGGACCCAATCCTTGAGCTGGGCGAAATAAAGCTTGTGTTCACCCTCCCTGGTGAACTTAGGATGCATCAGGGTGCATGTTTTGCAGCCATACACTGTAGGTACATAGACATCTATCTAGGACACACATTTCTTCTGGTGTCACCTCTTATGTTGCAGATTTAAAAAGAAATTGGATCTGGACACCTCACCCACTATTAACCATGGCATGCTTCATTATTGCTGTCCACCCTACACTCAGGTAAGTGAATACCACCTGAGTGGACTCAACCATGTTCGAGAGTTCAAAGATATTTGCTGACTGGATAAACACAGGGATCCAGATTAATTAAAACTGTCTAAGGGTATACCCAAAAGCATGTCCTTTTACTGAATGGATACCCATGACATGATAAAAAATATAAGGTTTTGGATGCTTCTTGAAAATCGCATTTCAATCATCTGTGTTTTTCTTGCCTACATGTTTCGGCCTTGAGTTTACCCAAAAGGGTCAACTGTCTTCTTCAGGGCTTTAGGATCCCTAAAAAGATTGCATTCAATAGCATGCAACACAAATGAGGAGGTAACAAACTCTCCTACCTGGTCCTTTTGACCGGTTTACGGGCACCCTGTTTATGGTGATTAAACTTCATTTGGCTAAGGAGAAGAGGACATTTTACTGTAATCACAAATTTGACAAGGGAATCGGTCCTGCTTTGCACCTAGATGTTCTCTCCCCATTGCTAACACTGCATGTGTTGCAGGACTTTGAGTTGGGTTTGATGTCAAGGTAGCAAAGAAACATTGTTTCATGCAGATGTGGCATAGATTTAATCCTCTGCTCCTAGTGGGAGACAACCCTGCACACTGTCTAAAACATTAGTTTGAAAACGTTGGTAAAAACACTAAAAGAAATGTCAGTTGAGCTCCAGATTCAGCTCAATTGGTGAAGAAAAAGTTGAAGTTGCGATCGTGCAGCTGTGATGCCTGCATGTGGCTGTTGTCATGTGGGGGGCAGGGGCAGCACCAACTTATGCTTCAGAATTATTGCAGAAAGATTACCAGATACAGTAGAGATGCTAGCGGATTCAAAAGGAGAAGCTGCAGTTATAATTCCATTAGAAAGATCTTCGCCAAAGGTAGTAAGTTGTGCTTCAACACTGAAACAGCACGATTTAACTAGTGGCAACAGATTACCGAGTATGGGACCTTAATGGTAAACAGTATAGCACTGGTATAAAAAACAAGCATTGGCATAGCCAATAGGTCTCGCTTTTGGGACTGTATAAGTATTTTTTTGATAAACAAATTTTTGTTTATTAATTAATAAAATAAAGAAAAACAAGAACAAACAAAACACCAGCCTTACAGTCCAACACCATAAATGACCAGGACCTGGAAAGGAAAGCAGCACCTCAAAGTTTACAGACAATGATAAAAACAGATACATAGGGGTACCAATTTGGGCGTTCCCTCTACGACTACTCCACCTCCCCCAACCATTTCCCCCAAACCCTACGGTACTTCTTAGGGCACCCACGAGCCTCGTACATAACTTTCTCCTGCGAGGCACACCAGTCCACTCCAGTCCTCCAGCGTCCAGCGCACGGAGGTTCGGAAAGCTTCCAGGAGGCCGCAATGTCTCTCTTAGCAACCACCATTGCCGTAGTGTAAAACAGTTTTTCGTTCCGTGACCCATCCAGCCCATCAGTGATACCCAGGAGTGCGTGCCTTGGGTCATGGGGGACCTCCCAGCCCAGAACCTCAGTGAGTTCCTCTTCAATCTCCTCCCAGAACTGCTCCAAGCGGGGACATACCCATACCATATGAAAAAATCTGCGGGATCGTGACCGCACCTGGCGCAAGCAGAGGTTAGGCTAAGTCCGGCCCGGTGAAGGCGCATTGGGGTAAGATATGCAGCATGTAAGTAATATAATTGCACTAGGCGCAATCTGGCTGAGGCCGTGACCGTCCGAGGAGCCATAAGGGCGTCGCGCCAGTCCTCCTCGTCTAAGGTGCCTACCCAACCCTCCCATTGAGCCCGATGTCGGTCTAAGGAAGTGGGGGCGTTGTTAATCAGTGTACGATAGATGCGGGAGATGCCGCCTCTCCCCAGATCACCAAACATTATCTGGGCCTCAGGCGGACTATGGTCTTGAAGGCGCGTGCCAGTCGTTAGGTGGGTGTGAAGGGCGTGGCGTAGCTGCAAATACCTATAGAATTGTGACTGATGTAAGGAATATCTGCTTTGAAGGTCGTCGAAGGACCGCATGTGGTCCCCCACCCACACATCGCCAAGCTGCGAAATGCCTATCGAATCCCATGCTCTAAACCCCTGTAGTGTGTTGACTTCTTTGAGCCAAGTCCCTTGCCACAAGGGTGTGCATTGGGTCAACGTACGTGTCCACTTGGTATGTCGCAATGCAGCTCGCCAGGCCAACAGCACCGAGCGTGTCACCTCTGGCAAGCGGGAGGGAATAGGGGCCCCATATAGCATAGCTTGGATCTTGGCGAAACCCAATTCTCCGACCTCGAGCCTGTACGCCGGGTCCGACCAACCCCCATTGAACCAATCGTGAATGGAGAGGAGCCGCGTGGCCAAGTAATATAAATAGAGGTGGGTCATCCCCAGTCCCCCGTCGAAGGAGGGGATCCTACACACTGCAAGTGCCAGCCGGGCCCTACCATTTCCCCATAAAAACTTACTAGCAATGCTGTCAAGTTCGCGGAACCAGGGTCTGGGAAAGCCGATGGGGGTGTTTTGCAGTACATACAGGAACCGAGGAAGCACCATCATTTTAAATAGGGCGACCCTCCCCATGGGATTCAGGGGCAATAACTGCCACTTCTGGAGGTCTGCCTTAACCCGCCTCACCAGTGGGGCCACGTTGAGGGCCCAGCTGAGCTCAGGGAGCAAGGTCATCCATATCCCCAAGTATTTGAAGGATTGACGGCGAAGAGGAATGTTGGATTGCCAGTCAAAACATTCGCGAGACAGGTGTAGGGGGACCAAGGCCGACTTGTCCGGGTTAAGCCGGAGGCCCGAAGCCCGCTCGAAGAGGTGTAGGATGTGGAGACAAAGGGGGCCAGATCTGGTGGGGTCTGCCAAATAGATGAGGACGTCATCTGCATAGAGTGCGATTTTGTCTGGTTAGGTGTTGGGCCACTCCCATCCCCGCAGACCCTTGCACGATCGCATCATGGACGCCAGGGGCTCCATCACCAAGGCGAACAGCAGCGGGGACAGGGGACAACCCTGTCTTGTTCCTCTGCGAACCGGGAAGGGCTCCGACAGAACCCCGTTCACCAAAACACGGGCGCGGGGGGAAGCATAAAGAACTTTTACCATGGCACAAAAACGGGGACCGAGTCCCATCGTAGTAAGGACGTCCGCCAAGAACCCCCAGTCCACCGAATCGAAGGCATTTTCAAAGTCTACCAGAAGGATCGCGAGATAGGGAGTAAGGAGATGACTGTGTGCCAGGGCGACGTGCAGTCTGCGAAGACAATGCCTAGTGCCACGTGAGGGCATAAATCCGCATTGGTCGGGGTGGACCAGCGTGGACAAGTGGGATTTGAGTCGCTGGGCGAGGATCGTGGCGAACAATTTAATCTCAGTATTGATGAGGGAGATGGGACGGTAGTCCGCACACCGTGGTGAGGGTGGTTGAGACTTGGGAAGAACCACGATGGTGGCCAGATCCACCTCCTGGGGAAAGGAGCCTTTTGCAATAGCTTCCCGAAACAACCCCACCAAATGCGGAGTGAGACTGTCCCGATAGTGCATGTAGTACTCTTGAGGGAAGCCGTCTGGGCCCGGCGTCTTACCGGAGGAAACGAGGGCGATCGCTCCCTCTATCTCCACACGTGTGATGGGACGCTCAAGGTCTTTCCGGCTAATGGGATCTAGGCTGGGGAGGGGGCCACCCTCGACCTCCAATATACCAGCGAGTGGTAAGGATGGGGATCTGGCCATGTATAATTGCTGGTAGTAGGACGCAAAGGCATGAGCCATCCCGTCTGGGGACCGACACACCGAGCCATCCTGCGCTATGACCTCTGGTATAATGCGATTTGCCCTGGGATAAGTGGCAAGGCGATGGAGGAGCGAACCGTTCTTGTCGCCCCAGCCATACACCCTGGCCACGGACGAACGCCAAAGGAGTTTGGCCGCCTCCAGCGACAACTGTTTTATTTCCGACCGGAGCCGGGCGAGGAGTCTGGCTGCGGGGGTGTCTGGAGATTGAGCAGAGGCCTGCTCGAGGCGTAAGGCTTGCGCCTCACGACTGGTAATTTGTTCTGCTTGGGCCTGTCGCTGACGCTTGAGCTGGCCCTTAGCGAACCCCCTAATCGTGGCCTTACCCGCCTCCCATAGAACCCCCGGGAGGAGACGGATCCGTCGTTGGAGAGGAAATAATGCTTAAGTTCCTGACCCACCGCCTTCCGGAACTCCCTGTCTTGGAGAAACCAGGCATTAAATCTCCATGTCTGCCGCGTGCAGGTGGACGGGGGCCCGTGCGAATCACTACCGGGGAGTGGTCCGAGATACCACGCGGGAGGATGGCGACGTCCTGGACCGTGAGACAATCTGTCGCTGGAACGAAAATGGCGTCAATACGCGCTTGCGTATGGTGCGCTGCCGAAGTGTGTGTAAACTGCTTAGAATGTGGGTGCCATGTACGCCAGGCATCGCACAAGCCCAGGGACTCAGACCAGGTCTTCAATTGCTTTGCTTGAGCAATTCTACTGGAGGAAGGGGGCCAGACGTGTCAAGGTCGGGTGAGGAGACCGCGTTAAAATCCCCCCGAGATAAGTGGGGCCCAATGGTAAGGACGCCAGGAGATCTGTAGCTTTAGCTAATGTCGCCGCCAGCATTGAAGGAGGGGAATAGAGCGATACAAGGTTAATGGAGTTCCCATGTAACGTACCACTGATGGCCACAAATGTACCCTGGGCATCAAGGGCTGTCTGCACAATGACAAGGGGAAGGGAGCGCTTCACCAGGATCGCCACCCCTCGGGATCCCCGAGTGAACCCCGAGTGCCACGCCCTATCATATCCATAGCGCGTTAGGAAGGGGCAATGGTTACCCAGCAAATGCGTCTCCTGCAGTAATAATATGTCCACCCCTAGGCGGTGCGCGTGGCGCAGGGCAGCCATCCGCTTGAAACGGTCCAGGAGGCCATTAACGTTCCAAGACAAGATGCGTAGAGAAGTACTCAGTGGAGTTATGTCTGGCATAGTGGCATGGTGGGATGGCCTGGCAAGTGGGACCCAGACGGGGGCCCACATCAAAATAGAGCGCGTGAGGTTGTGGTGCAGTGTCCAAAGGGAAGTCTATGTACGCCACCGGATGCAGGGCTGGGCATGATGTAAGTACTGGTGCAATGCAGAGAAGTACCCCGCAGGGGTGTGTCGGGCGTAGTGGTGTGTACAACATTGTGATTGTGGGCTCTGCGGGGGATGGGACTTCCCAGCTGGATATCAGCAGGCCCATCGAAATATCTGAAAGAAGGTCTGCATGTCTCTTGAGGTGCAAATTAGGGTGTCGTGTGAAAACTGGTGCAGCGGAGCTAAAAATAAAACAACCAAAACAACCAAAAATAAACTCAAAACATGGGACAACGGTCCCACCCCCAACCCCTCTCCCACCCCCACCCTACACTTCAGGAACGGAAGCATCTGTCGCCCTAACAGTAAACCAGTGATTAAGCAACCAAACTAAAACGCTTGGGAATGGGGAAGCGTGGAGGACCCCTCCTCATGTCCGGATGTGTGTTTACGAGTCCATCGGGAAGGAAAGAAATGTTCAGAGTTAAAGCACCGTCTCCGGCCGCGGAGCCAGGCCCGGCGGGCAGAGACCAGTTCAAGCTGGGTCTTTCAGAAGTATTGGGCTACGGGAGAGGTCTGATTCTGGGAGGTCAATCGCCGCAGGCCCGGGCAAAGCACCACCGCCATCCAAACGGCCGGAGGAGCCAGAGCGCCTCCCGGGCAGGGGGCCCCCGGAAAGCGATATTGGTTGTCGGGAGTGGCCCGGTGGGGAGTCTGAGCGGGCCCTCCTCCGCCCACGGCGCCTGCGGGAGCGGTTACGTTGATGTTGATGTTGAGGAGCGAAGGGGGCGGGGTGGCCAGGTCTGCTCTCCGTTCCCTCCATGCCCAGGGCCCGACCGTCGGCCCGCAGAGGGCGCTCCTCCGTAGCCCAGGCCCAGGCCTCTGTCGGGTTGTCGAAGAACAGCGTTTTGTTTGCGAACACCACTCGCAGGCGAGCCGGGAAGAGGAGCCGATACTGGATGTTAAGTGCCCTCAGCTTTTGCTTGACCTCCCCAAAGGAGCGGCGCTGGCCCTGGACCTCGCGGGTGTAATCTGGGAAGATCATGACTGCCCCATTTTCGTAGCGTAGCCGCTGTTGTTTGCGAGCTTCAGACAGGATGATGTCGCTGTCTTTAAAGTTGAGGACCCGCATTATGAACGGCCGAGGAGGCGCACCCGGCGCCGGCCTGGGGGCCAAAGACCGGTGGGCCCGCTCAATCGCGAACCAAGGAGAAAGAGAGCCCTCCGGGATCCACGACCTTAGCCACCCCTCCAGGAAGTCCACCGCTCGGCCCTGTTCCGCTCCTTCTGGAAAGCCCACCAGGCGGAGGTTGTTGCGTCGAGATCTATTTCCGGCATCCTCCGCCCGACGGTGTAGTTCCTGAGTGTGCGACTGGAGACGGGCCACCTGCCCCTTAAGTTGTTGGACGTCATCCTCCACAGTGGAGATACGGGTCTGTCTCTGTAATCCGAGCAGTGGCGTTTCGGAGGTCCTGTCGAATGAGAGTCATATCTACTCGCACTTCTGCAATCTTACCCTCCACCGAGGTTTGGGAGGCCTGGATAGCCTGGAGGATGGTGGTCAAATCCAGAGCTGGAGGAGCCTCCCGATCAGCCACACCCCCGGTAGCCCCCGCCTCCAAGGTGGTGAAGCGGTCCATTTTCGTCTGGGTGGCAGGGGTCTTCGTTGACCGGTCCGTCCGGCCCATGGCGACTCGAGGAAATCACGGGTTCAGAGTCCCACAAATAGAGGTTGACAGGTTAACACTGGTGGCCGGGGGTCGGCGGGGGCAAGCAACAGATGTCAGGACTCGGTGCGACTCGACCTGCCGCCGCCCGAAATTTGCGGTAGAAGGAGAAGGAGCCACGCACAGGTTCCCCCACCTCAGGCCACCAGGCACTCCGCCGGGCGGCAACACAGAGTATCTCTAAAGGTCCGGGGCACTGCGGGTCCACCCGACCACCGTGCCCAGGTCAGGGACGCCCTATAGGGGGTCACCGCCGCCCGAAGTGACGGCCGAACAAATCCGTCCACACCCCAGGCCCAGAGAGGGGGTGGATTTACCTCCGCCGCAAGTCACCGGGGGGCACATCAGGAGTGGGGGGAAGGAGGGAGGGGGGAGGAGCCGCGCTGACTAGTGGCCTCCCCCTGCACCTCGCCTGCTGCCCGGTCGACAGCCGAATCCTCACCCAAGCTCAGGCGCCACCGAGCCCCCACTCCTTACCTCCAGGTCCGCCCGCCGGAGCGCTCCGTCCGCCGCAGACCATCCACCGCAGCAGCGGCTCCGACCTCGGGTTCAGGTCGTGTGCAGGCCTCCCCCGCGCAGATACCACAGGTTCTCCACTTCCAGTAGATCTCAGTGCCGATGAAGGCCCGTGGATGTAGTATCAGCCCTCGACACCGGTGATGTCCGTCCAGGCCCCAGGGGTGACGCAAGATCACAGCCCCTGCAGCTAGTGGAAGGCGCCGGTGATGTCCGTCCAGGCCCTCCGGGGGCAACGACGACGTGCCGCTCCCTACAGCCCTGCAGGCCCACAGCACCTGTACCGCCAAACCAGGCCCCAGTCCGACCAGGGAGCCCCGCTGCAGCAGGCCGCGTCAGCGCCGTCAGTCCGGGCCCCGGGGGGCAGCAAACGTGCACACCACCAGTGGGGGTCCAGGAAACAACGTCAGCAAAGTCAGGCCTCGGTGGGCGCAGAGAGGGCTCCGACGGCCTCGGGGCACCTCCCCACAGGTCCTACAGGATCGCTGCAAGCGGCCAGCGGGCACAGGGACACCCCGCCGAGCAGGGCCCGCCTCAGAAGGCCCCGGAAGGGCAGGCCCGCTCCAGGCAAAGGCGCCAGGCACCGCCACTCTTCCACCACGCACTTCGCGGCCGCCCAGGAGGGGAGACCGGCCGGGTCTCGCGATGCGGGGGGGGCACCAGCCACACCAGGAGCCCCCTCGCTCAGTTGAGTTCCGCCGACGATGGGACCGAGAGCACCGCGGCAGGAGCCGCCATTTTGAAGGGAGCCGCGCTGCGGGTCCGGGAGACCAGGACAGCCAACACGGTCTCCGGTCGGCACCCAGTGCCCCAAACGGAGCTCCGGAGGTCACCAGGCAGCCAGGTACGTGGCGCCAAGTGTTGGGCGATCCCGATGGTGATGGGTGGCAGAGCGGATGACGGAGGGGTCCGGAGCACACCTAAGGTGCGACCGCCATCTGGACGCTCGTAGCCACGCCGACTGTATAAGTATTTAGTAATGCAGCACAATATCCTTGGTGCAACAACAATAACTGTTGCATGCTTAAACACTTATAATGTCCCAAAGGCGAGACCTATTGGCTATGCCAATGCTTGTTATGTGATGCTGTAGCCCATCACTGAGCAAACTTCAAAGCATCAGTGAAGTATTTCAGTGCTAGTGCTTACTTACAATTTGATGATAATAAAGGGTTCCTCATTTGCAAAATATAGACGAGAGCTGCATTCCATCTATACATCCCTCTCCGTAGATAATTACACTCCAGGCACAGATAGATATGCACCATGCTGCCTTCTGCACAGCGACAAGCATGTGCAAGGGTGAGCGAGTAGGGGAAGATGTTTGACAGACCATGTACTTGAGATTTTTAAATGAATGCATTTAAGCACAGACAAACATAGCCCATTGCATTGGCCTGCCGACCCTTTAACTATTTGCAGGAAGCGTCCCTGGCGCACTTGGGGCTGACAATAAGCCACCCTGTTATCAGGCCGATAGCAGAGCCAAGAGGCTGCAGACTAAATAGGGGGTAGGCAGGATGTCCCGAACTCCAGAGGCAGATAAGGGCCGGCTTCCGAGGCTGCCCTGATCACAGAGTTAAAGGTTGATGACAGCAAATCAGCCTCTGCTCCCAAGTCATTGTTATCTTTCTGGGTTATTTACAAGTCTGGCCAGCCTTTGAATGCACTAAATAAAACAAGAAAACAACTTCCTCAGTTTGGAATAGCTAGAAGTGCTCTGGGAGAACATGTTGTTTTGGGCGTCTTGGGGCCAAATGGGCTCTGTTTGTGGATTGTCCTCCTGAAGCCTTTTATAGTGACATTTACTGCACTCTGTGTGGAGTAAATCTAGCTCACTAAAAGCTCCTGGAACCGAGAGCGTGGCAGTGGATGAATGGAAGCATCATAAACATAAAAAGACTAGCAGCTTTTTTGTCTTTTAGTACAGGGACAAGTAATATGGAAAATAAGCTGCACACCTCCATGACGCGAGAATCACTTGAGAAGCACGGCAGGTTGGAGGAGAGGGAGTCATTACGGCCAGCCGACTGCCTGGCGGCGACAGCTCATAATTAACCTGACGCATTCTGAACAATTGTCTGCCTTTCACTGGGGCTGTTGTCTTGCAGGAAGCTTTTTGGCGGCACTGGAGGCTTGATTGCTTTGGCTGCGATTCACTCATACCAAGTTACAAGTTAACCACCACAGTCACCGGGCTCAAAGAGAAGAAGCGTTGGTTTGGCAACTTACTTGGTTACTTGGGGGCTCTGCCTTTAATAATTGGCCTGCTGTTCTTTACTTCGCACATCGTGTTTAACTGCTGGCGATTCGTGTGGTGTGTATATGCTTAAGCTAATAATAACAGGGATACAAGAGGCAAATGAAACTGACTAAGAGGGAGGGGAGAAGGGAGGGGGGGGAAGTGCGAGCAGAGGAGCATTCACAGCGATAGAAGACACAAATAAAGCAGACCAGGAGGGAGAGGGAAAAGGGAGGGGGTAGTGCAAGCAGAGGAGCCTGATTACAGCAGCCGCGAAAGTGAAAGTAATCGCGAGGGAAGCCATATGGCGCCTGATCGCGCGTGCACGCACGCGTGAACGCACGCTGGTTGCCAGCAAAAGCCACTGCTGTTTGCACTTCCAAAACCCGCTTACTAAAACTCTCGCCAGAGCAGCGCATGCGCTGGCTCAGGCGAGACCTAAAAAACAGGAGCAGTTCCCACTGAGCAGCAGACTATTCATACAAAACAGGAACTGTTGAATGAGACTTCAAGATTACCTACTCCTCTGCCTCCGACTTAAAATAACTGTCATAAAAATAAATCTTAATTGAAATGGGAAAAGTCCTCTCATCGTCATGGTCAAGGATCAGTTTCTAGGCCACAGACTCACTACCTGAATGTGGCTCCAAAGATTACTATTTCTTTTTACAGAAGAGAGACATTCAGTAGCCTGATTTTGGATTGTGTTGTCGTTCTCCCCATTGTCTCCAGTGGATGATTTTTTGACATTTCATGAATTTTCTAACAGCGCTTCATGGAAAGTCAATATTGACACTTTCAGACATGTAACTACCTGCAGTGCTGCAGGGTTCAGGGTTGGGAACAGGAGGTAGTGGTTGACTGGGCACTGCATTCCTAGGCTGTAATTTACTAACCAGCCATGGGGGTGGGGATTCTCTTCTTGCATTAGGACCTATGGGATCTTTGCTACACCACAGGATACTTCAGTGCTTTATGTACACTGCTGTCTTCTCTTTAATACCCTACTGCTGAGTTTTCGAGCCAGTCATCTTGTTTTTTTCAGTGTGACCCTCTTCTAGATTTACATGTTTTGCATTATTCTGCCATCTATTGCTTGGGTCTGAAATTGAATCTTATTTTTGAAAAATTTTCACTTCTCAACCGTAGGCGGAGTCATGACTCAAAATGGAGTGGACCATAAGCCCACAATGCCCCAATATGTGACCACCATTTTAGATTATTTTTTCCCACTGGTTGGTTCATAGGTAGTTGCAGGAGCTCTAAAATGTATTTTGAAAAATCTGAGAAGACCAGATAGAGCTCTCTTACCTGTCGGTCTGATTGGTGCCATTTTTAGGATAGTTATGGAGAACACACCATTGCAATGTTGCTCTAATTGTCAACTAGAATTTGCTTTGAATGACAAGTATTCAATGTGTGTGTATGCTGTGTACCCAGAGATCACAATCCAGATAGTTGCTATGCATGTACCTATTTTGTACCAGAGACTCCACAAAGAGTAGGGAAAAGTAAAGGTTTGCACATTGGGCTAAAATGGAAATGCCCAAAAACTGAATTTTCAAGGCAAACTGTATGAACTATGCATCACCAAAATGAGATTTTCGAAAGATGGGAATGGAGAGGTAGCAGAAGACGCTCTATCAAACAAGGTTCTCACTTTACAAAAGAACAGATCTTCACACAAAGGTGGAAGTCATCTACCCAATCTCAGGGAAATTTATAGGTCCTCAGAGCCTCCTGGTGATCGTTCTTCAGAGCTGGAAAAAACAGCATTCAAAACTAAAGATAAGGGGCCAATTCACAAACTGCATTTTATAGAATGTAAAGTAGTACTACTGTCTGCCCTATCTTTTTATGAGGACTTCTCAGCACATTTAAGTTTACTACTTGGTAGCAAATGTGGGAGGGACCAGAGTGATATCTACCACTAAATTGGGGGGGGGGAGGGGGGGGGGGATTTATCGAATGCTGATACAAACACATACAAACGAGTAAGACTATTGCTTTACACAAACTACATTTCTAAAATTACTACAGCCCTAAAAGTTTCAAAACAGGCTCATATGTACTCCTGCCCAGCCTTTGGCTATGTTTGGTGCTTGACTTAGTCTATCACTTGATCTGCAATAGAAAATAATGGAGAGAGTAAAAAATAACACCCCATAGGAACTGGTAAATTAAATTATTTCAACATTGGACATATATAGTTTGTAAAATATAATTATTTTATTTTAAAATATAATTTCTTAATTTAAAAAATAAACCTGTGTATACATTTTAATAGGTCAGTTTTAAACAAATTTTATTAGACATTAAATAAAAAAGATTCCTTTTTTATTGTTCAAAACTTATTTATAATTTAAAATATTTAATACATATTTAATTTGTTGTAAGTTTATTATTCGATCAATAGTATGATCATTTACATCAGCATAAGTTACATCCAATAAAAATGCATTACAACATAAAAAGTCAGATTTACAGTAAAATAGTTTCGCATCTCTCCATCAGTATAAAAATGTATGACATTTTAAAATTCCATATGAAGTAAAAAGAGGAGAATTCCGCATTTATATCAAGTCTAAAAATGTAAGAGTTCAAAATTTCTAAGCCCCAATAATCCACTAATAACACTAAAACCGGATTGCTTACATTGTGATTTATCTTTCTCAGAGTAATTTTTTATCTTTTTTTAATCTCGTCCACCAGGCATGAAGCAAGCATCTCGAGATTGTAAATACGAGCCACCTTGTAGTATTAGACCTAAAAATAAGTAAGGCTTCAGAGGGGCGTGAAAAAGATAACAAGCGATAGGCAGGAATTATCCAGGTTTTCCTGAGACTAGCATAGGCGGGACAGAGAAAAACGAAATGTTCTAGGGTCTCAGGAGAAGAGTGACAGGACGGGCACGAAGATGTTACAGAGGCATTAGCCCTAGAACTTTTCCTAAAGTTTAGTGGGAGTACCCCAAACCTGAATTGGATATAAAGTGCTTGTGCGTTCGGTGGTTCAACATCATCCATAAACATTTCAAAAACAAAGCACCCCTTAACATTCATAAAACTAGAGGTTAAAGTGCCATGTGCATTGACATCAGTGCATTGTAAATCAACATACTCCCAGTACCTTATTTTGAGCAAGGGGACCATTTTTTTCGTAATGGACTTTGGGTCCTCCCACATGAACCCCAACCCCAATTTAGTAAACCAATCCTTGACCTTATTGAACCAGGCAAGGCGTCCTGATTGTTTTTGTAGTGTTAGTGGCTCTTCCAAGGCCTCCTTTACCGGGACCTGTGTGCTACTGGTCCATAATCTTACCCAAAACAAAGTGCCTTGAGAATAGCAAAATAATTAATGGGTTTGAGACCAAGGTAAAGTCGTACTGGCATTAGGGGGGTGTTCACTGGTGGATTAAAGATCGCCCTTAAGAATTTATTCTCAGCAAGTTCTAAGGGCTTTAGGCTCTCCAGCCCCCACAGCTCAGCCCCATATAAGGCTGCGCCTAGCCCTTTTGCCCTATATATTTCCAGAATTGGAGAAGAGGGTCGAAAGGCAGAACCCCTTACCCTCCTAGCTATTGCACAGTCGACATGCTGAAGGGTTAGAACGCTCTTTTCTATTTGGGGTGTCCAAGCTAAACTGTCACTGATTCGGACTCCCAAGTAGTCGAATACCTTGACCTGTTCCAAGGCTTGGGAGCCTAACATCAATTTGCCCTTGTTGGATTTGTAGGGGTTAAACGCCATGTATTTCGTTTTGGAGCAATTGATTTTTAAGCCCCTGTCCTTACATGCTTTTGAAAATTTGTTTAGGACATTCTGGATCCCCATTGGCGTCTTTGATATAAGCAGCGTGTCGTCTGCAAATAGCAAGGAGGGCACAGGGCTACCTGCTAATTTTGGGGGGTCACCTCAACAATCGAACAACTCTCCTATAAGCCCGTTTATGTACAGGGTAAAAAGGGTTGGGGCAAGAACACAGCCCTGTCGTACTCCCCTAGAGACCAGAATGTCGTTGGATAAGCTGCCATCTAGATTCCACCTGACTTTGGGCATAATTGTCTTGATGCAGGCGAATCAGAATTTTAAGTCAATTCATAGGGAGTCCTAAGTCTCGAAGGGCAGCCCAAAGATAAGTACGGTCTATAGAGTGAAATGCCGTTTTAAGATCAACGAACACGACATATAAGTGACCCCTCCTAATTGTCACTTCTTTCCATATAAGCAGGAGAAATCTAAATACCTGGTCTAGAGTGCTCGTGGAAGCCCTAAATATTGCCTGTAGATTAGATAATATGCTCTTCTCCTCGATCCAATCTTGGATCCGAGTTAAAATAATTTTGCTAAAAACTTTTTGAGAAACATCTATAAGGCTAATTGGCCTGTAATTCGCTGGTATCCCCTTGTCTCCCTTTTTAAATATCGGGATTATTTCCACACCTCTCCAGGGGGCAAGAATATCTCCGCCTCGCAGGATGGCATTAAAAACAGTTTGTAGCAAAGGTCCCCATATAGTAGGCTCCGATTTGAACAAATCTCCCGGTAAAGTGTCCATCCCCGGAGCTTTCCCATTCTGCACAGAGTTAATGGCTTTAACCGTTTCCTCTATTAATAAACTAATTACGTCAGCTTGTGCTAATTCTGCGCTGGAGACCTGTCGATCTAGACAAGAATCATCCACTTTGCCTGTGTAGAGATTCGTGAAGTATTCCTCCCAGACATGGGGCTGTATATAAAAGTCTGTTTCAGTTTTCTGCTTGGATGCCCCTTTTGACAAGAGGTGCCAGAATAATTGGCAGTCCTTGTGCTTTGAGGCTTCTACAAGAGTACGCCAGTTCTCTGACCCCAAATCCCTTTTTGCCTCGGCTTGTGCCTTTTATACAAATTCCTTCTGTTTATAATGTCTATCCGCATTTCTTTCCTAACCGCCATAAATAGTTCATCTCTGGCTTGTCTACAAGCCTCATTATACCATGGGGCAGTGCTCCGTTGGATTAGATTAAAATTACACTATTTATTGAAATAGGATCTTAGGGTAAGAGTTAATTGATGAAAAGTGGCCATAATATCCTCGTCACTAATGTCAAAATTGCTCATGACGAAGGATCTGTGCTACCTCAGCATAGATTTTTGGGAGGAGATTCCCATTGGCCAATATCTGTGGCCATTTAACTCTTTTGTTGTTATTAGTGGTAACAACAGGGGCCACCATCTGTCGGGTCGGCCATACAAAATTGCAAGGCCAGATACCGTCTGTGCCAAGGCATTATGATCGCTATCCTCCCGATTTAGTACAATCATGTCATTCACATTTGGCCATAGGTCGAGATCTACCAAAATATAATCGATCCTGCTCCTAGCTTTCCCCCTCTTAAACGTACGTAAAGCATGCATCTGCGTCCGAGCGCGTCCGCCCATTACAGGCTCGGACTCCATAGGCAAGGGAAAAAGATAGTACCTGTTACCCCACCTTAGTGCATTTCTTAATCGCTGGAATCTGGAGCTTGTTGACCCCTCCGGCTTGATCTTCATCCTGCACTAACTCCTGTACATAGTCAAGTGGCTCAAAAGTTGTATTGAAATCACCAGCGACTTTGAGATGGTGCTCTTTCCTGGATGTATCAAGGAAGTTGGTTAGTAAGGTTATCGTATCGGAAGGCTTGTGGGGGCTACTAAAGCGATTTATATAGATTAAACAACCTGATATGGATATTTTCTTTCAGTGATATCAGTTCTAAGCCAAGTATCTCCTCTGATCCTAGTTTCAATATCTTAATTTTGCATGCCAGGGTGGTCTTAACCCAGATCAATAATCTACCAGCTGGAGAACGTGTGGCCTCAATACTAAAAGTAGTAAACCCCAATCTGTGTACCTGCTCCACCACCCAAGTTTCTTGGAAAAGACATAAGTGGAATCCGTCCACTAAATTACACCATTCTGGGTCGTTTAGTTTTGGCCTTATTCCTGCAATATTCCAGGATAGTATTTTCAAATCCTGATTATTTTTTATGCACTCCTGGGGTTGGTGTCTCGTTGTGGGATTTACGCTCTCTACGTCTAACTTTAGTGCGAGGTGACATAACGTGGTAACTGGACCATAATATATGGTTTCTCTAGAGGTCTTAATGTTGGTAGCACCTTCCAACTGGATAGTGGGGAATGCCTCACAAGTCATTAATAATTCCGTGGTTTCGAGGTTTAGTCAGTCGGGGGTGTCCAGATCAGTGAGGGCTTAGTATCTATTTCTTGTTTTGAGCTGAAAGAGCTCCTGTCTCGATTTGGGGTTCTCGGTGTTAAGCGTATTTAGTGGGCCGATTGGGCCTGTGGATTGAGGTGCCTACAGAAAACCCTAAGTGGCAATATGTCGATCCCTTGACTATGCCCCTGATTAGATGAAATCTTTCCCCTACTAAGCAGCTGCCCTGCAAGCATTGGTGACCTACAATTAATAATTACACAGTCTCCAGGCGAAGTCTTGCGCAGAGGGCCAACCCAGCTTACACGTTTAACAAACAGAATATCATGGTAGTTAGTAATTGAAAAATTTGTGTTCTAGGATAGCCAGTAGCAAACTTTATTTTTCAGCTGGTTGAGCGTTTCTTTGTGGGTGTCCTGGATTGGGGGGACACTAGTTAGAATTGCCACATATGGGCAGCACTCTGGGGGAAGATGTAAAGTCACCTGATTGACCTGATCGTTCCTATCATTAGGATCATTCATTTCGGGGGGAGTCTGTTCGTTGTGTTCAATTACATTCCCAGTTACATTCCCAGTGAATGAGGTGCTGCGTGCAGTAAACCCGGCATTACTAGGGGGTGGCCTTTCCCTCCCCAGATGACTGACACATGTGGGCTCCGTTGGTTTATGTGATACTGCCCTCTTGTCACTCCTGTGTTTTTAAAAAATAGGGACACAAGGTGATAAATCTAGGTTCCTACTGTGGTTCCCGTCACCGGTGTGTAATCCCCCCTGGGACTGCAACTAAAATTTCCTTGTCAATGGCCTTAGCGGCCCTGAGAGAAAGCAATCAAGTGTGGAGTTCAGGAGAGGCTTTGGAGTGTTCACCCTTTCCCCCATTGGCTTCAATTTAGCCATCGTTTAAAAAAGAAGAAAAAGGGGAGGGCAACGCTGTTTAAAGAGAGATTTAATTTGTTAATATACTCTAACGTTTTATTTTATTAGTTGTAGGTTAAAATGTTTAAAAACAGCTCACATTTACATGTTATATGAAAATTTGAAAAAAACAAATCATCTTTAATCATGTTCTCTATAAATTCCAATAGGGAGATCTCTGCTTCGGTATGGTGATCTCCACCTGTGTGTGAAAAGTAGTACATTTTCATTTGTAAATCTTCTTGTAGGTGGCTTCACCCCATGACATGAGGGTGTAGAGTCATGTAAGTCTATGCCTATGTGTAAATCTAAACTTTGAAATATTGAATAGCAAAAAAGTGCAGATATATGCTAAATTAATCTGATTGAGACATCTAGCCTCAGATTCCTTAACTTTGAATTTTCCCCCAGGCACCAATCTGGACCAGAGATTTTTTAACAGTACCTCTGCGCGCCAGGGAGCGGCGTCGTACGGCTCCGTAGTGACGCCGTTTTCGGGTATGACGTCAGTGGAGCCATATAAGTCCCCTCCGGCGCGCTGACGTCAGTTTTCTTCTTTTCCGTGCTGTAACGCAGATCCAGGAGAAGTGGTTCCTCAGGCCCATTTTTGTTTTGTGGCCTACTCGATACCTTTTGCGTCTGGAACAGTGTGCCGATGCCTTCGGACGGATCCGCATGCAATTTGTATGTGGTGCTTAGGAGAGCACCACGACTCCGAAGAGTGCGATGCCTGCAAGAGGCTAAGGCCCAAGTCGTTACGGGAATGTCGGATGAAGTTGCTGTCGGCTCGGCTGTCCCGTTCGGAGTCCAAGCGCCGATCTCCTTTCCGTTTCGAGGCTTCTGCTCGGGGCAGGTTAAGGAGCCGTTCCCGTCGATGTCGCTCATCAAAATCGGGTACATCCCATTGGAAGGGATCGAAGTCACAGAGGCCTTCGGCCTCGCGAGGTCGTGATGCCAGTGCCTCCCGGTGCCTACCGGAGGCAGTTGTGCAGGAGTTGACCCCGAGCTTTCCACCATATCCTGGTGAGTGGGTGACTATGGCCCAAATGGAAGTATATTTCCAAGCGTTACAAGTCTTTTTTGGGTCAACACCTCTCCCTGGTGCGCCTTCGGGCCCCAAAGAGGTTGAAGGGGCTCTGATTGGGCGTTCGCTGGCGGGTTCGCCCTCCGCGCCGATCGAGGACCCTGGCTTCGTAGCTGGAGTCGCTACAACGTCGGGAAACAGCCCGGTGCGGCTCCCTGTTATGACGGTTGCATCCGCAGAGGAGGATTTATCACTCCTTCGACGCTGTGCGACCCCGAAGACTCCTTTAGTGGTGGACGTCGATACGGCGCCATCTCAACCCTGTTCAGCGCCGAAACCTCTTAGTGGTGGACAGCGATACGATGTCGTCTCGACGTCTGTCGACCCTGGAGACACCATTTAGTGCCACTGAGGCTTCTGCACCTTCTCCTCTACAAATTGAGGATGAGGCTAACCTGGTTGCCATTTCCCTAGTGTTGCAGGAAGAGTCTGCAGATACTGGTGGAGTTGAGCATTTGGGTGCCCTTGGCCAGCCTCATGCAGGAGGTTCTTTGGCTTTTGGTGGAGACATTATTCTACAACCGTCCCCTACCTATGATTTACTTTCACCACCTAGGATAGCGACAGAGGCTAGTGCAGCTTTTGCTGGGGTCATTAAAAAGGCTGCTGATATTTTAAAGTTGTAGCTTCCTGTGGTGTCCCTGTCCTCTGATCCCTCATTGGATCTGCTCCATCAAGGAGACACTGGGGTTGAGCCTTTACTTCCTTTTGGAGAGTCGCTATACAACATTCTTCTGGGGACTTGGGCAAGGCCAACGTCCGGAGTTTCTGTTGAGCATGCCATTGCACACCGTCATCGACCTGCTCCAGATGATCGTGTTTGTCTTTGTCAACACCCTAAGGTTACAGGGCTTGTTGTGCAGGCAGCTTCAGCTTCGCTGAATTTGGAAGCTCCTCCATTGCTTCCACCGAGCAGGAAGTCTCTGTGGTTGGAGACGTGTGGCCGAAATATGTTTGCGTCCACGAGTTTGGCCCTTAGATCATTAAACACGTCCTGTGTGTTTGGAAGGGCTTCTTTTGCCCTATGGGATTCTATCGACCGACTACTTCCTTCCCTCAGGAAGTTAGAGCTGACTTTTTCGGCTGATACAGGATGGTCGTGAAATGGCTAAATTCACTATCAGGTCGGCGATGGACACAACGGATTCCGTTGGTAGAGCTATGGCTAGATCAGTAGCTCTGAGGAGGCACGCTTGGTTGCGTGATTCCAGTTTTCCCGAGAATATTTGGGAGAGTCTAAAGGACTTATCTTTTGACGGAATCAATTTATTTGATAGCCATGCTGATTCCACTGTCCAGCGCCTCATGGCTGCCAACTTGTGATTGGGCCTCATCAGGTCTTGTTAATTTTTCCAGTGGTGTCCACGGCTGTGGTCCCTACGTTTATGGCCTTCGTTGGATTCGTAGTGTTGCAGTGTAAAGCACTGCTTTTGATTTATAATGAGAATATTATTCTCCGGGTTTGGGTCTTTAATTCCCGGATGGTGTTTGTAGCTGGTTTAGTTTTATTTTCAATTTTTTTCTCATTAAGAGGTAGCCTCGAGTTCCTAAAGAGCTAGTGTCAAGACATTCTACCCCTTTTATGGGTATGTGACTTGCTCTATGTGGAGTATGGTAGCGTATTTCTCTACTATAGAATCCCTCCGTTCTACAGCCGTGTCCTACTCGGCTTGGCGTTATGTTCTTCTAAGGACTATTGTTGTGAGCTAAGAGCTCTATTTTCTTCTTGTGATAACCTTTCATCGGGTTCCGTTGCACTTTCATGCATCTATGGGTTTTTCCAAACCAGTAGACTCCGGGCAATATGTTTTGCTTCTTGGTGTCCTACGTGTGTATTTGAGTGCATCAGAACTTTGAAGAGGTTGAGCAAGTTGGAACGTTGCTCTAGTTAAGAGTGTACATGTGCATTCTTTGGATGCTTTTCGCTTGCGAGTTCTTCCTTTAGGGTAAGGAACAGTGCCTGCTATAGACGTGATTATCATCCTCAAATATAGGTAATACCTATTCATGCTCCACGTTGTGGTGAAGTATATTGGCAGCTGAAGGTTTGCGATTGGTCCTACCTGTCCCAAAGTTATCACAAGTTTGGTGCATTCATCCATCCAGTTCTATTACTATTCGTTCTTTTTTGGATGTCTGATCTACATTCCCTTTCTTCTGGAGGGGATGTACTTATTTCTTTTCAGCATTTCTCACTTTGTGAGGTTTCATGACTGCCTTTTCTTGTTTTCAGTTATACCAATTGACAGCAATTTTCCTATGACAATCACTTAGTGTTGTGGTGGTGGTGGCGGCATAGTACCTTCCCCTTTTTGCTGGGGGCAGTATAATCGTTTACCAAATCTCTCATTTCAGGGATGGTATACATGGTGATATATGGAGTATACATGTTACTATGTGCTACTGTGCTTATTATATTGTCCTGTATCACAGGTGTTGTATGTACCTGTTGTTGGCAGGGCTGAACTTATATCTTGAACTGCACTTTTATGTGCACCCCCCCTCTACATCTTTTATGTATTTCACATATTTATTTATTATTATTATTGAGGGGAAAAAACAAGTAGAGAAATTTCGTTCTTGTTTGCCCTGGTATTTTGAGCTTATTGGGACTCAAAGTTCTGTTCCGTCTCTCGAACTTTGATACTGAAAGTGAGCAAGTTTTATATGTCCCTGCGTTTTGGCAGTATTCATTGGCCAGCAGAATTCTGTGAATGGATGGGCCAATAGGAGTATCGGGTGATACGTTTCTGTATATGTTTGAGGCAAGTGTGCTGTGATGCACATGAATGCATACTCCTATGTAGTGTGGGCACTGGATGTTTGCAAGTTGTTTTTCTTCGTGTGTGTGTGTGTGTGTGTGTGTGTGTGTGTGTGTGTGTGTGTGTATATATATATATATATATATATATATATATATATATATATTCACTGAAAAAACCATAGGTTTCAGGGGCGTTATAGTTAGTTGGACATTTCACTCGTACAAAACCATAGAAATTCCACCGTTATAGTTAGCTCAGCTAACTATAACTCGCGCGCCCGCAATGCACTGCTGATGACGTCACATATTACATTACTCATGACATGGTCAGTGACATCACTCATGACATCATCCTTGTGATAGAGTGGCAGACCTCCTCTCACCCTAATATAACCTTTGATACACACACTCAAAAATACAAACTAACATTTTCAAAACAATGGACATACCAATTACAACACACCTATTCAGTAATTCCAAGATCTACACACACATCCACTCATTCACCAACAGTCCCTATACAGTCACTCATACATGTACTCAATCATCATATGTACTCATACACCTATACATCCTGTTACACACTGCCACTCATCCATAGAGTTACTCACATACATAGTCACACATGCAAACAAAGTATCAAACATCCATTTACTTGCATATACAGTTATACACACACTACCACACTTCTACAGAAACTTACACATACTTACTCTCTTAAACAATCACTTATAGAAACACCTACTTATTTGTACAGGAACTCTTCCATTCTCTCACTCTCACATATACTCACTTATATACACCAATACTCACATATACTAGTTTAAAACATATGTAGTTACTCATAAAGACACTATTGAGACAGTCATTCACTCACTAACACACCCATACACATACTCATCCACCTATACAGTCCTGCACACATGCTGTCTTCAACACATACAGTGAGTCACTCATTCATGCATCTATGCACTAAGTAATACCCCCCACCGAACCATTCAGACACTCAGACACTCATACTGATACTCAAAAAACCAACTAATAACCCATATACACACTCATGTAGCTACTCACCAACCCATGCAGCCACTTATACACAAAGTGAGAGACTGATACAGATATTTTCATATTTAAACATTACTCACTAACCCATGTATTCACTAAGATACACTTAGTCAGTTATACAATCAATTTTACAAAAAAAATCATCCATTTAGACACTTATATACCCATTTATTCTTCCATCGACCTTGAGATATACATATATAAAACATATTTAATTTTCAGAAAAACACACATTCACTGGATGATGTCATCAATGATGTCATTTGAGATGTCATCAGTGATGTCACTGACCATGTCATGAGTGATGTAATATGTGACGTCATCAGCAGTGCATTGCGGGCGCGCGAGTTAAAGTTAGCTGAGCTAACTATAACGGGGGAATTTCTATGGTTTTGTACGAGTGAAATGTCCAACTAACTATAATGCCCCTGAAACCTATGGTTTTTTCAGTGAATTTCTAAGGTTTTTTAAATGCTAATTTCTAACTATAACGTGCCTGAAACCTATGGTTTTTTCAGTGAATTTCTAAGGTTTTTTTAAATGCTAATTTCGAACTATAACGTGCCTGAAACCTATGGTTTTTTCAGTGAATATATATTTATTATACTATGTATACATGTGAAAATGTCTCGGTCCCCTGTTTGCCTCGGTGGCACGAAAAAATGGGTGGAACTGACGTCAGCACGCCCGACGAGGTCCTCTTATGGCTCCGATGACGTCATATGGTGTCGCGAGCGGAGCCGTGCTCGTTGACGTGGGAGAGCTAGGAAAGAATTTCCGTGGAATGCTGGTGCAGGGGATATTCACCTAAGTGTTCAGGCTAGTCCTTTGGGAGCAACTGTTTATGTTGCCACTCCAGAAACCGAAACCAGTGATCCGAGGGCAGAGGCCCTGCAGATGGCACACGAGGTGGGGTGCCCAGTCGTGTGCACCGGCGGGGCAGTGAAGTGACAAGCACCACAACCCACAAAAAAGGTAATGAGGGCACTGAATAACACAGGATCTTCTCTTTGTATCTGGCAGAAACAACAAAGTTAAAATGCCCTAGTACCAAAATGTAGAATTAGTGCTACAACGGTCTTCAAGAGGACCTGTGATGCCGCTTCTGCCTCCCGTTCCCTGGAGGCGGCACATGGGTCACGCGGTACGGTCATACTGCGGTGGGACGCACACTCGTTGACCTCTCATGGCACTGCTCCACACTTCAGGGAGGACGCTTTCCATTAGCTATGTTTTCTGATGACATGTCGCGCCGGCCCCGTCCAACAACAGAACTCCTTTAGATCCAAACATTCTCTTCCACTCTCTCACCGGAAGTGAAACCAGGCCACGCGGACACTTTCACAATACAACAGCCGGGAATGCACTTTTCGGTAAAAAAACCACATTCCTTCCTCCTAATTAATCAAATAAACGTCTCACTGAAGAACAGGGGCCAGCTTCGATCGGTAAACAGCCGTTACAATGACTTTTTTACTTTGCGATACCATTACAACGCATGCATTACCACGCATGCATTGTACATCACAAAGTCATTACTACGCATTGTTTTAGAACGCATGGTCATTTACCACGCATGCCTTTACAACGAATTTTGTTGTAAAGGTATGTATGGTAAATGACCATGCGTTGTAAGGAAACAGAGGCTGTTCCGTTTCCTCACAACGACGTGCACCGCCCCTCAGAGATGACGTGAAGCAGGAACCACGAGGAGAGAGGAACCATGAGGAGTAAGGGGGATTGGGCATGGGGTGGGGGTTTCTTTTCTAGGGTTTAGGGTAGTGCAGTGGTGTTTGGGTAGTGTAGGGGGTCGTGCTGGGGGTAGTGTTTTAGGGTTTAGGGTAGTGCAGTAGTGTAGGGGGTCGTGCTGGGGGTAGTGTTCTAGGGTTTAGGGTAGTGCAGTGGCGTTTGGGTAGTGTAGGGGGTCGTGCTGGGGGTAGTGTTTTAGGGTTTAGGGTAGTGCAGTAGTGTAGGGGGTCGTGCTGGGGGTAGTGTTTTAGGGTTTAGGGTAGTGCAGTGGTGTATGGGTAGTGTAGGGGGTCATGCTGGGGTTAGTGTTTTAGGGTTTAGGGTAGTGCAGTGGTGTTTGGGTAGTGTAGGGGGTCATGCTGGGGTTAGTGTTTTATGGTTTAGGGTAGTGCAGTGGTGTTTGGGTAGTGTAGGGGGTAGATTTAGGGTTTAGGGTAGTGCAGTGCAGTGGTGTTTGGGTAGTGTAGGGAGTCGTGCTGGGGGTAGTGTTTTAGGGTTTAGGGTAGTGCAGTGGTGTTTGGGTAGTGTAGGGGGTCGTGTTTTATGGTATAGGGTAGTGCAGTGGTGTTTGGGTAGTGTAGGGGGTCATGCTGGGGTTAGTGTTTTAGGGTTTAGGGTAGTGCAGTGGTGTTTGGGTAGTGTAGGGGGTCGTGCTGGGGGTAGTGTTTTAGGGTAGTGCAGTGGTGTTTGTGTAGTGTGGGAGGTCATGCTGGGGGTATATTTAGGGTTTAGTGTAGTGCAGTGGTGTTTGGGTAGTGTAGGGAGTCGTGCTGGGGGTAGTGTTTTAGGGTTTAGGGTAGTGCAGTGGTGTTTGGGTAGTGTAGGGTGTCGTGCTGGGGGTAGTGTTTTAGGGTTTAGGGTAGTGCAGTGGTGTTTGGGTAGTGGAGGGGGTAGTGTTTTAGGGTTTAGGGTAGTGCGCCCAACCAGCCACAATATCCGTGGACAAAGGGGTTCCTGACTCTTTGGAACGCTCGGTCAATTGAATAATTTGGGTCAAGGGCCCTACCACGTCCAAGACCTATCAATTCCTTTCTTGGGATCCCTCATATACTTGGAGAAAAAAGTACATAGTTTCATCAATTTCAGGCGTGTGTGCCACCTTCCCCTTCAGTGAGGGCCTGGGGCATTCTCCCCTCATCCTATTCCTGACCTCCCTTTCAAGGGGTTGATGGATTTTCCCCACCACATACTCTGCCACTTTGGCGTCAGGTGTCCACTCTGCCGACCTAGGATGGTAAATTTGGGTAGGCTCGAACATGTTCGAGTGGACCCCGTCCCCAACCGGGGACTGAGAGGAGTGGGACTCTGGACGCCAGGGACGCCCCGAGTCCTTATCCTCATCGGAGGAGAAATCGTCCTCTGATGCACCCTCTCCCTCTAAGGGAAACCCGCCGTCGGGGTCTACAATAGTGGTGACAGTGTCGCAATTTTCCCCGGGCCACTCCTCCTCCCGGCAGGGTGCATGTTTTAGCGTTCGCGCACTCTTGAGGAAGGTCTCCGTAAGTTTATCAAATCCTTCCAAGTGCCCCGCGTTATGCTTAACGGCCCTTTTATTCCCCATCTGGGAGCTACTTGGACCCGCCACCACCAGATCTGGGTCACTGAACACCCCAGGGATGCTTTTCGCCAGCTTATCAACCTGATCCCTAAGAGGAGCCAGCGCCCTAGAAATAGCCAGAGAGAGGGCTTGGTCCACTGCTGGAGGGAGAAGTTGGGGGCCATTCCTCCTCCACTTCCTGGTAGGAGGAGTAAAAATGGTCTTCTGGAGAAGACATGATAGCAGAGGGTGTGAGCACAGAACAAATGCCCTTAAAATCCTTAAGACAGCCCCCTCGCTGGTGCTCCAACAGCTGGGCTTTCCCGAAGCTGTTATAAGAATAGACTGAGGCGCAATACCAATCACCACCACCAGGTGGCGCTGGTCACTAACGTGGCCGTGTGGGGGAAATCACCGCGTAGCGGTGTCAAAATTAGGCGAGGGTTGGTCGGGAATCAAGCGGACACTAAAGGAGTGACCAGATTCCCAAACGCGTGTAAAGACCAGCGGGAGCGCTCGACGGAGCTGCCTCGCTCGGACCAGACGCGCCTGACAGGATCACACAGCGGGAGAGACTGCGAGGGGGAGAACGCGCTCGGGCAAGAGCCTGCTGCGCAGGGAATATGAAACAATACCAAGGCATTAATGCTAATAACGTGCACAAGAAACCGCTATACAAACAGCAACAACGTCAGATTAAGCCAAGAATGTAAGGAATGCACTTAACTGACGAGCAGTGAAGAAAGAGGAAGCGGAAGGGACGTCACGATATTCTATACGACTGTGATATGATTGGACTATAGTTGCCTTGGAGACTACCCCCCTAATGGTTCATGGGTTGTGTAGTCTTTTGTTTAATGATTGTTGTGTTACGTTTTCTTTGAACTGCTATGCAAATAAAGTGAGGAAAGATATGCATAATCCTCGCCTCCGTCCTGCCATAGAATTCATTAAACTTTATTTGATCTGATTGAGAAACATAGATCATAAAAGTGTACATAAAAACAGTAAATCCTCTTTCCTAATACAATACAGTGAGAATTAATTAAAACCAGTAGGTAAAAACGGGTGTTACAAAGCCCGGTTCAGAGCAACTTCAGGTTAACAGAATCGTAAAGTTCAATGTTTCGCAAGATCAATCTCATGTACTTCGTGCAAAATAAGCAATAAGGGGTCCAAGTAAGATGTAACGCTCCAATACCTGACCAGTTTACACTATCTAAATTGCAGAAAAACTAAAAATAAAAAGTGTTTTGCACACTTCTGTCATTGGGCTATATGTGGGCTACATCTGGGTGATATTTGTGCTACATTTGGGCTCTTTTTTCTCTGGTGGCCATCTTGGGAGACTTATTTGTTATGAAGTTTCCTAATTTAGTCATTTACTGCAGTCTCCTCAGTAGGAAATGCTTTCAGTTTTTTACTTTGATTCCATCAAGAAGGCATTCAGATGTGTCGCACATTTGCCATAAATTTAGAATGTTAGCACTCTAGTTGTTCATTAGATCACTGTAGTAAAGCTACTGCTCACCAGGGAGTTAACTGGAAGTCTACTGCTGGTATTGAAAGTGATTGTTTCAGTCTGCATGTCAAAATTTTCTAATGAAATAGAAGAGGATTTGAGATCTCACTTAAAACATGCCCTAAATTTTCTTTCTGCAGCACTAACCATAATTTCTATGGCAAAATGAACCCCCTCATTTTGTTCCTTTTTAAATTAAATGTTTTAAGTGTTACCAGTTTATTCCAATCAAGATGGCTTCAGGTGTGCCATACTTTTGTCATAAGTAAGGCTGTTAGCACTCTAGTTGTTCTTTAGAACACTCTGGGAATCTGCAGTAGAACACAAAGGAATCAACTGACAGTCTCTGCCCTTGTTGGATGTACATGTTTTACTGAGAATGTCAGACTTCATTCTCACATGACTGAGAAAGATAATGGGAATTTACAGAAAATATGCTCTCATTTTAGCTTCTGGAGCACCTTCCAAAACTGTATGGGACAAGCATGTGAAAATAGTTTTCTCTCAAACATGATTCATGATATCCCAGCAGAAGGTTTTTCACAGGGTAAAATCACCTTAGAACACACCACAATTCCTGAAATTAGTATGGTACCATCAACAAATGAATTCTAATGTAACTAAAGTCTGTTATCACCCTTTATAGTTCTCCTTTTGGTAACCCTCAAAATCTTCGATTCACTACAATGCATTTCAATGGGGTACTATCATTTATATTGGTCTCAAGATGGCTGCCAGCAATTCCAGGATGAAGTGCTGACAGCCAATCAGATCTCACGATGACGTGTGGTTAGGCTCCTCCCAGATATATATATGTGTTTTCTTTTTCAAATTTCTCAGGAACTACTGAACGGATTTACACCATTTAACCAAAAGGCACGACTCTGAACCAAGGGCTACCTATTTGCCAAATTTGGTGTAATTCCGTTCAGCAGTTCGGGCTGTAGCTGCGACTAAAGGTTCCTATGGAAAATTGCATGGGGAAAACACGTTTTGGGACCCCCCTTTTTTCTCGGCCCCCACTTGACGAATCACCCCGAAACTTTCAAGATAGGAGCGGACCGGAGCGGCCCATAAGTTTTGAAAATTTCGCGAAGATTTGTCAACCGACGAAAGATATTTCAAATAGAATGTTGCGGATTTCCTATGGAAAATAGGTCCTAACTATAACTATCTACTGGCGACCGCCAGTAGATAATATATATATATATATTATCTACTATCTACTGGCGGTCGCCAGTAGATCGTTATAGTTAGGACCTATTTTCCATAGGAAATCTGCAACACTCTATTTGAAATAACTCTTTCGTTGGTTGACGAATCTTCACGAAATTTTCAAACTTTATGGCCCGCTCCGGTCAGCTCCTACTCTGAAAGTTTCGGGTGATTCGTCAAGCCGAGGCCGAGAAAAAGGGGGTCCCAAAGCGTGTTTTCCCCATTCATTTTCCCATAGGAAACTTTAGCCACGGCTACAGCCCGAACTGCTGAACGGGATTACACCAAATTTGGCAAAGAGGTAGTTCTTGGTTCAGAAAGAACCCTTTTGTTAAATGGTGTAAATCCGTTAAGTAGTTGCTGAGAAAATCAAAAGTAAAATCACATATATATCTGGGCGGAGCCTAACCACCCATGTCATCGTGAGATCTGATTGGCTGTCAGCACTTCATCCTGGAATTGCTGGCAGCCATCTTGGGACCAATATACATGATAGTACCCCATTGAAATGCATTGTAGTGAATCAAAGATTTTGAGGGTTACCAAAAGGAGAACTATAAAGGGTGATAACAGACTTTAGTTACATTAGAATTCATTTGTTGATGGTACCATACTAATTTCAGGAATTGTGGTGTGTTCTAAGGTGATTTTACCCTGTGAAAAACCTTCTGCTGGGATATCATGAATCATGTTTGAGAGAAAACTATTTTCACATGCTTGTCCCATAGAGTTTTGGAAGGTGCTCCAGAAGCTAAAATGAGAGCATATTTTCTGTAAATTCACATTATCTTTCTCAGTCATGTGAGAATGAAGTCTGACATTCACAGTAAAACATGTACATCCAACAAGGGCAGAGACTGTCAGTTGATGCCTTTGTGTTCTACTGCAGCTTCCCAGAGTGTTCTAAAGAACAACTAGAGCGCTAACAGCCTTACTTATGACAAAAGAATGGCACACCTGAAAGCCATCTTGATTGGAATAAACTGGTAACACTTAAAACATTTAATTTAAAAAGGAACAAAATGAGGGGTTCTTTTGAAATAGAAATTATGGTTAGTGCTGCAGAAAGAAAAATTAGGGCATGTTTTAAGTGAGATCTCAAATCCTCTTCTATTCCATTAGAAAATTCTGACATGCAGACTGAAACAATCACTTTCAATACCAGCAGCAGACTTCCAGTTAACTCCCTGGTGAGCAGTAGCTTTACTACAGTGATCTAATGAGCAACTAGAGTGCTAACATTCAGAATTTATGGCAAATGTAAGACACATCTGAATGCCTTCTTGATGGAATCAAAGTAAAAAACTGAAAGCATTTCCTACTGAGGAGACTGCAGTAAATGAGGAAATGAGGAAATGAGGAAACTTCATAACAAAGAAGTCTTCCAAGATGGCCACCAGAGAAAAAGAGCCCAAATGTAGCACAAATATTACCAGATGTAGCCCACATATAGCCCAATGACAAAAGTGTGCAAAACACTTTTATTTTTAGTTTTTTTGCAGTTTTATGTAGTGCAGACTGGTTAGGTATTGGAGCATTGCATCTTAAAACATGACCCCTACACTACAAAAACACCACTGCACTACCCTAAACCCTAAAACACTACCCCCAGCACGACCCCCTACACTACACAAGCACCACTGCACTATCCTAAACCCTAAAACACTACCCCCAGCATGACCCCCTACACTACACAAACATCACTGCACTACCCTAAACCCTAAAACACTACCCCCAGCATGACCCCCTCCACCTCTGGTATAGTATCCGGCCTGCTCTCGATCTACACTCCCTCGCGCCATTTGCGCTCTACTGGCAAACATTTTGTTTCTATACCACGGGTTAAGAGGGCCCGCGCTGGTGGTCGCTCGTTCCGCGTTCTGGCTGCCAAGCTCTGGAATGATCTTCCGTCTCACATCCGGAGTATGGACAACTACTTATCCTTTCGTAAAGCGCTAAAGACCCATCTGTTCCCTCATTAGGTTCCCCCTCTTTTGTCCCACTTGTCTTTCCTGGCCCTTCCTCTCTCCTCTTAGGTGGGATACTCGCAGTTTTAGCCTCTTTTTTGCTAAGCGTCGGGACGACCTGTAGCTGGGGCAGCTGTGCGCTCTACAAGCTATCTTAACATAACATAACTACCCAAACACCACTGTACTAACCTAAATCCTAAAACACTACCCCCAGCACGACCCCCTACACTACCCAAACACCACTGCACTACCCTAAAACATGACCCCCTACACTACACAAACACCACTGCACTACCCTAAACCCTAAAACACTATCCCGAGCACGACCCCCTACACTACACAAGCACCACTGCACTACCCTAAACCCTAAAACACTACCCCCAGCACGACCCCCTACACTACCCAAACACCACTGCACTAACCTAAATCCTAAAACACTACCCCCAGCACGACCCCCTACACTACCCAAACACCACTGCACTACCCTAAAACACTACCCCCAGCATGACCCCCTACACTACATAAGCACCACTGCACTACCCTAAACCCTAAAACACTACCCCCAGCATGACCCCCTACACTGCCCGAACACCACTGCACTGCCCTAAACCCTGAAACACCAGCCCCTGCACGACCCCCTACACTGCCCGAACACCACTGCACTGCCCTAAACCCTGAAACACCAGCCCCAGCATGACCCCCTACACTGCCCGAATACCACTGCACTGCCCTAAACCCTGAAACACCAGCCCCAGCATGACCCCCTACACTGCCCGAACACCACTGCACTTCCCTAAACCCTGAAACACCAGCCCTAGCACGACCCCTTACACTGCCCGAACACCACTGCTCTGCCCTAAACCCTGAAACACCAGCCCCAGCATGCCCCCTACACTGCCCGAACACCACTGCACTTCCCTAAACCTGACACACCAGCCCCAGCACGACCCCTTACACTGCCCGAACACCACTGCACTGCCCTAAACCCTGAAACACCAGCCCCAGCATGACCCCCTACACTGCCCGAATACCACTGCACTGCCCTAAACCCTGAAACACCACCCCCAGCAAGAACCCCTACACTGCCCGAACACCACTGCACTAAACCCTGAAACACCACCCCCAGCAAGACCCCGTACACTGCCCGAACACCACTGCACTGCCCTAAACCCTGAAACTCCAGCCCCTGCACGACCCCCTACACTGCCCGAACACCACTGCACTGCCCTAAACCCTGAAACACCAGACCCTGCACTACCCCCTCACTGCCCGAACACCACTGCACTGCCCTAAACCCTGAAACACCAGCCCCAGCATGACCCCCTACACTGCCCGAACACCACTGCACTACCCTAAACCCTGAAACACCACCCCCAGCACGACCCCTTACACTGCCCGAGCACCACTGCACTGCCCTAAACCCTGAAACACCAGCCCCAGCACGACCCCCTACACTGCCCGAACACCACTGCACTACCCTGAAACACCAGCCCCAGCACGACCGCCTACACTGCCCGAACACCACTGCACTGCCCTAAACCCTGAAACACCAGCCCCAGCACAACCCCCTACACTGCCCGAACACCACTGCACTGCCCTAAACCCTAAAACACCAGCCCCAGCACGACCCCCTACACTGCCCGAACACCACTGCACTGCCCTATACCCTGAAACACCACCCCGTGCACGACCCCCTACACTGCCCGAACACCACTGCACTCCCTAAACCCTGAAACACCACCCCCAGCATGACCCCCTACACTGCCCGAATACCACTGCACTGCCCTAAACCCTGAAACACCACCCCCTGCACGACCCCCTACACTGCCCGAACACTACTGCACTGCCCTAAACCCTGAAACACCATCACCAGCACGACCCCCTACACTGCACGAACACCACTGCACTGCCCTAAACCCTGAAACACTACCCCCAGCAAGACCCCCTACACTGCCCGAACACCACTGCACTGCCCTAAACCCTGAAACATCACCCCCAGCAAGACCCCCTACACTGCCCAAACACCACTGCCCTAAACCCTAAAACACCACCCCCAGCAAGACCCCCTACACTGCCCGAACACCACTGCACTGCCCTAAACCCTGAAACACCAGCCCCAGCACAACCCCCTACACTGCCCGAACACCACTGCACTGCCCTAAACCCTGAAACACCACCCCCTGCACGACCCCCTACACTGCCCGAACACCACTGCACTGCCCTAAACCCTGAAACACCACCCCCTGCACGACCCCCTACACTGCCCGAACACCACTGCACTGCCCTAAACCCTGAAACATCAACCCCAGCAAGACCCCCTACACTGCTCGAACACCACTGCCCTAAACCATAAAACACCACCCCCAGCAAGACCCCCTACACTGCCCGAACACCACTGCACTGCCCTAAACCCTGAAACACCAGCCCCAGCACGACCCCCTACACTGCCCGAACACCACTGCCCTAAACCCTGAAACACCACCCCCTAAACTGCCCGAACACCACTGCACTGCCCTAAACCCTGAAACACCACCCCCAGCAAGACCCCCTACACTGCCCGAACACCACTGCACTGCCCTAAACCCTGAAACATCACCCCCAGCAAGACCCCTACACTGCCCGAACACCACTGCCCTAAACCCTGAAACACCACCCCCAGCAATACCCTGTACACTGTCCGAACACCACTGTACTGCCCTAAACCCTGAAACACCAGCCCCAGCAAGACCCCCTACACTGCCCGAACACCACTGCACTGCCCTAAATCCTGAAACACCAGCCCCAGCAAGACCCCCTACACTGCCCGAACACCACTGCACTGCCCTAAACCCTGAAACACCACCCCCAGCAAGACCCCCTACTCTGCCCGAACACCACAGCACTAAACCCTGAAACACCACCCCCAGCAAGACCACCTACACTGGCCGAACACCACTGCACTGCCCTAAACCCTGAAACACCACTCCCTGCACGACCCCCTACACTGCCCGAACACCACTACACTGCCCTAAACCCTGAAACACCACCCCACAGCAAGACACCCTACACTGCCCGAACACCACTGCACTGCCCTAAACCCTGAAACACCCCCCCAGCACGACCCCCTACACTGCCCGAACACCACTGCACTGCCCTAAACCCTGAAACACCACCCCCTGCACGACCCCCTACACTGCCGGGACACCACTGCACTGCCCTAAACCCTGAAACACCACCCCCAGCACGACCCCTACACTGCCCGAACACCACTGCACTGCCCTAAACCCTGAAACACCACCCCTAGCACAACCCCCTACACTGCCCGAACACCACTGCACTGCCCTAAACCCTGAAACATCACCCCCAGCAAGACCCCTACACTGCCTGAACACCACTGCCCTAAACTCTGAAACACCACCCCCAGCAAGACCCCCTACACTGCCCGAACACCACTGCACTGCCCTAAACCCTGAAACACCACCTCCAGCACAACCCCCTACACTGCCTGAACACCATTGCTCTGCCCTAAACCCTGAAACACTAGCCCCAGCACGACCCCCTACACTGCCCCAACACCACTGCACTGCCCTAAACCCTGAAACACCACCCCCAGCACGACCCCCTACACTGCCCGAACACCACTGCAGTGCCATAAACCCTGAAACACCAGCCCCAGCAAGACCCCCTACACTGCCCGAACACCACTGCACTGCCCTAAACCCTGAAACACCAGCCCCAGCAGGACCCCTACACTGCCCGAATACCACTGCACTGCCCTAAACCCTGAAACACCAGCCCCAGCACGACCACCTACACTGCCCGAACACCACTGCACTGCCCTAAACCCTGAAACACCAGCCCCAGCACGACCCCCTACACTGCCCGAACACCACTGCACTGCCCTAAACCCTGAAACACCAGCCCCAGCACGACCCCCTACACTGCCCGAACACCACTGCACTGCCCTAAACCCTGAAACACCACCCCCTGCACGACCCCCTACACTGCCCGAACACCACTGCACTGCCCTAAACCCTGAAACACCACCCCTGCACGACTCCCTACACTGCCCGAACACCACTGCACTGCCCTAAACCCTGAAACACCACCCCCACCACGACCCCCTACACTGCCCGAACACCACTGCACTGCCCTAAACCCTGAAACACCACAACCCTGCATGACCCCCTACACTGCCCGAACACCACTGCACTGCCCTAAACCCTGAAACACCACCCCCGCACGACCCCTACACTGCCCAAAACCCTGAAACACCACCCGCAGCACAACCCCCTTTACTGCCCAAACACCAATGCACTGCCCCAAACCCTGAAACACCACCCCCAGCACGACCCCTACACTGCCCGAACACCACTGCCCTAAACCCTGAAACACCACCCCCTGCACAACCCCTACACTGCCCAAACACCACTGCACTGCCCTAAACCCTGAAACACCACCCCTGCACGACCCCTACACTGCCCGAACACCACTGCACTGCCCTAAACCCTGAAACACCACCCCCAGCATGACCCCCTACACTGCCCGAACACCACTGCACTGCCCTAAACCCTGAAACACCACCCCCAGCTGCACGACCCCCTACACTGCCCGAACACCACTGCACTGCCCTAAACCCTGAAACACCACCCCCAGCATGACCCCCTACACTGCCCGAACACCACTGCACTGCCCTAAACCCTGAAACACCACCCCCAGCATGACCCCCTACACTGCCCGAACACCACTGCACTGCCCTAAGCCCTAAAACACCACCCCCAGCACGACCCCCTACACTGCCCGAACACCACTGCACTGCCCTAAACCCTAAAACACTACCCCCAGCACGACCCCCTACACTACCCGAACACCACTGCACTACCCTAAACCCTAAAATACTCCCCCAGCACGACCCCCTACACTACCCGAACATGACTGCACTGCCCTAAACCCTCAAACACTCCCCCAGCATGACCCCCTACACTACCCGAACACCACTGCACTGCCCTAAACCCTAAAATACTCCCCCCAGCACGACCCCCTACACTACCCGAACACCACTGCACTGCCCTAAACCCTAAAACACTCCCCCCAGCACGACCCCCTACACTACCCAAACACCACTGCACTGCCCTAAACCCTAAAATACTACCCCCTGCATGACCCCCTACACTACCCAAACAACAATGCACTCCTAAACCCTAAAACACTACCCCCGCACGACCCCCTACACTACCCAAAGACCACTGCACTACCCTAAACCACTACCCCCGCACGACTCCCTAACCTACCCAAAGACCACTGCACTACCCTAAACCCTAAAACACCACCTCCTACACTACACAAACACCACTGCACTACCCTAAACCCTAAAACACTACCCCCAGCACGACCCCCTACACTACACAAACACCTCTGCACTACCCTAAACCCTAAAAAACTACCCCCAGCACGAACCGCTACACTACCCAAACACCACTGCACTACCCTAAACCCTAAAACACTACCCCCAGCAGTACCCCCTACACTACCCAAACACCACTGCACTACCCTAAACCCTAAAACACTACCCCCAGCAGAACCCCCTACACTACCCACACACCATTTTACTACCCTAAACCCTAAAACACTACCCCCAGCAGTACCCCCTACACTACCCAAACACCACTGCACTACCCTAAACCCTAAACCACTACCCCCAGCATGACCCCCTACACTACCCAAACACCACTGCACTACCCTAAACCCTAAAACACTACCCCCAGCACGACCCCCTACACTACCCAAACACCACTGCACTACCCTAAACCCTAAAACACTCCCCCCAGCACGACTCCCTACACTACCCAAACACCACTGCACTACCCTAAACCCTAAATCTACCCCCAGCATGACCCCCTACACTACACAAACACCACTGAACTACCCTAAACCCTAAAACACTACCCCCAGCACGACCCCCTTCACTACCTAAACACAACTGCACAATTTGTTACAGGCGTTGTAACGCAGGCCTGTGGTGCTTACTGGAAGTACCTGGTGGGCTAGTTGGGCCCAAGGGACCCTCAGGGTTCAAGGTGACCTAATCCCCCAACTTAAAACGCGCCACGGGGCACGTTTGCACAGTGGTGAAGGGAGGGGGCGGGGCCTCAGGTGACATGTGCGCAAACACGCCCTGTGGTGCGTTTTAAGTTGGGGAATTAATTCCCCTTGAATCCTGAGGGACCCTGGGGGCCAACTAGCCCACCAGGTACCTTCAGTAAGCACAACAGAGTTGCATTGCAGAGAGGTGAAAAGAGGTGCATGGCCTCGGAACGCCTCTCTGCAACTCAGCTCTGGGGTCCTAACTGTAGGTACCTGGGGGGCTAGTTGGGCCCCAGGGACCCTCAGGATTCAAGGGGACTTAATCCCGCAACTTAAAACGCGCCACGGGGCGCGTTTGCACACATGTCACCTCAGGCCCCCCTCCCTTCACCACTGTGCAAACGCGCCCTGTAGCGCGTTTTAAGAGGTAGTTTTAATCCCCCTGCCCTATTATGTACTAGGGACTTACAGAGGAGGTCATGCTAATCACAGCGGTACCCCAACGAATAGTGTTCCCTAGTGTATGTAGGTGTTTTCACTCTATTCTAAGTGTCTTTTAGCATAGCACTGGCTCTGGTTAGTCAGTCAGTTACCACCAGTACCCGTCTGAAAAAGTTGTGGGCACAGGATGATTTTGCAACAAGGCCTCTTTCTGCACATCTTTTGCTTCTTCCTGCACTTTTCTTCGTCTTTGTGGACTTCTGTTGCTTCTTTCTGCATTTCTTTTGCTTCTTTCTGTGCGTTTTTTCTTCTTTCTTCACATGTCCTACCTCTGTAGGCATAGTTAGAAACTAGCATTTAAAAAACCTTTGAAATTCACTTAAAAAATCATAGGTTTCAGGCACGTTATAGTTAGAAATTAGCATTTAAAAAACCTTTGAAATTCACTGAAAAAACCATAGGTTTTAGGGACAGTTATAGTTAGTTGGACATTTCACTCGTACAAAACCATAGAAATTCCCCCGTTATAGTTAGTTCAGCTAACTATAACTCGCGCCCCCGCAATGCACTGCTGATGACGTCACATATTACATCACTCATGACATGGTCAGTGACATCACTGATGACATCACTGATGACATCATCCATGTGATAATTTCATGCATCTTCTCACACCCTAATATAGCTTTTGATACACCCACTCTAAATTACAGACTGCCATTCTCAAAACCATACACACTCCAATACCAATAACTACATACCCACTCACTGATTCTTAGGTCTACACACACACATCTACTCACTCACCCGTACAGTCACTCATACTTACAGTCACTCAGTACAGGACTATCATATGCACTCATACTCCTATATAAACACTCACACACCGCCACTCATCCATAGAGGTACTCACACACCTAGTCAGTCATGCAAAAAATTTATCACACACCCATTTACTCACCTATACAGTTATACACACACCAGCTCACTTACTTATACAAATACTAGCACATTCTTACGCTCTTATACAATAACTGATACAAGCACACACGCATCCATACAGCCACTCTCACAATCACACACTCTCACTTAAAGCCATTTAAATACTCTAACACACATATATACTGCCTTTTACATATGTAGTTACTCGCACATGTACCACTGAGATATACATTCACTCACTAACACACCCATACACACACTCACCCACCCAAGCAGTCCATCACAGATGCACTCTTGAAATCGTGCACTAAGTGAATCACCCACTCACACATCTATGTACAGAGTCACCCACACCCCACCCACACAAACACTCAGGCAGCCATACAGATTCTCAGAGAACCAATCAATAACCCATATAGACACTCATGTAGCTATTTGCAAATCCATGCATCCACTTACACACCAACAAACAGACGGATACAGACATTCACACAGTTTAGTCACTAACCCATGCATTCAGTAAGATACGTTTAATCACTCACTTGTAGAGTCAGTCACGCACGTACTAAATCATCCATTCAGACACTTATACACCCACTCATTCTTCAATACGCCTTTCCCTATATATATTAAACATATTTAAACTTTACAGAAACACACAGTCACTGGATGATGTCATCAGTGATGTCATTTGAGATGTCATCAGTGATGTCATCAGTGATGTCACTGACCATGTCATGAGTGATGTAATATGTGACGTCATCAGCAGTGCATTGCGGGGCGCGAGTTATAGTTAGCTGAACTAACTATAACGGGGGAATTTCTATGGTTTTGTACGAGTGAAATGTCCAACTAACTATAACTGTCCCTAAAACCTATGGTTTTTTCAGTGAATATATATATATATATATTTATTTATTTTTGTCTATGTATACATCTTTTGTAGCATTGCATGATTGTGGATGCTACTTGTGTCCACACTAAATTAATCATGACACTGGGGTATTGTTCATCTTTCCCTTGGGGAAATGGATCCTATTATGATTTCGGCAGGACACCTATTTTTATGAATCTTTATTGTCAGCAACAATACACATTATATGAATTATGTCATGCATTTGATCCCTTTGGTCATCCAGTCTCCTTTCCCTTTTTTTTTTTTAAGGGTTAAGCATTCATGCCCGTCTTCTGACGGGAGATTCTTAAAGGTTTTTAACTTTTTCCTTCAAGGACCGACCTTTCTCGGACCTGTAAGGCTGCTTTAATTTATAAGGCTTTATGACAGAGGTCATAGTTTCTATTAAGAGCCAGCTCTTGTTGTACTATTCCCTCGTATACTTGGTCAGTCATTCTTCCACCGTTTACTTCTCGTTGAGAACCTGTGTGGGATTCGTTTGCAGACCCTCCTCCAGTGGGGTATAGCTATGGTATTTAATTTAAAGTTAAGGAATGTGCGGCTAGAGGTCTTTATCAGACAATGGAAAAGTTACTTACCTTCGGAAATGCTATATCTGGTGTAGAGACAGTCTAGCTGCAGATTCCTTAACACCCCACCCATCCTCCCCACTCTGCGAAGGTCTTTTGAGATAGGGGTTATACCCTTTCAATGCTGGCTTTATATGCCATTGATCACTATCTAAATCTATGTTTGGTCTAAACAAACTCCTCGACCTGGGCATTTAGCTTTTGTTTAAATGTTCTGTTCACCACCCTTCTTTCGAATGGGTGTGGTTGGTAAAGTATGTGTGTACTTCTTTTGCACCCTGGTTTTTTTACACCAGTGAGCAGTTTTAGTTCATTTCTTATTGGTACCATTACACCTTGGCACTGGTGATGTCCATAGAGCATGTACTGGTGTGACTTAAACAGTGTTGTTGTTGTAGGTTCTGTTTAACTACTACCGTACCATTCATTACTTAATGATTGGTTCATAGAGGGTATGGTCTCTACCCTGTTATGGGTCATTCACTAGGCCATTCTGTTTCTTGTGGTCCTGTGTTAAAATTTATTTTAATGGGTATTTTTTCAAAAATCCATGTCTGGTATTTTCATACCATTTGTTGTTTATTTTTATCATTGATTCAAAGATTTTTTGTTCTTTTTGGCACACTGTTTCCACAATCAGGTCTTGAAGTGGCTCCCCGTTCTGGCGCGGAAAGGTTTCACAGTAGAAAACTGACATCAGCGCACCGGAGGGGACATATATGACTCCACTGACGTCATATCCGAAGACGACGTCACTATGGAGTCATACGACGCCACCCTCCCGGCACGCAGAGGTACTGCTGAAAAATCTCCGGATCCAGACTGGCGCCTGGGGAAATTAAAAGTTAAGGAATCTGTGGCTAGACTGTGTCTCTACCAGATATAGCGTTACCGAAGGTAAGTAACTTTTCCATCTACACATATAAATTTACCTTTGTGAAAAAGGCCTAAGGTTCTGATGCCAAAAAACATCCTGAGTCGCACAGCTGATAAAACAAGGATAAAGACCCCCCTCCGGATCAAAACCACGCAACCCAGGCAAAGAGATGCCAAGATGCATTAAACTGACTTTCAAGCACGATCAGATTGAAAACCTACTATGAGTCAAGTCAAGTCAAGCATAACTTTATTATTAAAATTAGTTTTGGTTCCACGGATGTCAGTGCATAATAAACATTTCATAGCAGCACGCTTTCATTTCTTGCCATTACCCATTCCATGGCATCTAACTGGCAATATCACATATTTGAGTATAGATTATAACGAAGGGAAGGAGGGCAAAAACCTCAACTAAGGGTCCGCTAAGTACTCCTGCCTAACTGCTTATGATGTATTTCTTTCTTTTACTTACATATATACAGATATACAATAAGACCATATATTTTATGAGTGTGATCAAGGCCGCGGCTGCAGCCGAAACGCGTAACGGTGACCAAGCAACAGCAATAAACTCATCAAGCATCCATTGAGGTCTGTATCTGTTTCTTCGCCTGGATGCGCATTCAAGGAATTGACATTTCAGAAGATATATATGTTCCTCCTTGTAGCCCAAGATTGTGGACGCCGGCGCTCATGAGGGATGGGGGGCGGTGCGTTTCTCCTCCGGCAGGGCCACGCGGGTAACAATTTCTCCAATTTCGCCAAAGCAATAAGGATCGCACTCACTCTGGGTCAGTTTTCATTGCGCTTTTAATGAAGGTTTCTTTTGCCAAGCCCTACGCGTTTCGGTCCTAACACTCAGACCTTGATCACGGGATGATTCATCATCTATTTGGGACATCTTTTATTTCTTAACTTTTTTTTAGAAAAAGTTACTTCCTGTTTTGACTTTTGCAATGCATTCTGGTTAACGTAGTTAATAAAAATTGTGAATTACTCTGTGCATGTGATTAATTCAACCTTATTGTGAAAAAAGAGGAAGAGACGAGTGCCCATAGTGATGTGAATTTAAAAACTTTTTGGATGGAGAGGCTAAAGTGAAACATTTATGATAAACATTTTGATAATTTCACACTTAATGTTCTTAAAGGAGTCTCTTCGTAAAGTCTTTTGCTTTTTGCAATTATTTTTCTTTTCATTCTATTCAATTCCCGCTGGTGGGAGACAACTCCTATTTGTTCATTGAATTTCCTTTTTATGTTTCATTTTATTGATTTTTTCAGTGTTCAATTTGAATTTTGATTACTGGATATCTAGCTAATTCATTACCCTCCGGTGGGTGAGTTCTTCGTTTTAATTAGATTGGTTTATCATAAGGTTTATTCTCTTTCTGTCGCCAGGTTCAAGTTTAAAATATCATTCTTTAGTTGTTAATTTAAAGGTGTACATAAAGTTCTTCGTCTTGGTTGAGGCCTCTGGGATTTAATGTCCTGAATCTTATTATATGCTTGGACTCCTTTTGTCTCAATAGTCGTTCTCGATTTCCTCCTCTGTCTGATTGTGGTATTTGTTCTATGGCATAGAATTTCAAATCTTCCCAATTTTTATTATGTACTGATTCCATATGCTTGGCTATGGCATTTGCCCTGTCTGTATTTTTCGTTAAACTGACTTTCAAGCACGATCAGATTGAAAACCTACTATGAGTCAAGTCAAGCATAACTTTATTATTAAAATTAGTTTTGGTTCCACGGATGTCAGTGCATAATAAACATTTCATAGCAGCACGCTTTCATTTCTTGCCATTACCCATTCCATGGCATCTAACTGGCAATATCACATATTTGAGTATAGATTATAACGAAGGGAAGGAGGGCAAAAACCTCAACTAAGGGTCCGCTAAGTACTCCTGCCTAACTGCTTATGATGTATTTCTTTCTTTTACTTACATATATACAGATATACAATAAGACCATATATTTTATGAGTGTGATCAAGGCCGCGGCTGCAGCCGAAACGCGTAACGGTGACCAAGCAACAGCAATAAACTCATCAAGCATCCATTGAGGTCTGTATCTGTTTCTTCGCCTGGATGCGCATTCAAGGAATTGACATTTCAGAAGATATATATATATATATATATATTCACTGAAAAAACCATAGGTTTTAGGGACAGTTATAGTTAGTTGGACATTGCACTCGTACAAAACCCATGAAATTCCCCTGTTATAGTTAGTTCAGCTAACTATAACTCGCGCCTCCGCAATGCACTGCTGATGACGTCACATATTACATCACTCATGACATGGTCAGTGACATCACTGATGACATCACTGATGACATCTCAAATGACATCACTGATGACATCACTGATGACATCATCCAGTGACTGTGTGTTTCTGTAAAGTTTAAATATGTTTAATATATATAGGGAAAGGCGTATTGAAGAATGAGTGGGTGTATAAGTGTCTGAATGGATGATTTAGTACGTGAGTGACTGACTACAAGTGAGTGATTAAACGTATCTTACTGAATGCATGGGTTAGTGACTAAACTGTGTGAATGTCTGTATCCGTCTGTTTGTTGGTGTGTAAGTGGATGCATGGATTTGCGAATAGCTACATGAGTGTCTATATGGGTTATTTATTGGTTCTCTGAGTATCTGTATGGCTGCCTGAGTGTTTGTGTGGGTGGGGTGTGTGTGACTCTATACATAGATGTGTGAGTGGGTGATTCACTGAGTGCATGATTTCAAGAGTGCATCTGTGATGGACTGCTTGGGTGGGTGAGTGTGTGTATGGGTGTGTTAGTGAGTGAATGTATATCTCAGTGGTACATGTGCGAGTAACTACATATGTAAAAGGCAGTATATATGTGTGTTAGAGTATTTAAATGGCTATAAGTGAGAGTGTGTTATTGTGAGAGTGGCTGTATGGATGCGTGTGTGCTTGTATCAGTTATTGTATACGAGCGTAAGAATGTGCTAGTATTTGTATGAGTAAGTGAGCTGGTGTGTGTATAACTGTATAGGTGAGTAAATGGGTGTGTGATTAATTTTTTGCATGACTGACTAGGTGTGTGAGTACCTCTATGGATGAGTGGTGGTGTGTGAGTATTTATATAGGTGTATGAGTGCATATGATAGTCCTGTACTGAGTGACTGTAAGTATGAGTGACTGTACAGGTGAGTGAGTGGATGTGTGTGTAGACCTAAGAATCAGTGAGTGGGTATGTAGTTTTTGGTGTTGGAGTGTCTATGGTTTTGAGAATGACAGTCTGTAATTTAGAGTGGGTGTATCAAAAGTTATATTAGGGTGTGAGAAGATGCATGAAATTATCACATGGATGATGTCATCAGTGATGTCATTTGAGATGTCATCAGTGATGTCACTGACCATGTCATGAGTGATGTAATATGTGACGTCATCAGCAGTGCATTGCGGAGGCGCGAGTTATAGTTAGCTGAACTAACTATAACAGGGGAATTTCATGGGTTTTGTACGAGTGCAATGTCCAACTAACTATAACTGTCCCTAAAACCTATGGTTTTTTCAGTGAATTTCAAAGGTTTTTTAAATGCTAATTTCTAACTATAACGTGTCTGAAACCTATGGTTTTTTCAGTGAATTTCAAAGGTTTTTTAAATGCTAATTTCAAACTATAACGTGCCTGAAACCTATGGTTTTTTCAGTGAATTTCAAAGGTTTTTTAAATGCTAATTTCTAACTATAACGTGCCTGAAACCTATGATTTTTTAAGTGAATTTCAAAGGTTTTTTAAATGCTAGTTTCTAACTATGCCAACAGAGGTAGGACATGTGAAGAAAGAAGAAAAACGCACAGAAAGAAGCAAAAGATGTGCAGAAAGAACCAACAGAGGAGCAGAAAGAGGCCTTGTTGCAAAATCATCCTGTGCCCACAACTTTTTCAGACGGGTACTGGTGGTAACTGACTCTGACTAACCAGAGCCAGTGCGCGTTTGCACAGTGGTGAAGGGAGGGGGCCTGAGGTGACATGTGTGCAACGTGCCCCGTGGCGCGTTTTAAGTTGCGGGATTAAGTCCCCTTGAATCCTGAGGGTCCCTGGGGCCCAACTAGCCCCCCAGGTACCTACAGTTAGGACCACAGAGCTAAGTTGCAGAGAGGCGTTCCGAGGCCACGCACCTTTTTCACCTCTCTGCAACGCAACTCTGTTGTGCTTACTGAAGGTACCTGGTGGGCTAGTTGGCCCCCAGGATTCAAAGGGAATTAACTCCCCAACTTAAAACACACCACAGGGCGTGTTTGCGCACATGTCACCTGAGGCCCCGCCCCCTCCCTTCACCACTGTGCAAACGCGCCCCGTGGCGCGTTTTAAGTTGGGGGATTAGGTCACCTTGAATCCTGAGAGTCCCTGGGGCCCAACTAGCCCACCAGGTACTTCCAGTAAGCACCACAGGCCTGCGTTGCAACGCCTGTAACAAATTGTGCAGTTGTATTTAGGTAGTGAAGAGGGTCGTGCTGGGGGTAGTGTTTTAGGGTTTAGGGTAGTGCAGTGGTGTTTGTGTAGTGTAGGGGGTTATGCTGGGGGTAGATTTAGGGTTTAGGGTAGTGCAGTGGTGTTTGGGTAGTGTAGGGAGTCGTGCTGGGGGAGTGTTTTAGGGTTTAGGGTAGTACAGTGGTGTTTGGGTAGTGTAGGGGGTCGTGCTGGGGTTAGTGTTTTAGGGTTTAGCGTAGTGCAGTGGTGTTTGGGTAGTGTAGGGGATACTGCTGGGGGTAGTGTTTTAGGGTTTAGGGTAGTGCAATGGTGTTTGGGTACTGCTGGGGGTAGTGTTTTAGGGTTTAGGGTAGTGCAGTGGTGTTTGGGTAGCATAGGGGTACTGCTGGGGGTAGTGTTTTATGGTTTAGGGTAGTGCAGTGGTGTTTGGGTAGTGTAGGGGTTCGTGCTGGGGGTAGTTTTTTAGGGTTTCAGGGTAGTGCAGTGGTGTTCGTGTAGTGTAGGAGGTCGTGTTTTAGGGTTTAGGGTAGTGCAGTGGTCTTTGGGTAGTGTAGGGAGTCGTGTGGGGTATTGTTTTAGAGTTTAGGGTAGTGCAGTGGTCTTTGGGTAGTGTAGGGGGTTGTGCGGGGGGTAGTGTTTTAGGGATTAGGGTAGTGCATTGGTATTTGGGTAGTGTAGGGGGTCATGCGGGGGTAGTGTTTTAGGGTTTAGGGCAGTGCAGTGGTGTTTAGGTAGTGTAGGGGGTCGTGCTGGGGGAGTGTTTTAGGGTTTAGGGCAGAGCAGTGGTGTTCGGGTAGTGTAGGGGTTCGTGCAGGGGGAGCGTTTTAGGGTTTAGGGCAGTGCAGTCGTGTTCGGGTAGTGTAGGGGGTCGTGCTGGGGGAGTATTTTAGGGTTTAGGGTAGTGCAGTGGTGTTCGGGTAGTGTAGGGGGTCATGCTGGGGGTAGTGTTCTAGGGTTTAGGGCAGTGCAGTGGTGTTCGGACAGTGTAGGGGGTCGTGCTGGGGGTGGTGTTTTAGGGTATAGGGCAGTGCAGTGGTGTTCGGGCAGTGTAGGGGGTCGTGCTGGGGGTGGTGTTTCAGGGTTTAGGGCAGTGCAGTGGTGTTCGGGCAGTGTAGGGGGTCATGCATGGGGTGGTGTTTCAGGGTTAAGGGCAGTGCAGTGGTGTTCGGGCAGTGTAGGGGGTCGTGCAGGGGTGGTGTTTCAGGGTTTAGGGCAGTGGTGTTCGGGCAGTGTAGGGGGTCATGCTGGGGGTGGTGTTTCAGGGTTTGGGGCAGTGCAGTGGTGTTCAAGCAGTAAAAAGGGTCATGCTGGGGGTGGTGTTTCAGGGTTTAGGGCAGTGCAGTGGTGTTCGGGCAGTGTAGGGGCGGTGCAGGGGGTGGTGTTTCAGGGTTTAGGGCAGCGCAGTGGTGTTCGGGCAGTGTAGGGGGTGGTACAGGGGTGGTGTTTCAGGGTTTAGGGCAGTGCAGTGGTGTTCGGGCAGTGTAGGGGGCGGTGCAGGGGTGGTGTTTCAGGGTTTAGGGTAGTGCAGTGGTGTTCGGGCAGTGTAGGGGGTCGTGCTGGGGCTGGTGTTTCAGGGTTTAGGGCAGTGCAGTGGTGTTCGGGCAGTGTAGGGGGTCATGCTGGGGCTGGTGTTTCAGGGTTTAGGGCAATGCAGTGGTGTTCGGGCAGTGTAGGGGGTCTTGCTGGGGCTGGTGTTTCAGGGTTTAGGGCAGTGCAGTCGTGTTCGGGCAGTGTAGGGGGTCGTGCTGGGGGTGATGTTTCAGGGTTTAGGGCAGTGCAGTGGTGTTCGGGCAGTGTAGGGGGTCGTGCTGGGGCTAGTGTTTCAGGGTTTAGGGCAGAGCAATGGTGCTCAGGCAGTGTAGGGGGTTGTGCTGGGGGTGATGTTTCAGGGTTTAGGGCAGTGCAGTGGTGTTAGGGCAGTGTAGGGGGTCGTGCTGGGGGTGGTGTTTCAGGGTTTAGGGCAGTGCAGTGGTGTTCCGGCAGTGTAGGGGGTCGTGCAGGGGTTGGTGTTTCAGGGTTTAGTGCAGTGATGTTCGGGCAGTGTAGGGGTCATGCTGGGGTGGTGTTTCAGGGTTTAGGGCAGTGCAGTGGTGTTTGGGCAGTGTAGGGTGTCATGCTGAGGGGTGGTGTTTCAGGGTTTAGTGCAGTGCAGTAGTGTTTGGGCAGTGTAGGGGGTCGTGCAGGGGTGGTGTTTCAGGGTTTAGGGCAGTTCAGTGGTGTTCGGCCAGTGTAGGTAGTCTTGCTGGGGGTGGTGTTTCAGGGTTTAGGGCAGTGCAGTAGTTTTCGGGCAGTGTAGGCGGTCGTGCTGGGGCTGGTGTTTCAGGGTTTAGGGCAGTGCAGTGGTGTTCGGGCAGTGTACGGGGTTGTGCTGGGGCTGGTGTTTCAGGGTTTAGGGCAGTGCAGTGGTGTGCGGGCAGTGTACGGGGTCGTGCTGGGGCTGGTGTTTCAGGGTTTAGGGCAGTGCAGTGGTGTTCGGGCAGTGTAGGGGTCGTGCTGGAGGTGGTGTTTCAGGGTGTAGGGCAGTGCAGTGGTGTTCGGGCAGTGTAGGGGGTCATGCTGGGGCTGGTGTTTCAGGGTTTAGGGCAGTGCAGTGGTGTTCGGGCAGTGTAGGGGGTCGTGCTGGGGCTGGTGTTTCAGGGTTTAGGACAGTGCAGTGGTGTTCGGGCAGTGTAGGGGGTCGTGCTGGGGCTAGTGTTTCAGGGTTTAGGGCAGAGCATTGGTGCTCAGGCAGTGTAGGGGTTGTGCTGGGGGTGATGTTTCAGGGTTTAGGGCAGTGCAGTGGTGTTAGGGCAGTGTAGGGGGTCGTGCTGGGGGTGGTGTTTCAGGGTTTAGGGCAGTGCAGTGGTGTTCCGGCAGTGTAGGGGGTCGTGCAGGGGGTGGTGTTTCAGGGTTTAGTGCAGTGGTGTTCGGGCAGTGTAGGGGGTCATGCTGGGGTGGTGTTTCAGGGTTTAGTGCAGTGGTGTTCGGGCAGTGTAGGGGTCATGCTGGGGTGGTGTTTCAGGGTTTAGGGCAGTGCAGTAGTTTTCGGGCAGTGTAGGCGGTCGTGCTGGGGCTGGTGTTTCAGGGTTTAGGGCAGTGCAGTGGTGTTCGGGCAGTGTACGGGGTTGTGCTGGGGCTGGTGTTTCAGGGTTTAGGGCAGAGCAGTGGTGTGCGGGCAGTGTACGGGGTTGTGCTGGGGCTGGTGTTTCAGGGTTTAGGGCAGTGCAGTGGTGTTCGGGCAGTGTAGGGGGTCGTGCTGGGGGTGGTGTTTCAGGGTTTAGGGCAGTGCAGTGGTGTTCGGGCAGTGTAGGGGGTCGTGCTGGGGCTGGTGTTTCAGGGTTTAGGGCAGTGCAGTGGTGTTCGGGCAGTGTAGGGGGTCGTGCTGGGGCTGGTGTTTTAGGGTTTTGGGCAGAGCAGTGGTGTTCGGGCAGTGTAGGGGGTCGTGCTGGGGGTGGTGTTTCAGAGTTTAGGGCAGTGCAGTAGTGTTCGGGCAGTGTAGGGGGTCGTGCTGGGGCTGGTGTTTCAGGGTTTAGGGCAGTGCAGTGGTGTTCGGGCAGTGTAGGGGGTCTTGCTGGGGGTGGTGTTTCAGGGTTTAGGGCAGTGGTGTTCGGGCAGTGTAGGGGGTCTTGCTGGCGGTGATGTTTCAGGGTTTAGGGCAATGCAGTGGTGTTCGAGCAGTGTAGGGGGTCTTTCTGGGGGTAGTGTTTCAGGGTTTAGAGCAGTGCAGTGGTGTTCGTGCAGTATAGGGGGTCCTGCTGGGGATGGTGTTTCTGGGTTTAGGGCAGTGCAGTGGTGTTCGAGCAGTGTAGGGGTTGTGCAGGGGGTGGTGTTTCAGAGTTTAGGGCAGTGCAGTGGTGTTCGGGCAGTGTAGGGGTCGCGCTGGGGGTGGTGTTTCAGGGTTTAGGGCAGTGCAGTGGTGTTCGGGCAGTGTAGGGGGTCATGCACGGGGTGGTGTTTCAGGGTTTAGGGCAGTGCAGTGGTGTTCGGGCAGTGTAGGGTGTTGTGCTGGGGCTGGTGTTTCAGGGGTCAGGGCAGTGCAGTGGTGTTCAGGCAGTGTAGGGGGTCGTGCTGAGGCTGGTGTTTCACGGTTTAGGGCAGTGCAGTGGTGTTCGGGCAGTGTAGGGGGTCGTGCTGGGGCTGGTGTTTCAGGGTTTAGGGCAGTGCAGTGGTGTTCGGGCAGTGTAGGCGGTCGTGCTGGGGCTAGTGTTTCAGGGTTTAGGGCAGTGCAGTGGTGTTCAGGCAGTGTAGGGGGTCGTGCTGGGGCTGGTGTTTTAGGGTTTAGGGCAGTGCAGTGGTGCTCGGGCAGTGTAGGGGGTCGTGCAGGGGCTGGTGTTTCAAGGTTTAGGGCAGTGCAGTGGTGTTTGGGCAGTGTAGGGGGTCATGCTGGGGGTGGTGTTTCAGGGTTTAGGTCAGTGGTGTTCGGGCAGTGTAGGGGGTCTTGCTGGGGGTGATGTTTCAGGGTTTAGGGCAGTGCAGTGGTGTTCGGGCAGTGTAGGGGGTCTTGCTGGGGGTAGTGTTTCAGGGTTTAGGGAAGTGCAGTGGTATTCGGGCAGTGTAGGGGGTCATGCTGGGGGTGGTGTTTCAGGGTTTAGGGCAGTGCAGTGGTGTTCGGGCAGTGTAGGGGGTTGTGAAGGGGGTGGTGTTTCAGGGTTTAGGGCAGTGCAGTGGTGTTCGGGCAGTGTAGGGGGTCGTGCTAGTGGTGGTGTTTCAGGGTTTAGGGCAGTGCAGTGGTGTTAGGGCAGTGTAGGGGGTCATGCAGGGGCTGGTGTTTCAGGGTTTAGGGCAGTGCAGTGGTGTTCGGGCAGTGTAGGGGGTCATGCTGGGGTAGTGTTTTAGGGTTTAGGGTAGTGCAGTGGTGTTTGTGTAGTGTAGGGGGTCATGTTTTAGGGTAGTGCAGTGGTGTTTGGGTAGTTTAGGGGGTCGTGCTGGGGGTAGTGTTTTAGGATTTAGGTTAGTGCAGTGGTGTTTGGGTAGTGTAGGGGTCGTGCTGGGGGTAGTGTTTTAGAGTTTAGGGTAGTGCAGTGGTGTTTGTGTAGTGTAGGGGGTCGTGCTGGGGGTAGTGTTTTAGGGTTTAGGGTAGTGCAGTGGTGCTTGTGTAGTGTAGGGGGTCGTGCTGGGGGTAGTGTTTTAGGGTTTAGGGTAGTGCAGTGGTGTTTGTGTAGTGTAGGGGGTCATGTTTTAGGTTAGTGCAGTGGTGTTTGGGTAGTGTAGGGGGTCATGCTGGCGGTAGTGTTTTAGGGTTTAGGATAGTGCAGTGGTGCTTGTGTAGTGTAGGGGGTCGTGCTGGGGGTAGTGTTTTAGGGTTTAAGGTAGTGCAGTGGTGTTTTTGTAGTGTAGGGGGTCATGTTTTAAGATGCAATGCTCCAATACCTGACCAGTCTGCACTACATAAAACTGCAAAAAAACTAAAAATAAAAAGTGTTTTGCACACTTTTGTCATTGGGCTATATTTGGGCTACATCTGGATAATATTTGTGCTACATTTGGGCTCTTTTTTCACTGGTGGCCATCTTGGAAGACTTCTTTGTTATGAAGTTTCCTAATTTCTTCATTTACTGCAGTCTCCTCAGTAGGAAATGCTTTCAGTTTTTTACTTTGATTCCATCAAGAAGGCATTCAGATGTGTCTCACATCTGCCATAAATTCAGAATGTTAGCACTCTAGTTGCTCATTAGATCACTGGAGTAAAGCTACTGCTCACCAGGGAGTTAACTGGTAGTCTGCTGCTGGTATTGAAAGTGATTGTTTCAGTCTGCATGTCAGAATTTTCTAATGAAATAGAAGAGGATTTGAGATCTCACTTAAAACATGCCCTAATTTTTCTTTCTGCAGCACTAACCATAATTTCTATTTCAAAAAGAACCCCTCATTTTGTTCCTTTTTAAATTAAATGTTTTAAGTGTTACCGGTTTATTCCAATCAAGATGGCTTCAGGTGTGCCATACTTTTGTCATAAGTAAGGCTGTTAGCGCTCTAGTTGTTCTTTAGAACACTCTGGGAAGCTGCAGTAGAACACAAAGGCATCAACTGGCAGGCTGCTCCTGTTGAAATATAACAGGAAGATATTTGAGATCACACTTGAAATATGTCCTAATTTTTCTTTCTACAGCACTAACCATAATTTCTATGACAAAATAAACCCCATCATTTTGTTCCTTTTTAAATTAAATGTTTTAAGTGTTACCAGTTTATTCCAATCAAGATGGCTTCAGGTGTGCCATACTTTTGTCATAAGTAAGGCTGTTAGCACTCTAGTTGTTCTTTAGAACACTCTGGGAAGCTGCAGTAGAACACAAAGGAATCAACTGACAGTCTCTGCCCTTGTTGGATGTATATGTTTACTGAGAATGTCAGACTTCATTCTCACATGAGTGAGAAAGATAATGTGAATTTACAGAAAATATGCTCTCATTTTAGCTTCTGGAGCACCTTCCAAACCTCAATGGGACAAGCATGAGAAAATAGTGTTCTCTCAAACATGATTCATGATATCCCAGCAGAAGGTTTTTCACATGGTAAAATCACCTTAGAATACACCACAATTCCTAAAATTAGTATGGTACCATCAACAAATAAATTCTAATGTAACTAAAGCCTGTTATCACCCTTTATAGTTCTCCTTTTGGTGACCCTCAAAATCTTCTATTCACTACAATGCATTTCAATGAGGTACTATCATTTATATTAGTCCCAAGATGGCTGCCAGCAATTCCAGGATGAAGTGCTGACAGCCAATCAGATCTCACGATGACATGTGTGGTTAGGCTCCGCCCAGATATATATGTGACTTTACTTTTGATTTTCTCAGGAACTACTGGACGGATTTACACCATTTAAGCAAAAGGCACGACACTGAATCAAGGGCTACCTCTTTGCCAAATTTGGTGTAATTCCGTTCAGCAGTTCGGGCTGTAGCTGCGACTAAAGGTTCCTATGGAAAAATGAATGGGGAAAACGCATTTTGGGACCCCCTTTTTCTCGGCCCCCGCTTGACGTATGACCCCGAGACTTTCAGGATAGGAGCGGACCGGAGCGCCCCAACAAGTTGGAAACTTTCGCGAAGATTCGTCAACCGGCGCCAACGATATTTCAAATAGAATGTCGCAGATTTCCTATGGATAATAGGTTTTAACTATAACTATCTACTGGCGACCGCCAGTAGATAATATATATATATATATATATATATATATATATAACAATAAAATCCTAAAAACATTATAAGCTAATATAAGGAGAGAAAGTGCAAGTGCGGGGATCTAATTGGCATCACGATAATCATTGTAGACATTGGAATTCCCTCCTCTGTCCTATGGTTGGGATCTCCTATCCTTTAGTGAAGACCATAGAAAGGATGCTAAACAATGGAATGTTTGGGAATCAGCCAGTTTTTGGAAAAGGTATAGTGCTGGATGGCATTGCCTGAATTTATATTTACGCATTAGGGGGAATCATTTTTTTTCCTCTGGGCCGTATAAAATTTACAAAAGAAAATAATGTGAGTCTGTTTTAGCTGATGTTCCATCACACAGGCAAGCTGGCAAGGCCTCAATAGAATAAATTCCCGAGGGGTTGCCCATCATAACCAGTATATGATTTAGTCGGAACCTTCTTAGGATAAATCGATGTCGAGGGTTTGTCACAAAAGTTAAGTAAGAGTTGACATCAGAGGTAATTATAGGGGCAGTCAAATATAAGTTTACCATAGGTTTATTGCAATTGGTTTCCAGTCTCTCTCTCGCCATCTTTGTTAGGAGTAAGCTTTTAATTCTCGGTTTAGAAATTTTCAGGTAATTGGAGGGTTATCAAACAGTGCATGCAAATCTATAGAGCTAAGGATAATTTTTACATATTGCATTCAAATAAACTTGTGCGCGTAATCAAGGTTTAAACAATCCCTCATGATGCTCTGGGTCAGGTTTACCGGCTCCCTTCTCCACACTGAGTGCCACAGTAATATGGGAGCTAATCGCTCAGAGTCTGTTATATATGGCACATCCAACTCCGTGTGACAGTTGAAATTTGAGCAACTTCTAGGGAGTGCTACCAGCTTCTTAAAGAAGTTGTCCTCAATACATTGGAGGGCAACTGCATCTGCCATGCCCCACACACTAGCCCCATGAGTGGCTACGGAAATAGCTTTTGCAATATACATCTTTTTTATTGCCTCAAGCGGTTTGGACCCCAGCTTTTTGATGAATGTAAATATGGCCATAATGCTTTTTTCCAATAAAAAGCCTCTATTGGCTACCATATTAGACCGAGTACTCATTCTATTGAATAGGACACCTAAATAGAAAAAGGTTTCCACTACTTCAAGCTTATGTCCAGCTATATGAAAGGTTGGGAATTTCTTCGATTGCTGTCCTGTCACTAGTATAAAGGATTTCGCTTCATTGGCCGGAAGGTCTAAATTTTACATGAATTTCACATACTCCTTTGAGTTTCTGCAGTGCCAACCCAGTCCAGGCTATTAGCACTGCATCATCCGCATAGAGGAGTATTGGGACTCTGGCGAAGTTCACTAGCGGAACATCTAAAGAGGATCCTAATAGAGCTGCTTCCACCCCATTTGTATGAATTGAAAACAGGAAGGGCGCGAGAACACACCCTCCTAATGTGAAACTACCTAGTACATTCCGCATGACTTCCAAACCGGACACATGCTGTGGCTTGAGAGTACAACTGTCGAATGAATGTTATTTTATCATCTATACCCATCTCTTTCATAATTGTCCACAGCTGGGAATAGGAGATGCAGTCAAAGGCTGCTGATAAATCCATAGAAGCCATATAGACTTTGCCTCTTTTGACCGCCGTATATTTTGCTGTTATGCTTAGATTTATGCATTGATCCAGTGTCCCTTTCCACTTCTTAAAGCCATACTGTGCAGGTATTAGGATATTCCTATTACTGTGAGTCAACGACTCTAAAAGAAAATATTCCAAATATCAAGCCTGAAAAACCATAAATGACCATCAGACTAAAACAAAGAAGGTTGGAGGATGTCAAATCAGAAAGATGAGTGAAGTCATTCAACATAGAAAAGTAGAAAGAACCTTTAGAAGCCGAGCTAGCTCTTAATGAAAAAGTAGGCATTCAGTGAGGCAATATAGAGAACCAAGATCACAAGGCTCAAAAAGATCTAAAGAGGACGGACTGCAATGAACAAAAAGTGAAATGCAGACCACTTATTTCAACCATACAAGAGGGGCTTGGACGAGAAGATAAAGTTATTATTGAGGGATAGAGGGGATAGATTTGTCAAGGAAAGTAGCAGAACAGGAGGCTCTAACATGGAAAGGTCTTAGAAACTGATTCACCTCAGGAGGAGGTAGAACCATATTTGTAACCAACATTCCCTCCAGATGATTAAAAAAATATGTTGTGATGTTATTAAAAGGTCTGACTAATGGAGTGCAGCAAGAGGAAAAAACAAGTATAGCAAAGAAAAAAGATGTTTTTAAACCGACAACTGCTTAAGCAGTTACTCCTTGCATAGAAAGACATATTACTGGTTGCCACCAGACTTTAAATGACATATGGAAGCGGATTAATAGCACTGCTAGAAAGAAGTTAAATAATGTCTCCGTATTAGGTCCTTTTCTTGATTAGGACAGCAAAAGTCTAGAAGGAGTAAAGAGAAAGATGAGAGAGCAGCAGCTACACATTGCTGTATAGCAAGTCAACGGCCCTCAACAGTGAGAAGAAGCAAAAAATTAACTACAGTGTCTTCCTGAAGAAAAAAAAAAATAGGACCAAGGAAGGTACAGAAAAGGGAAAGACCATAGCAAACGCCAGTTCAAAATTGCCCCTAAACTAAGCAGTGTGCAAGTAACCAGTTATTCACCCGCACTGTTCTACATAGTTATTCCTGGCAATTAATTTCAGGTTTCAAATCTGAATTACAGTGCAATATCATTGGTATGCCTTTAACAGGGCAACACTTGTGTGCCATCAGTTGTAAACATAGAGAGGTTGAATAAAGGCTAATTAGTTGGCAAGAGCAATGGGAACTCTCCAGTCACAAAGTGGCTACACATTAGGTATGGTCATTAATGAAAGGGGCCAAACAGGACCATCATTTGTAGCACAAACAACTCAACAGATGTCAGGACCAGAGGCGAGATTATGCATACTTTCTTCACTTTATTCCTATACAGAAGCCATGTTAACTATATCAACACAAACTACCTTTCCTCTCCCATGACACAACTGAAAAGAAGAAAATAAACATCTAGCCAATAGCAACGTCAGCCAGTCCATACAGTCCTTTCTCCATCTCTAGGCTCCCTCTTTCTTCGCAGCTGCAGCCATGCTAGATAAGTGCTCTCTCTATCCACTTACTGAACGCTGTTTTGAAACTGTTTAGTTGTTGGCTTGTGTTAAAACTGGCTACTACATTTCTTTTTCTTAAAACAGAACACTAATGTTAGAAATTGGATTTTTGGTAGGCTAGGGCGTGGGCCAAAGTCAGGCAAAAACCACCACTCTAGTCAGGATAAGGGAGTTACACGTCTAAAATAACCCCTGCTCACCCCTTGGTAGCTTGGCACGAGCAGCCAGGCTTACTTAGAGGCAGTGTGTAAAGCATTTGCACATAACCAACAGTAATACAGTGTACGCACTACAAAAGGACACCACACCAGTTTAGAAAAATATCCAATATTTTTATATAAGTAAAACAAGACCAAAATCGATAAAAAGCCACAATACTATACTTAAAAGTTCACAGTTCAAAAATACGCTGATTAAAAGAGTTCCTTGTGTGGATAGCTCCGTCTGGGCTACCACGGCGTCGTGAACCCACAAATCCAAAAACAGTTCTGGCTGACCACGGGGTCGCAGGCCAGCTACGGTGTCGGGAAGACCCGCAAACAGTACCTTTTAGTAATGCAGGGCGTCGATGACCTCTCGTTGAGCTTCCGAAAACACGGCGTCCGCAGGCGTCGGTTCCGGAGGTCGGTGCAGGAGTCGTCGGGGCCCCGAAGTCACACGTGTTGCAGGTCGATCTCCTCTCTGATGGAGTCAGGAGCGCTGGTGTCGGCAGGCGTCGGGTGCTGCGGTGCGAAGTGCAGCGGTGCGTGCCCTCAGGTTGCGGTGCGAGCAGCGGCTCGGTGGCGGCATCAGATGGCGTCGTCGGTGAGACCAGGGTCGCGGTGCGAGATGAAGGCGGTGCTCATCACGGTGCTGGCAGGTCACGGTGCAAGCAGCGGCGTTGTCGTTGCTGAAGCGCTGTCGTCGGCGGACGAACTGGAGTCGATGGCGTCTGTACACCAAGGCTGCGGTGTGGGATGAGGGCGGTGTAACTTACGAGCGGTGCCCCCGAACCACGGTGCAAGCAGCGGCATCGATCTCAGCGGGAAGTGGCGGCGTCAGGCCAAGGCGTCCTCGTGAAGCAAGGCGGTGCGGAGTGCGGTGGCCACAGGTCGCGTTGCGAGCAGCGTCTCGGTGGCGGCATCAACAGGCGTCGTCGGTGAGACCAGGGTCGCGTTGCGGCAGTGCTCTCTGCGGTGCCAAAGCTTCGGCGTGAAGCGAGGCGGTGCGGAGTGCGGTGCCCATAGGTCGCGGTGCAAGCAGCGGCTCGGTGGCGGCGTCGTCGGTGAGACCAGGGTGCCCTCTGCAGTGCCTTCACGACACGGAGTCGGCAGTGGCGTCGTAGACGTCGTCGAGTTGGTGTTCTTTGGGTGGCAGCACAAAACACACAGTCCCCAGTGCTGCGGGTTGAAGAACTTGCAGTCTTTGCTGTTCCTGAGACTTCGTGAACAGGGGGCAAGCTCTACCTCAAGCCCTTGGAGAGACTCACAAATTAGGTTGCAGAAAGTCCAGTCCAGGCCTTTCACTACCCAAGACAGAAGCAGCCACTGCAGGTCAGCCCAGCAAAGCACCCAGCAAAGCAGTCGTTCCTTTTCGCAGCTTCTCCGGCTCTTCTTCTTGGCATTCTTCTTGTTCCAGATGAGTTCTACCGTTCAGGGGTCTGGGACCCAGCATTTATGTCCAAAAATCCTTTGATCTCTTAGGCAGAGAGGGCCTGTGCCCGGTCAGGACCAGTTCTGCCTTCTCTGGTGTGAATTCCTGGCATGAGGTGGAGACTGCATTTGTCAGCGGCAGAGCAGGCCCTTTGAGGTGCAAGGAAATCTCCTCCCCCTTCCCCCATTGTAACCCAGGTCTCTTCAGCCCTTTCCTGACCTACCTAGACCATCTGGCGCCCCTCCTGCTCCCCCAGCCTTCTGTCATCCAAAACCCAGACAGGCAATCTACATTCCAGCAGAGGCACACGGGATGACTGAGCAAGAAAATACCCACTTTCCAAAAGTGGTATTTTCAAACACAGAATGTAAAACTCACCTTCACTAAAAGAGGCATCTTTAGATTCTGAGTTCACGCATACGAAACTTCATTTTCTTACCGAATTCCCTGAGCCAGTTATGTTCATAAGATGTTATGAACAAACCTCCCATTCTGTCCTATGGGGAACTGGTAGCCTTGCAATAGTGAAAAACTAAATTGGCTGTAATTCACTATTAGGACATGCCACACACACGGGGCATGTCCACAGGGGTACCTTGGGCCTACCTGAGGGGTGCCTGACATGTAAGAAAAGGGAAGGTTGGGGACCGGCCAGTGTGTGCGCTGGCCAAGTCGACATGGCAGTTACAAACTGCGCGCAGACTCTGCAATGGCAGGTCTGAGTTACCGTTTTCAGGGCTTCTCACGGGGGTGGCACAACCAGTGCTGCAGGCCCCCGGGTAGCATTTGATTCACCGGCCCTGGCACACGCAGTGCACTTTACTAGGGGCTAACAGGTAAATCAAATATCCAATCATGGAAACACCAATCCATAACACAATTTACCATCGGAGCACCTGCGCTTTACCCCTGATCAGCAGTGCGAAAAGCACGCAGAACCGTTACACCAGCAAAACAGAGTCAAAACCGGGAGGTCAGAAAGCAAAAACTCAGGGGAAACACGCCAAAAGATGCCAAGTCTAACAACTAATTACTGTTTTCTCCCAACAGGGACACAGCGGGATCGCACCTCAGTGTTCTCCTTTCGTGGCGCCGCTATTCCAGGCCAGATGCGTTTACAGAGTAGAGGCATCCGCCCACTAGGGGGCATAATACATTTAGCGTGCCACGACCACGCGCAGTAATTTCTACTCTACGGGCGGTGCGTATTTGAAGTAACATTCGGCACGCCCGTAGAGAGAGCCTTGGCCCCCCCACACCACCAGGAGCGTAACGCCCTTCGGGATCGGTAATGCGAGTACCTCTCGCTGAATCTGGCTGGTGATGCACCCCAGAGTGGGGTCTGTATCAGTGCCCACAGCCACAGGCTGATATTTGGGGACGCCCTCGGGGGTCTGTATGTGAGAGCAGGGAGATAGCCTGCTGTATTCACACTGGCTTTGACAGCCCAGGCGGAAGGCCCAGATAAACCATTTGGCATTTTATCCCAGGGCAGTGACCCAGGCCAGAGCCTCAGGCTCGCCATATTGCTGTCTTGTTGCGCCCAAAAGCGTAGCCCTAAGGCTATACGTATCTCCTGGGGAATTACCCTGACACAAGATGCAACACTCAGAGGCAGACATTTCAGGGAGGACAATGGTCCCCAGTACATCCCCTTTGATGAGGAATTTTGATGTGGATATGCCTGTCTCTCAGGCAGTGGCCTGGGCTATTGCTCCTATGGAGCGCAAATTAATGCAGATTGCCTGTCGCTGCCCAAAGCCTATACATGGCGGAGCTGGGTACAGGTTCCAAAATCCCATGTCTGCTATCGCCCCCTTTAGATCAGTTCCCTTACAAGGCAGGGGGAAAAAGGAAACACCTTCAAGGTGTGGATACTGATGCGTTTGACCGCCTGAACTGGATTAGCATGGTGTGCAAAAAAAAAGGATGGATGTAGGCCGAGATCTCTGTACTGAGGGTGAATGTTTGACATTGAGCATTCCGTCAATCGATTTTGCATTTTTTACCCTAACTGGGAAGGGTATGCCCAGACGTGAGTCCCGTGCTCACCATGCCACTGAAGTCAAGCTAGCCTGGCTGATGAGGCTTGATACCCTGAATCCGGTCCCAAGATGCTTGTTTCCAGTCATGGCCTGGCAGTTCAGGCTGGACTATTTCCATGGGGAGCAGGGTTAAGGCTGATTGGCATACGGCTTGGTCTCAACTGGAATGGCATGGTGTGCAAAAAAAACAATGGACTTAGGCCCAGATCTCTGTACTGGGGGTGAATGCTTGACATTCCGTCCAGCATTCCGTCCATCTTTTTGCAGTCGGCATTCCTAGACCGATCTGTTTCTTCCCCAGATATTTCAGAACCCAGTCATCCTACCCCATTGGGTATGGTTCTTGGGGAGAGTCTCGACTCCCAAGACTGACTGGTCGCCCCGGATTCTCTGAAGCGGATGATTCCCATGGTCATTCCGATGGGGACCCTGGCCCATCCACACCATGGCGTCTGTCTATGGACACAGGGGATAACTCTGCCCCTTCCTCGGCTCAAGGAATAGACACCTCGAACATGCTGGACCCAGACGACCTTATACATCCCCACTTTGCGGAATAGTCTCCAGCAGGAGAGGTGGCAACCTATGTGGCAGGTAGGCTCAGGAAGCCACTAGAAAAAGACACAAGAGCCCACCTAATGGCGGAATGCCGAAGCCCATTCTTAGAGGGCAAGATGGCACTGACGCCCGAAATTGACACCCATATGGCCACTTTCTTGAAAAAGTGCATCAGGGACCCCAAAAAGGCATGCCAGGATAAACTCTTGGACATCATAGGGCCACTTACAAAAATTTGGATATGGCAGAGGAACCAAGCATTCAAGTTCGCTAATCTCCCCAGACACCTTGTCGGGTGGGCTCAGAGGGCAATCATTTTCCTGGGAAATGCCAACTGCATTTTATCTACAGAACTCAGATGGTCGCTCATTAAGGTGGACCCCAAACTGGGCAATCTTGCTTCATTCGAGGCAGGCCCCATCACGCAAGGGGGGTTGTTTGGCAACCGTTTCAACAAAGAGCTGGGGAAATTTGGGGCTACTTTTACCTCCCTAGAAAAAGCACAGGCCTCAATGGGAAGGATATTCACCCCTAAGGTTTTTGCCAGGGGCCCATCATGGTAGAGGGCGCATGACCAGCCGCCTCCTCACCACTGCCCATTCCATGGGCCAAGTATCTCGCCGCGGACAGTGGCAGGACCAATCCAGATTCAGTGGGTTCTACCCATCTAGAGGACCGTGCCACAGAGGTTCCAGGGGAGGTACCTGTGAAGATTCCCACGCAAATTCTTCTGGTGAGTTTTCTCCCTTTTGTCCAACTAAAAGTGGGAGCTCGACTGGCACGCTTTGTTCACAACTGGGAGCATATCACGTCGGACACTTGGGTCCTCCAATCCATCCAAGGTTTCCATATAGAATTTTACATGACTCCCTATCAAAAGCAATTCCAGCGACCTATTCAGTTCTCTGAAACAGACTCGCTCCTTCTCTCCTAGGAAGTTCGGGACTTGTGAAAAGGGGCTATATTCCCCTCCGTGGTTCATCCACAAGGCTTCGTCAGCAACCTCTTTTTGGATGAGAAGAGGGATGGAGGTCAACACCCCGTCATCAACTTGCAGAAATTCAACGAGTAGCTGGTGTATCGCCACTTTAAAATGGAGGGAATCAATCTGCTTCGGGACATTTTGAGACCAGGTAATTGTATTGGGCGTCTAGACCTGAAGTATGCATACCTCACCATTTCCATTTTTCCTCCACACCGCAGATTCCTTCAATTTGTATGGAACAACCAAACGTACAAATTCAACTCTCTGCCCTTCTGCCTCTCCTCTGCACCTTGGTGCTGCTCCTAGTTTACCTCTACAATATCCTCATCATGGACCAATGCCCTAAAAGACTCCACGTCACATCTAAACAGTCGTATCTCTTCTGGAAGATCTGGGCGTTGCCATCGCAACACAGATAAGTCACTGCTTGTCCCAGCACAACGTACCACATTTCTGGGTTTCGTTATAGACTCCCACGACACTGCTTGGAACCCCCAGTCGAAATAAATGGCAAAGAAATTTGCAGGTCTCTTACAAAAGACAGAAATTCACTACAGCAGGTAACCCAGATGGTGAGAATTCTTTCCTCCTCTAACCAAGCAATCTTTCATGGCCCACTCCACTACAGGGCCTTTCAGCGGATGGAAGCCCATCATTTGCACATGGGCCTGACGAACAAGGAAAAAGTTCTGTTGACGTAAGAGGCCAAGGAGGAAATGAGATGTTGGCTCATGCACATGGAAGCGTAGAACGGAAGAGCAATTTTTGGCTCCAATCCAGATATAATTATTGAATTGGATGCCAGCAGAAGTGGTTGGGTGGCACGATGCGGCAACTTATCTACCGGAGGAAAATGGTCTACACAAGAACAAATGTTGCATATCAACTGCCTGGAACTTCTGGCAGATTAATTCCATGTACATTGTTGAACCAAGGAGAAAACGCATTGTGTTCTGCTGAAGATGGACAATGTCTCAGCAGTACGCTACATCAATCATCTCGGAGGGACTCAATTCTGTACCCTTTCGGACTTGGCAAAGTCATTTTGCAATTTCTGTCTAGACAACAATATTTCATTGATGGCGAAGCTCCTCCTGAGGAAAGGCAACGAGGTAGTGACTGGTATTCCAGATATTTACAGAACGCAAGCTTGTGGAAAGTTCATCCAGAAATCTTCAAGGAGATAGGACAGAAGTGGGGTCCCTTTTCGGTGGACTTCTTTGTATCTCGTCTGGATTACCAGATAGAGAGATTCTTCAGTTGGAGACCAGACCCTCGAGCATCAGCAACGGATGCATTCCTGCAGGACTGGAGCACGAAGAAAGGATATGCCTTTCCTCCCTTCACGATGATCACTGGACTGTCTGCTTCAGTAAGGAGACAGAAGGCGGAATTGGTAGTTGTAACACCAGAATTGGAGGTTGCAAGTTTGGTATCCAGTTCTGATGGAAATTTCTTGGGATTCTCCAATCCTTCTTCCCCCTTATACCAAATCTCATAACAGATCAGCAATGGAATCCCCACTACCTAGTGTTTTCTGGACAACTGTCTCTCATGGCCTGGATGATTTCAGGACAAGATGGAAAGTCCCTGGACTTTCTCAGGACTCTCAGCACCGAATTTCCAGAGCATGGTCAGATGGAACAAACAAGATAAATTTGCATGACTAGGTGGCTGTGTTGGTGTATCTAGAGGGGTACAGATTCCTTGGGCTCTGATGTTATCCAAATTTTGAATTTCTGATCTTTCTTGGCCTCTGATGGTATGGCTTATAGATCGGTGAATACTTTCAGCTATCTCTGCAAAAAAATCCACAGATAGAGGGATTCCCAGTGGGTGAACATCCTTGGGTGCGGAAATTTAATGAGGAGTATTCACCTCTTTACCTCCGGAACCTAGGTATTCGACCCTTTGGGATGTAAATGCCATCCTTAATCTTTTTCTGTCATGGAAGAGCAATAAGTACCTCTGCAGGAAGAAGTTATCAGATAAACTGGCAATATTTGTATGCCTTATATCCTGCAGAAGAGTTTCAGATGTCCGGGTGCTCGAAGTTACAGGTAGTCTTCATCCTGCAAGCAGTGACCTTCTATGTCTCTCGATGCACTAAGTTAATCACAACTGGTGTCTTACCCAGCTTTTGATGACCACCCCAAGTTGTGTGTGGTAAGGTGTATTAAAGCATATGAAGACGTGACCTTTGAGTTTCGTCCCCCAGGTGAATGACCGCTCCTCATTTCAATTTGCAAACTTCTTCTTGCAGTTTCTTCTACCATAGCGAGATGTCATGCAAGAGACAGGTATTGATACTTCTAAGTTTGGAGTGCACTCGGCCAGGGGTGCCATGGCCTCAAATGCTTTTTATCTAGGGGCTCGCTTAGAGGATATTCTAAATGCAGCTGACTGGTCCTCTGATTCCACTTTCAAATGCTTCTACTTTAAACCAGCGGTCGATATGGCTACCCTAGTGGTCAATAAGCTTTGAACATGCATAATCCTCACCTCCGGTCCTGACATAGAATGAAAAGGTTTCTCCCTTCCGTAAAGTAAAGTTTCAATTCTCTTAAGGACTCGGAGGCAATGATTATTTCTCCCACGATCGGGGATTAATGTCCCACCCGTGTCGAATGAGGAACATGGTGAATGATGTTTTAGTAAGTAAACACATTTGCCAATTTATTGCTTTGTTGTAATTTATTGATACTATCTGCTCAATATAATATGTACACAATCAGTATAATATTGCCCTAGCATCAGTGGTGATAATTCATCTTTTAACGGGTATGAAGAGAGTCTTTAATTTTTCTCATTCATTCTAGTGCTTGATTCATCAAACTAGAGTAGTCTGTGGATTGGACAGGATCCTGGATGCATGAGGACGGCAGAAGCCTAGAGATGGAGAAAGGATTTTATGGACTGGCTGACTTTGCTATTGGCTAGATGTTTTCTTTTTCTTCTTTCATGGGAAAGGTAGTTTGTGTTGATGTAGTGAACATGGCTGCTGTATAGGAATAAAGTGAAGAAAGAATGCATAATCCTCACCTCCAAGGCCTTAATAGAATTAATACGTTATGTACAAAAGCTAGGAAATATATGGAGAGAGAGAGAGAGAGAGAGAGAGAGAGAGAGAGAGAGAGAGAGAGAGAGAGAGAGAGAGAGAGAGAGAGAGAGAGAGAGAGAGAGAGAGAGAGAGAGAGAGAGAGAGAGAGAGAGAGAGAGAGAGAGAGAGAGAGAGAATAAATATATACATATTCAAAATAAGATATTCCTTAGGAAATAATCGTCCAGCACTCCCAGGCGGGTTAGGTCACTCGGTCTTTTATTTAAATGACAAACATCAACGCGTTTCAGCTGCCTTGCTCACGATGTCTGAGCGCCATCATTTTTTCCTTAAAATACTCACTTTCAAAAAGAAAGAACATTAAGGAGGGACTACAAGGATTAAAGAACATTAGCCAGCACGCTTTTTTCTGTTACAACGGCGGCCATATTAGAACATGCAAGGTGCACACAAAAGCAAATTACAAGGATAGTTCCATTTGTTACAATTATTACTGCTTTTAGCAGCACGGAATTTCCATATTGGTTGTTCAAGTCATACTTGTGCTTTGCCTTCCTGGAATTTTATATCTAGCAGAGACTCCAAGTCCCTTGCAATTATAATCCAGATACCCGGTCAAATTTCACATATCAGTATCTCAGAGAATAATCAAATGAACATCCAATTCTAACTAAACCATGTTTCTCTTTTAACAACCTCTAATTCCTCAGATTATATGTTCTAAACATATTTCAACAGTTTCAAAGCCAACGGGGAGTAAAAAAGATTATTTTTTGATTACATATATCGTAAAAATCTTCAATTATTAAAATGCAAGTACTTAGTGCAAATTAATCACTGAAAGTGCAAGTGCTTCACAGTATATTATTATACATATTTCATATACTTATTAAAACACCTTATAAAAAATATATAATTAAAATGTCATTATATATTCCAAAATTCTAAAGTGCAAGTGCTTCACAGTATATTATTCTTCCACATTAAAAAAGAACTTATTTCATATAGTCAATAAAGAAAAACACTTTTTAAAACACTATCAATATCCTAAAATATCTAAAACCGATATACAGAAACTACCCATTAATTACTTTTTAGTCTGTATAAAATAATGAAAAAAGCTGTACATATAAAAAGTTACATCTTAGAAACAATTTTTTCTTATGTACAGCAATCATCTAATCCTTTCATATCCCTCTTCCTCAAATTCTTACCATACCAATAAAAACAAAAAGGTCTCATTTTGTGCAGTTTTACCCTTAAATTCCCTTCCCTCAATAACCTTAGTGTAGACATGTATAAAGGTCCTCATCTACGTTCAATCCATGAGGTTCCTTACTATTGAACTCCAAAATATAATGGGTTTCCAATTTCCTGAGTTCTTTTTCCCTATCTCCTCCTCTCTTTTTACGGGAATTTCTGCTATACAGCTATACTGCAGGCTGGAGGGATTACTTTGATGATACTTCTCAAAGTGTCTTGCGACCGGGTAAGTTCTATCTTTGTTTAAAATTGCTCTCCTGTGTTGTAAAATTCTTTTGTACACTGGTAAAGTTGTACTACCTATGTATACCTTTGGACAGACACACTGCAATAAATAGACAACAAAATTTGATCTACAGGTTAAAAAACTTTTGATGAAAATAGTTTTATTAAAAAATGTTTTAAAATTCGTGCCATTCATTCCATGTTGGCACGCTTTACATTTAAAACATTTTTTAAAACCTGGTTTTTGTTGGAGCCAATTCAAGGCCCCACCCTTCCTTTCCTGAAATTCACTACTCACAATTAAATCTTTCAATGATTTTGATTTTCTGTGATATTAGGTTGTTTATTCACTTGTGGGCCTATTAAAGGGTCACCCCGTACCAGATACCAATGTTTTTTTTAAATGGCTCTGATTTCTTTGTTTGGTGTTAAAAGTCATAATAAATCTTGGATTCTCCACATTATTCCGATCTTTCTGCTCAGTTTTCTCCTTCTTTTTCTGAGTTCGTGATGGTTCAAAGAGTACTTTCTGTCTCTCAAGATTCCTAGCTTTCTTAGCTGCACCTTTTATTATGTGTGGTGAGTATCCTCTCTCAATGAATCTACTTGTCATTTCCTGTTCGATTCTCAGATACTCTTCCTGGCTGCTGCATGCCTGCCTAGCCCTGTAAAATTCCCCAAAGGGAATACTTCGTATCAGTGGAGCTGGGTGGGCACTCCCTGCGTGGAGAATAGTATTTCCCGCAGTAGGTTTTCGAAATACAGTGGTCTCAAGTTTTTCCCCTACTGGTTGAATTCTGATATCAAGAAAATCTATGGTAGTTTTACTAAACTGTCCCACAAATTTCAAATTCAACGAGTTCTGGTTCAGATCCATAATGAATTGTTCTATGTCCGTTTCCGTGCCCTGCCACAGCACGAAAATGTAATCTATGAATCTTACCCAAAGTAAAATGTTACCTGACCAATGTTCTAAGGGCGGCCCCCCGAGCACCTGCTGCTCCCACCAGCCTAGATGTAAGTTAGCATAGCTGGGGGCGAAGCAGGTACCCATCGCCGACCCTTGTTCTTGCCGATGGAGATCGTCCCCAAATAAAAATATATTTTTCGTCAGGCACCACTCCATTAACTCTAAAATCATTCGATTGTGTTTCATGAATCTTATTGGTCTTCTGTTCAAAAAGTACTCTGCTGCTTTTAAACCATCTACATGACGTATACTTGTATACAATGTGGAGATATCCAATGTCATTAAAATCATGGTAGCAGCATCCCAGCGAATATCAAAAATACACTTAAGAAAATCAGTGGAGTCCTTGATATGTGAAGTCAATGTTCTAACAATAGGATTTAAAAAATAATCAATATACCTAGATGCATTCTCGAACAAGCTGCCACATGAGGAAATTATCGGTCTACCCGGAGGTGTGGTGGTGCTTTTGTGCACCTTCGGGAGCATATAAAACACTGGTATTACTGGTTTCTCTTTTTGATGAATTTAAACTCATCCCAGCTTAACAGTTCATCTTGTTTCCATACCTCGAGTCTTTCAAAAACAAGTCCTTCACTCCTTCATATTCTTTTATGCTGATCCTCTGATAGCATTCGTGATTGTTCAATTGGCTTAATGCTTCTTTTTGTATAATTCACGGCCCCATAAAACGACATTTCCCCCTTATCAGAGGGTTCTATCAATATTCCGTCTTCTTTCTGTAATTTTGCCACAGTTTTATGTATTAGAGCTTTTTTCGGATTTATTTGTTTTTTCTTTTGATTTAGCTCATAATACAATAATTTCAGATCTTTCGTTACATTCTCACTAAAAATATCCAGATTGTCTCTTGGCATCTGTGGTACAAATCTTGACGGTGGCCTGAATGGAGTATAATCCCCTCTTTTAAGCTTAATGCCATCCATTCAGCTTGTTCGTTGCTTCCTGATATTTCATTCACGTTTTCAGAATTATCCATGTCTATATTAGTGTCACCGACTAATGTCATGAGGTCTGTCAGGATGGGTATATCATTGACGCTCAAGATATTCAATTCATGTTGAGGATCTACTATTATTTCTTGTCTTTGGGAGGTATATATATATATATATATATATATATATATATATATATATATATATATATATATATATATACATACATACATACATACATACATACACACACAAGCCATGAATGTGCTTTCGGATATATATACTTCCAATTCCTGCTCACACGTTAAAAACGGGTACTGACACCGCTGGGCTTCAACTTCAAACTATTTATTGGATCTTATTGTGTGGCATAATGCATTTCAGCAGTTGCTACTGCCTTGTTAACAAACATTAAGATGCCAAACGTTTACCATTAATTACACGCTGCCACTGCAGCTGGCACAGACATCGTAGACACACTATTGCGCTCTTTGTTAGTCATAGCTGTATCCTTTGTTTGTCTTAATGGCATATTCGTTCACTCTATTTGTTTTCCTAATTCTTTTTTACTTTTTAACTATTTTTCTTCTTTTGCAAGTGCTGTAAATATTTTAACAAGTGCAACACGTATTGATCTTTTTAAAGTGCAAGTGCTGTAAACATATTTACTACGAGTGCAAAACATATTGATGTTGTTAAAATGCAAGAGCTGTTGTCGCTCATCATTCATTTCTTCTTTTATCACAAGTGCAAAATGATGCAAGTAAAAGCATGTTTTGTAGGGACAAGGGAACCCAAATGGTGGTCAGGGACCGTGGGTATTAAATGTTTTAAGGAACAATGGTCCCTTACAGAAAGAACATTTGCGAAAATTCCTATAAATAGAGATGCAATTATGTCTATATTTTGGCTGTCCAACTGGACATCATCTTTTAATGAGAAAGTAAAAGAAAACATACAAGTGGGGACATTTGATATGCAACCCAAGGCTTCCCTATACACAGGAAACGAAACCCCCTGCCCCGGGCCATTTGGCACCAGGACAGGTGAGAAAATTAGCTAGCCAGGAGGCATGTTCCCCTCTCAGGCTAGTACCACTCCTAAGGTGGGCTACCTGAAGTCAACAAGACTTTTAGAATGCCACCATCTTAATTTTAGCAGAATTAGGATCTCTGGGTCAGGGTTATGCCCACTTCTCACAGGAAGTGGTCGAAAAGAGGGTGTTGACACTTTAAAGGTAAGTAGCCCATTGACTACTACCTGTCACTCCCCGTTATGCCCCTAAATAAAGTAATTAGATGGCACCCCTGACATCAGGAACTTAGATTTGACAGATCAAGAAGAGAGGACAAGGAAGAGCCGCAAGAACTGAAGACTACTGTAGACGTTTGGCGCCAAACCCTGCCTTCCTGCACCCAGCCTCGACTATCGTAACCAACGACTCGTCCTGTAGCCGACCAGCTTCCAAGAACCCCAGGAGACTTCTAGCCCTTTGCAAATTGCCACGCAATCTCCCTTGGAGTAGAGGAGTTACTTCCCTGCAGTCCACAGGCATCGAAACGCAAATTTCGGTCAACCGAGTTTTCGCTCCCTGGCCAGCCCAACACAGCAGCTCCCCAGGAAGAAGACCCTGTGCTCCTGAAGGTCAGATCTGCCCCCCCCCCCAACCAAGTGAGAGGACACCAGGACCAATTGGAGCTGCACAGGACCAATACCTGGGGTACCAGACCCAATCTGGATTCCAACAACATCAAGCAGCCGTCGAGGGACAGCAGCACCACAGAGACCCTCTTGAGTGGCCCAGCTGTCCTGATTTTTGCACCCTCAACTGGCGAGACTGACAACCGCAAGGCTCCAGGATGCACAGAGCCCAGACGACCTTTCTCCCCTGCACCTGAGCGCCCCAGCCTGGGTACTTATATACTGGCTTTGCCCCCTTGTCCCCTGGACCCTTGTCACCCGAGCCCCACGTTGGGGACTCCTAGACTTGGCCCCAAGTACCCCTCTGCAGCCTGTTTCTAGGTGGCCCCCTTTCTTTCCACTGGCATAGTGCGCACAGCTGCCAGCACGACCAGCACCTCTGCAACCGGATGCCACAGGGCAGGTAGCGAGTAACTGCTAGTGGTACTTTGGACCTTGTGTAGGAAGCTGGCTCTGTATATACTATACCAAAGTGAGGTATAGTGTGCTCAGAGTCCAGTGGAACCACAAAGGTAGGCAGAGGTAAAAGTAGTTAGCACCTTACTCTCTATTTGTTGTAGTGTGGGCGAGCAGTAAGGCTTTATCAGAGGGTAGTGTTAAGCATTTGTTGTACACACTCAATCAGCAAATGATGTCACACACTCAAAGACTGAACTCAGACCAACTGGTTTTGTATAAAAATAATCTTTTAGTTATTGTATTTTCTAGAACCAAGCAAGACTGGCATAGGTAAGCAATAAATACTTTACAGTAGTGATGCAGTTTGTAAACAGTTTGAATTGCAATTGTATATGCACTTTGAATTCATTACAGTAGAGCTACTAGTAATGCAATGCTTTTGATATACTGTAAATATACTTTTTATTGGCTTTTTAGTAGAATATCAAGTAGATTACTTTACAGATTACTTTTCTTACACAGTGCAGCATACCTGGATACTGACCTGGGACATTTCCTGTAAACAGGTACGTAAAAGCGTTTTTGTTATAAAGGGGTTGGGCGTGTGCCAGGTGTAGAAGTCCAAGGAATCAGTACGTAGTTTTCAGATAAGTCTTTATTTCTAATCAGTTGATTAATTCAAAATTGGTGATTTTACGATCAGCCAACGCGTTTCGTTCTCTGGTGAGAACTTCGTCAGGGCTTAGTGGATGTTTGTCCTTCTGGTGAGATAAAATATATTGAGAATTATTGCCACTCCAAAGGTAGAGTGGAAACCGTGCAGCCTAGTTCCAACTAGACCTCTTGCTCAGAACATAGATTAGTGATCCATCAATTCAGTTGTGTTCCAGGCAGTAACTCTGGAAACACTAGGAGTATCACAGGGCCTTGGTTGGCCTTTAGAAGTAATTTCTTGAACGAGGTGTCCTCCTGCCACGATGAGCGAGTAAAAGCGTTTTTGTTATTTAGTTAGTTTTAAAGGGTTTCTTAGATTTTCCAACTCCACACTTAGAAACTTTTCACAGAAAAAACAGTCAGTGTTATCCTATGGAGGAAAATAGGGTTATCGGTTCAAAGGTAATTATTCAGTTGTGGGAGTTGGTATTCTGGGGGTAGACTCAGGAGTCCCCCAGGGTCAAGGATGCACTCTTGTTACACCCTCAGTGGCACTCGGGCGGCCGAATGCTGAGGCCCAGTGTTATCCAATGGGGGATAGGGGGCCTCCGGTTGGTGGCTGTTGACGAGCAGGCCACTGGGTTGTGGGAGCAAAGCTCCTGGACTTAAGCTCAGGGCAAATGGGGGTTCAAGCCAGCACAAAAGGTACACCCTCAGCGGCACTGGGGCGGCCGGGTGCAGAGTGCTGTTTTGGCATTGGGTGCCCTGTAGCTTTCAATGGGGAGTCTCCGGTTTGCAAACGCACTGCAGGCTCGGGGACGAAGGTCTTCTGGGTGCGACCACCACTTGGAGAGGTAAGTTGGGATGCTGGGGGTTGGTTAGGCACCGTCGGTTGGGCCACCCAAGGCCATGGGGCGTCGGGTGCAGGGGTGCCTTTTAGTGTCTGATCTTCTTACCAGCTCCTGGTCGCGGTTGGGGGGACCTTCTGGTTTGAGGCTGCAGGCGTCGACTGGAGGCTTGAGGCAGGTCAGGGGTCACCGGATCTCGGGTAAGGATTGCCGGAGAGACCTCCTCGTGGTGTTGGGCCACTCGAACTTGGGCCGTGGGTGTCGGGAGCAGAGTGGTGCAGACTCGCCGACTTTGCTGGACCTGGAGTCTGTGGATAAACAAATCCGGTGTTCACGGGAGACAGTCTTTTCTTTTGAAGGCAGGGCAGGTCGTCGGGGTTCTTTTTAAAAAAAATATATTTATTGTTCAATTCATAGCATATAAATCAAATTCAATCAATTAGATATCCAATTTTAAAAAATCAAGTTCCACAATATAAAAAAAATTAATTACATTCAAACAGATATCTCCATATGGTTAAGCATAGGTCCCCAAATCTGAGCCCCCAATTTCTTCTTATTCAATGATTTCAAACTATACAAACTATATTCCAAATTAAAAATATTGTAAAACTTCGCTCACCACATCTCAAACGATGGGGCATCAGATTGAAGCCACACTGAGGCGACACATAATCGTGCAACTACAACTGCTATGAATACAAGGTACCTAAATTGATAAACTTGACCTGTTTTTGTGGCCTCCCCCACACCCGTTAACATAACCTCTTTTGAAATATGTATAACCACACCCATAATTTCTGATAGAAACTGCTCAATATGATTTCTGAACTGAGATAAACCTATACATTCATAAAATACATGTACTATATCAGCATTTTCCATATTACATCTAAAACATTTCCCATCATATGCCCCACCCCATTTCATCCTTTTTGCGGGGGTATGATATAAATTAAATAAAGTCTTATAGTGTTGAGTTCGCAGATTAGCTGTCAAAAGAATTCTATCAGCTATATCAATTGATTGTTGCACGTATGAGCCTTCAAGCCCAAATCGTGCCCTCCATTTCCTGTCCTGATTCTCTATATCATCAGGCTGAGTGTCAATCAACATTCTATATAGTATCCCTATCTTTGCTCTTTTCCCAACTGCCTCCACTAGAGAATTGGTCGTCGGGGTTCTTGAGGCTGCTGGCTGCAGTAACACCTGAGTTTCGCTTCTGCAGGTTCGAGGTGGGGACAGGCCAATAGGGCTGGGGCCAAGTCAGTGGGCGTCCCCCTCTTCTTAGCTTCGGCACAGCTGTTCGGTCCTTCTTCTTTTCTTCTTGTAGTTTCTTGTCTGAGGTAGCAAGGTTCAGGGGTGCCCCTAAATACTAGATTTAGGGGCGTTACACGTAGGTAAAAGGTAGGGACCAATGGGTCCCTTCCCTGGGGTGGGTACACCCCCTATTATGCCACCCTCCAGTGGGAGGGGGGCATATGCCTCACTCTGGTTGGCTGGGTCCCCCCCACCTGCAAGATGGCGGGGACTGAGAGTTGTGCCTCACCTCGCCTCCCCCACCTAAGGGGTGGGGTTGGCAGAGGTGGGCACACCTCCCTACCTCACTTGGTTTTCCCACCCAAAGTGGGGGTCAGAACCGGTGGGGACCAGTTGCTGAAGGCAGCAAAAGACCTGGGGAAGCTCACAAAAGCGGCAAGCCTTTGAAGCTTCCCCTTCGTGGACTCTGCCCATCCTGGGGGAGGAGACTTGGCACCTCGTCCCAGGATGTGCATTGTTTCAGGCCCCCTAGAGCAGCAGGCTCTCGTCCCAGGGGTCCAGAAACATGTCTGGTGGTGGCAGCTGAAAGCATCCACTCAGCCTGGACACTAGTGGTAGGTCGTTTTTCAGGTGACATCTCTAAGATGCCCTCTGTGTGCATTTTTCATTAAATCCCACACTGGCATCAGTGTGGGTTTAATGTCCTGAGAAGTTTGATACCAAACTTCTCAGTTTTCAGTATAGCCATTATGGTGATGTGGAGTTCGTAATGACAAACTCCCAGCACCATATACTCTTAATGGCAGTACTGCACTTACAATGTCTAAGAATGGGCTTAGACACTGTAGGGGTACAGGGCTCATGCCCCTGTACCCTCACCACTGGTATAGTGCACCCAGCTAGAGGGGTGGCTGATCTATGCCAGGGCAGTGGGCTGTAGGCATGGCACACAGGGTTGTGTGCCATGTTGCCTCTTCACTTTGTTCTGCACCAAAACACGCAGCCTGCAAAGGCAGTGTGTGATTGTAAAGGTACAGGGCCTCTAAGGGTGGCACAATAAGTGCTGCAGCCCTTAGAGGCCTTCTCTGGTCACAGTGCCCTGGGTACCTGTGGTACCATTTACCAGGGTCTGACCTGTGGCCAGAGAGTGCCAATTGGGTTTGGTCTTCAATGCAGTTTTAGGGAAAGAACATAGGCCCTGGGTACCTGATTGGCAGGAGCCCAGGGCACACTCGGTCAAAGCACATGAGCAGTTCAGCAAAAGATGGGGCAACCATGCAGAAAGAGGGCACTTTCTCACACCTTGCCCCCCCCCCAATGATTCTAAGTCCTGAAGGAGACCCCCAGAAACCGATTGCAAATAACTATGCAACATATGCTTTTTCTCCTATAGGGATTCATTGCTGTGTAAAGATGCATGATATTGAACTCTTTTACTTACCTGTAGTAATTCATAACTGCAAAATGTGAGAAAGTACCTCTTTTAACATGGTTAGCCCCCACTTTTTGCCTGGACATTGAAGTGGTTTCTATTGTAGTGCACAGGGTCCCTGCCAACCAGGCCCCTGTGCCAGTGCTTCTTCCACAAAACAGATCTACAATTGGTACTTCTGCCCCACCTGTAAGTCCCTAGTAAGTGCTACCCTGGGTACCTAGGGCCTGGGAGCTGAAAAGGATCGCCTCGGACCCCCTCACTGGAACCATGCCACTGCCCTTGCAGCTTGCATGCCCCTATGAGATGAAAAATGGCAGTCGACATGGCACCCTGCCTGGGTGCCATGCCAGCCAGCACTACCTGAAGGTCTAGGTAAGTCACCCCTCTAGCAGGCCCTGCAGCCCTAAGGCAGGATTTACTATACCACAGGTCAGGGTATATCAGCATGGGTAGATATGCCCCTACAATTCTTAAATATTTTAAGTGCCAGGGAAGCCATAAAGAGTACATGGGATAGAAACTCGACAACTCGAGTTCCCCAGCACCATGATGGCTTCACTGAAAACAGGAGTGTTTGGTACCAAACAACTCCTTGTAATAAATCCACACTGATGCCAGTGTGAGATTTATTAAACCATGAACTAAGAGGGCACCTCAGAGGTGCCCCCTGAAAACCTACCAACCCAGGTGTGGTCACTGACTGGCTTTAGCAGCCTGCCACACACACATATGTTTCTGGACCCCTGGGTGGAGAGCCCCTGCTTTCTGTGACCAGAAACTATGCGCATCCTGGGCGGAGGTATCACACCTCCTCCCATAGGATGGGCCCAGTGCTCGAAGGGGAAGCTTCAAAGGCCCGCTGCCTTTGGAATGCAACCCCCAGCCTCTACTGCTAGCAGCAGATGGCAGCCCCCGGTTTACGCCCCCACTTTGGGTGGGGAAACTTAGAAAGGCTAGGAAGTGTGTTCACTTTTGCCAACTCCACCCCTCAGGTGGAGGAGGCGAATTTAAGCACTCTTTTCAGTCCCCTCCATCTTTAAGATGAGGGAACTCCTCCAATCGGGGCTAGGTCTATGTCCACTCCCACAGGAGGGTGACATAGTTGGTGTAGTTACCCCAGGTAAGGTGCCCATTGGCCCTACCTACTATTACCCTAAAACGCACCCTAAATTTAGTGTTTAGGTGGCTCCTCCAGACCTGGAAACTAGTTACCTGTGACCTAAGTAGAAGGATGAAGAAGACGCCGTGCAGCAAAGCTTGAAGACGACTACTGACTCTGCCCCAGCCCTACCGATCTGTCTCTAGCTTCGAAGTCCCTGCGAGAAGACGCTGCCTGTCCTGCAGCCGGCCTCTTCCCGAAACCCAAGGAAGACTGCCTGAAGTTTGAAAAAGACTAGAACTCCTGAGGACAGCGGTTCTGTCCCCAAGAATCCTACACAAAGGACTCTGGTGCCCTGTGGATACTAGAGTCCTGCCTACTCTGCACCAGACACCTCCAGCTCATGTCCAGGTGGACCACTGATCCAGAACAGGTCCCCAGCGATGCTGATCTCCAGTCCAGCGTTGGCTGACTCCTCCTGGACTCCATGACGACGCCTGCAGCCTGAATTCAGAGGCTCCCCCCGACCACGACTGGCTCTGGTAAAAATACTCTGATGTCTAAAGGCACCCCTGCATCCAAAGCCCCTAGACCTTGGTGAGCTGAATCGACAGTGCCCCTACAACCCCCTACATCTCCACTTACCTCTGTTGTCATTGGTCTATCTCCTGCAACCTCCGGTGCGACGCCTGCAGCCTGTTTGTTGAAAGCAAAACCTCCATTGAAGAGCATTGGACACCTGATGTCGAATTTGCACACTGCACCCGGCTACTGCCGTGCCGATGTGTGTGTTTGGTGCTGCTTTGTGTGTTTGGTCCTGCTTTGTGCTCAAACCCCCCCTCCCCTTCCCGGTGCTGGTCCTAAACCCCAAAGCTTGGCCCCTTCAATCAATTTACTTACCTGCAAGCAGTGTGGCTTTGAGCACCCCAGACTCCATAGAAAACATATTGGGCCAAACTCCGATTTTGACCTCTGCACCCGGCCGCCCCTGTGCGACTGGAGGTGCAGACTTTGCGCTTACCTGAACCTTACCCTCTGCTGACCTTATCCCCTGAAGACTGGAACTGTAAGTTGGGTACTTATCTGTGAAACTTCATTGTTATTTTCCGCTATAGGTTAACATTGAACTGGTTGAAAATTGCACTAAGTGTTGACTTTTAAAAAACTAAAGTATTTTTCCTGAAAAACATACTTACCTTTTTGTGAAGATCTTGGTCTTAAAATAAAACTTGAACAAAGCTTATTTTTATAAATTGGTGTGGATCTTTTTAAGTTGTCATTTATTGGTCATTGTCCGCACAACAAATGTCTTACACTCCTCTGTGTTAGGTCTAAGGCTGCTCGCTCACACTACCACAAATAGAGCACTTTGGGTTTGCATTGAGCCCTGTACGCTTTTGGGGGAATCTCTGGACTCTGACCACAGTATAACCAACTAGTGGTATACCATGTACAGAGCCAGCTTCCTACATTGGTGGTGCAGCGGTGGGGTACAAGACTTTGACATTTGTTGTACCACTTGATAGATAATTGTTTTCTCATGAGGAAATCCAATATTGTCTTTATTTAGAATTTTTATCGATTTTCGAATTTGTTTTCCACATTTATTCAAAATAGTGTTAGTGCCTTGGCTAAGTCCCACACTGTTTAGAAAATTAAAAAGTCTGTAAAGTAGTTAAGTCTTTAGCAGTCCTTAGCATTTTTGTAAGTTTCTAATAAGATCCCAACTACTTTAAACACCATGTCTGAAATCCAGGGACCTCCCAGGAGCTCAACCTGGGCCCATATGCACATCTAAGAGTGACCCAATTCAAAGAACTGTGCAAAGCAAAGCATGGAAACTTGCCATGGGTCCTAACCCCACAAAAGTCCAAATCCAGCAGTTGCTGGCAGAAAATGACAAGGCCATGGCAAGTAAAACTTCCCCCAATGGGGAAGATGATGATGATTCCCAGGTAGTGGAAGAGGACTCTATCACTACCCCCTCAAATAGCAACACCACTGTTGGGAGTGACCAAATCAAGAGCATCTACGACAACTTCGACGAAGACAACCAACACACTGAACCCTCACCAACCACCCCCGACACCCGGAAACCAGCGATTGATGACTGGACAGCCCTCACCACCGAAGAGACACTGAAGACAATGAAGTCAATCCACTCAGGGGCCCCCACGGACCCCTGCCCCCACCACATCTTCAACAGAGCCGCCGACACCATCGCACCCATGCTCCGCCACACCATCGCACCCATGCTCCGCCACACCATCAACCGCTCCCTGGCGACCGCCTCGTTCCCCGACGACTGGAAACACGCCGAGGTCAACCCCCTCCTAAAGAAACCCTCAGCGGACCCCACCGACCTCAAAAACTACAGACCCATCTCCCTGCTCCCGTTCCCAGCGAAAGTCATCGAGAAAGCCATCAACAGCCAACTCGCCACATTCATTGAAGAACACAACATCCTCGACTCCTCCCAATCCGGCTTCAGAAAAAACCACAGTACGGAAACCGCCCTCCTCGCCGCAACAGATGACATCCGCACCCTACTGGACAAAGGAGAAACAGTAGCCCTCATCCTCCTCGACCTATCAGCGGCGTTCGACACAGTCTCCCACCGCACCCTAATACGCAGACTCTACGACGCAGGAATCCAGGCAAGGCCCTCGACTGGATCTGCTCCTTCCTCTCCGGCAGGACGCAGCGGGTCAGACTCCCCCCTTTCATCTCGGACCCCACACCTACCACCTGCGGAGTCCCCCAGGGCTCCTCCCTCAGCCCGACGCTCTTCAACGTCTACATGGCTCCACTTGCCCCCATCGTCAGAACCTACGGACTCAACATCGTGTCATACGCAGACGACACCCAGCTCATCCTCTCCCTATCCAACGAGCCCAACACCGCCAGACGCAACTTTCGAGAAGGCATGGAAGCCGTCGCCAAATGGATGAAAAACAGCTGCCTACAACTAAACACCAACAAAACAGAAGTACTCATCATGGGCCCAAACCCCGACGCCTGGAGCGACACCTGGTGGCCCCCGCCCTCGGAAACCCGCCAACCCCCACAGACCACGCACGCAACCTGGGAATCATCCTGGACTCCGAGCTCAAAATGGACCGCCAGATCAACTCTGTCTCGTCTTCCTGCTTCCACACCCTCTGCCTCCTTCGTAAGACCTTCAAATGGATCCCCCTCGAACACCGAAAGACAGTCACTCACACCCTGGTCACCAGCAGACTCGACTACGGCAACACACTCTACGCCGGAATAAACAAAAACCTCATCCGCAAGCTACAGAACATCCAGAACGCCGCCGCAAGACTGGTCCTCAACCTGCCAAAACACTGCCACATCTCCCAGCACCTGCGCACGCTCCACTGGCTCCCCGTCGAGGCGAGAATCACCTTTAAGATGCTCACCCACGCACACAAGGCCCTCCACGGCACCGGACCAGCAAACCTGAACAGCCGACTCAAATTCCACGCACCCCAAAGGACCCTACGATCAGTCCAGCTCTCCTACGCCGTGGTCCCCCGCACCAGAAAGACCAGATCGGGAGGCCGCTCCTTCTCCTTCCTCGCAGCCAAAGCATGGAACGCCCTTCCGCTCCACCTCAGACAGACAACATCGCTCCCCATCTTCGCAAGAAACCTCAAAACCTGGCTCTTCGACAGACCCCCTCCTTGATGGAATGGAACCTGCACCCCCCCACCCCTAGCGCCTTGAGACCCTTACGGGTGAGTAGTCGCGCTTTAACAAACTCCTGATTGATTGACCCCAGCAGTATTCCAGATGAGGGAGAGACTGAAGATGCTGATCTTCAGAAACTGGCCTGAAGGATATCCTTAGAGGCTAAACTCCTGGAAGTAGAAAAAGGGAGCCGAGATGGACATAGGACCCATCTCTGGTGGCAGCAAAATAATAAATAGGGAGGTAGACTTTGTTGACTACGAAATTCGCAAAGAAATTGTCCCTAAATTCTTTGTGGGTGGTGATATTACCAAGTGGTTCATTGCATTTGAAAGAGCCGGTCTTGGTAGAGAAGTCCACAGAAAGCTGTGGGGTGCTATCCTGTGGGAAATGTTTTCAGGGAAGTACAGGGTAGACTCCTGACACACAGAGAGAAAGATGCTACATCCTATGACCTCCTGAAGGATAACCTGATTGAGGGCTTGGGATTCAGCACTGAGGAGTATAGAATCAGATTCAGGGAGGCTAAGAAAACCCAAAGTCAGACATGGGTAGATTTTGTAGCTTTCTCAGTGAAAACACTAGGAGGTTGGGTTGATGGTAACAATGTACATGATTTTGAAGGGTTGTATAATTTGATACGGAATGAGCCCCTTTTGAGTAATTGTCACCAAGAGAAACAACATCAATTCCTGGTAGACCTAGGTCCACTTTACCCCCCAAGAATTGGGGAATTATGCAGACCACTGGGTCAAAATAAGGGTGACCAAAACTACCACTGGTGGGAGAGACCAAAAGAAAGAGGGCCAAAAGCCCCCCCGCCCCCGGGAAAGAGGGTTACCCTAAAAATAAAGTCTTCTTCAGTCCCACAAAAACCTGCTCAGGAGGGTGGGCCCAGAGTCTCTTCACAATCTAAGGGTGGGTACCAGGGGAAGAACTGGGATCCAAGCATGGCTTGGTGTCACAACTGTCAGGCACTAAAACACCGAACTGGAGACCCAAGCTGTAAAAATAAGAAAAGTGCTTCTAGTCTACCTGCAGTACGCGCAGTTGCTAATGTCCAGATGGGATCCCAGGTGTGGCCTGACCATGTCAGTAACCCCACTGAGGCAACATTTGACTTTGAGGGGGGGTAGATTTAACCTGTGCTGCCTGGCCCACTAATATGAAAACATACAGACAGTTCCCCTTGATTAATGGATCTAGACTAGAGGCCTTGAGAGATACTGAGGCTAGTGTCACCATGGTGACCCAGCAGCTTGTTCACTCAGATAAGTAACTGATTGGAAGGACCAATCCAGTCACCAATGCTGACAGTATCACCACAGTCCATCCCATGGCTATGGTGTCTTTGGACTGGGAGGGAGTAGTTGTAAAGAAGGAAGTGGTTGTGTCCCCAACCATCCCTATAGATTGTCTGCTTGGGAATTACCTGGAGAATTCCCATTGGGCTGAGGTCGAGCTGAGAACCCAAGAATTCTCAGAATGGGGTTTTGTAGCAACCAGAGCAGAGCTCAAAGTGAAAAAAAAGGTGCTGGATCCTCTAAGAATGAACCAGCCCTCCAAGAGAAAGGGCAAGAAGACTGGGGGGCCAGCTTCTAAACAGATCCCAAGTTTGAACGCTTCTTCTCAGGAAAAGGACTTGTTATACTCAGAGGGAACTGAGCCTAAAGAGGTTGGGCCTTACCAGGCAGATCTCTTGAGCCCAGGGGGGGCCTCTAGGATGGATCTATGCCAGGGACAAGAAACATATCCCACTCTTGAGAGCCTGAGGCAGCAAGCTGCTGCACAGAAAAAAGGGAATATCAGTAGCACCCACAGGGTCTATTGGGAGGATGAGCTCCTATACACTGAGGCCAGAGACCCCAAATCTGATGCAACCAGGAGAGTGGTAGTACCTCAGAGGTTTAGAGAGTTCTTCCTCACTTTGGCCCGTGATATCCCCTAGCTGGGCACCTGGGTCAGGCTAATACTTGGAGTAGATTGGTCAATCACTTCTACTGGCCAGGGATGTCTCAGAAGGTGAAGGACTTTAGTCAGTCCTGTGTCACCTGCCAAGGCAGGAGGCCACCGGAAGGACCCATTAATTCCACTTCCAGTGGTTGGGGTACCCTTTGAAAGGGTAGGTGTCGACATTGTTGGCCCCCTGGACCCTCCAACAGCCTCAGGGAGCAAATATATTCTGGTGGCAGTGGATCAAGCTGCCAGGAATCCTGAAGCTATACCCATAAGGGCCACTACTGCTCCAGTAGTGGCAATGGCCCTCCTTGGTATCAATATCAGGGTTGGTTTTCCTAAGGAGGTAGTATCAGACAGAGATACACACTTCATGTCAGCATACTTAAAACACAGGTGGGAGGAGTGTGGAGTGTCTTACAGGTTCACTACACCATACTAGCCAGAAGCCAATGGCCTGGTGGAGAGATTAAAACCGACATTAAAAGGCATGATTGGTGGACTCCCTGAAAAACTCAGAAGGAGATTGGATGTCTTACTTCCATGCCTGCTTTTCGCCTACAGGGAAGTGCCACAGAAGAGAATGGGGTTCTCACCCTTTGAACTTCTGTTTGGGCATTCTGTTAGGGGTCCTCTGAGTCTTTGAAGGTTGGGAGAAGCTTCTCAAAGAACCAAAACAAGACATAGTGGATTATGTGCTTGGCCTTCGTTCCAGGAGTATATGTAAAAAGCAAATCAGAACCTTCAGGCCAGCCAAGACCTTCAAAAGCAGTGGTATGACCAGAAGGCTGCCATGGTGGAGTTGAAACCAGAGCAGTGGAGTCGGCCCAACCCTGTCCTTGAAAGAAAGGGGGGGGTTACCTATCTGGTGGACCTTGGTAGTCACAAACACCACAAAGGGGTGATACATGGCAGCTGCCTGTAGCCCTATTATGACAGAGCTGATGTGACCATGCTCATGGTTACAGATGAGGGACAGGAAGCGGAGAGTGAACCTCTCCCTGATCTCATCAGCGATTCCAAAGCTGGGTCTGTTGATGGAGTGGTCCTGTCAGACACCCTCACTGGTCAACAGCAGGCAAGTCCTAAGTCAGTATGCTGAGCTCTTCTCTATGACCCCTGGTCAGACTAGCTGGTGTACCCATGATGTGGACACTGGTGACAGCCTACCTGTCAAAAACAAAATTTACAGGCAGTCTGATCATGCCAGAGAGCATCCAAGCTGAAGTAAGCAAGATGCTGGAATTGGGTGTCATTGGACCCTCAGAGAGCCCCTGGGTCAGCCCAGTTGTGTTAGTCCCCGAACCTCATTCCAAGGCTGAAAACAAAAAATGAGGTTTTGTATGTACTATAGGGGCCTAAATGCTGTGACAAAGACTGATGCACATCCAATTCCTAGGGCAGATGAGTTAATTGACAGGTTAGGGGCAGGCAAATATCTGAGTACCTTTGATCTCGCATCAGGGTACTGGCAGATAGGTCTGACCCTGGAGTAAAAAACAAATCTGCCTTCTCGACTCCAGTGGGCACTTCCAGTTCACTGTGATGCCCTTTGGATTAAATAATGCCTCTGCCACCTTCCAGAGGTTGGTGAACAAAGCCCACTGATGGACAGGAATCCTGTAGTGCAGCTTATCTAGATGATATTACTGTCTATAGCTCCACCTGGCAGGATCACCTGATCCACCTTGGAAAGGTCCTTGAGGCTCTGAGAAGTGCAGGCCTCACTATCAAGGCAAGCAAGTGCCATATAGGGCAGGGAAAGGTTGTATACTTGGGCCATCTGGTAGGTGGAGGCCAAGTTCAGCCACTCCAACCCGAAATCCAGACAATTCTGGCCTGGGAAGTTCCAAAACCCCAGACCCAAGTCAGGGCGTTGCTTGGCGTGACTGGGTATTACAGGAGATATGTGAAGGATTATGAGTCCATAGTGAGCCCCCTCATAGAACTGAACCGTGTGCTGTCACAAGGCTTTTGACACTCTGAAGGATGCAATGTGCTCTGCCCCAGTCCTGAAAGCTCCATATTACTCCAAGCAGTTCCTTGTACAGACAGATGCCTCAACATGGGATAGGTGCAGTGCTAGCCCAAACAAATAATGAGGGGCATGACCAAACTGTTGCTTTCATAAGCATGAGACTACTCCCCAGAGAGCAGCGTTGGAGTGCCACAGAGAGGGAAGCCTTTGCTGTGGTCTGGGCCCTGCAGAAGGTGAGGCCATACCTGTTTAGCACTCACTTCCTGGTTCAGACAGACATCAGGCCTCTCAGGTGGTTACAACAAATGAAAGGTGAAAATCCCAAACTGCTATGGTGGTCCTTATTCCTACAGGGAATGGACTTTACAGTGGAACACAAACCTGGGACTGCCCATGCCAATGTAGATGGCCTTTTCAGGTTCTTGCACTTAGAAGATGAAGACTCTCTTGGGGAAGGTTAGTTTCATCCTCTTTCGTTTGGGGGGTGGGATCATGTGAGAAAGTGCCTCTTTTGACATGGCTAGCCCCTTTTTTGGCTGGACATTGATGTGGTTTCGATTGTAGTGCACAGGGTCCCTGCCAACCAGGTCCCCTGTGCCAGTACTTCTTCCCTAATAACATATCCATAATTGGTACATCTGCCCCCTGTAAGTCCCTAGTAAGTGGTACCCTGGGTACCTGGGGCCTGGGAGCTGAAGAGGGTCCACTGGGACCACTTCACTAGGACCATGCCACTGCCCTTGCAGCTTGCATGCCCCGTGAGGTAAAAAACGACAGTCGACCTGCCACCCTGCCCAAATGCCATGCCAGCAAGCACTGCCTGAAAGTATAGGTAAGTCACCACTCTAGCTGGCCTTACAGCCCTAAGGGAGGGTGCACTATACCACAGGTGAGGGCATATCTGCATAAGTAGATATGCCTCTCTAATACTTAAGCCAATTCTTAAATATTGTAAGTGCCAGCGAAGCCATAAGGAGTACGAGGGCTGGAAACGACAACTCGAGTTCTCCAGCACCATGATGGCTTCACTGAAACCAGGAGTGTTTGGTACCAAACATCTCCTTGTAATAAATCCACACTGATGCCAGTGTGAGATTTATTAAAGCATGTACTCAGAAGGCACCTGAGAGGTGCCCTCTGAAAACCTAGCAACCTTGGAGGAGAGGTCGTCCAACATTGGATCCCAGGTCAGGATAGCAGGGGAGACTTCGCTGGGTCGGTGGGCCACCTGGACTCGGACCTTGGGCATCGGTTGCAGAGTGATGCAGGTGTCACAAACCCGTCTTGATCCTGAGTCTTGTGTTGGTTTCTTTGCTGGACAAATCCGGTGTCCACGGGAGACAAGAGTCTTTGTTGAAGACAGCACAGGTCCCCGGGGTTCATGGAGGTTGCTGGCTGTGGGCCACATCGGATTCTTGGAGCAGGGTCACTGGAGGAGGAGACAGGCCGGTAAGGCAGGGGCCAAGTCATTTGTTGGCTTTTTCTCAACTGCTACACAGCTCTTCGGTCCTCCTTCTTCGTAGGCCTTCAAATCTGAGGAAAAAGGTTCCGGGGAGCCCTTAAATACTGAATTTAAGGGCATTACTGAGGTCAGGGGGCAGTAGCCAATGGCTACTGTACCCTAGGGCGACTACACCCTTTGGGTGCCCCCTCCCTTTGGGGAGAGGGGCACATCCCTGTTCCTATTGGGTCTAATCCTCCAATTCAAGTTGGACAATTTCTAAGAGAGGGGTTCACCTCAGCTACTGGCAGCCCTAAGGGTGTGCCAGGCTAAAGTGGAGACTCCTTCTCAGCTTACTAATTTTCCTGCCTGTTTTGCTGCCTAAAGTTGGGCTTGCAAAAAGAACAATTGATGGACAGAATGCAGAACATTTTTTTAAATTTTTTTTTTAAGTTGGGCTTGGACAGGGGGGCGGGCATATCCACTAGTTGGAGCTGCCCAAATTAGCATATCACAAGGTGAGAGCTTTTGAGGCTCACCGTCTAGTATTGTTGTTCCTGCCAGGGGGGGGTGTGAAGCACCTCCATCCAGAGCAGGCTCTGTTTCTGACCTCCGAGAGCACAAAGGCTCTCACCCCATGAGGTCAGAAACCTGTCTGGTGATGGCTGGCTGGCAGGAACCAGTCAGCCAATACACTAGAGTTTGGTCGTTTTTCCGGGGGCATCTCTAAGATGCCCTCTGAGTGCATTTTATAATAAATCCATCACTGGCATCAGTGTGGGTTTATTATGCTGAGAAGTTTGATACCTAACCTTTCAGTCTTCAGTAAAGCCATCATGAAGCTGTGGAGTTCGGGTTGACAAACTCCCAGCCCATGTACTCAAAATGGCTTCACTTCACTTACGTCTGTGAATGGCACAGACACTGTAGGGCCTTATTGCTCATGCAGCTATTCCTTCACCAGTGGTATGGTGCACTCTGCTTTAGGGCTGTGAGGCCTGCTACAGAGGTGACTTACTCATGCCACAGACAGTGGTGGTGGGCATTGCACACAGGGATGTGTGCCATGTCGACTCTTCAGTTTGGTTTGCACCAAAACACGCAACCTGCAATGGCAGTGTGTGGGTGTTAAGGTGAGGGGTCTCTGAAGGTGGCACAAAAAATGCTGCAGCCCTCAGAGGCCCTCTCCGGTCACAAGGCCCTTGGTATCAGGGGTACATTTTACAGGAGACTTACATGTGGGCCAGAGGTGTGCAAATTTTGGTAACAAAGAAACAGTTTTGGGAAAGAACACAGGTGCTGGGGCTTGGTTAACAGGGTCCCAGCACACACTCAGTCAAGTTGGCGTCAGGTATCTGGCAAAATGTTAGGGGGTAACCATGCAAAAACGGGCACTTTACTGCACACCCCTCAGGTGGAGAAGGCTAAGTTAAGCACACTTTTCAGTCCCCTCCAACTTGAAGATGAGGGAACTCCTCAAATCAGGGCTAGGTCTATGCCCCTTCCCACATAATAGCAGGTGTAGTCACCGCAGGTAAGGTGCCTATTGGCCCTACCTACTACGCCCCCTCTAAATTTAGTATTTGGGTGTCTCCCCCAGACCTGGAAACTAGTTACCTGCTACCTAAGGATGAAGAAGACACCGTGCAGCAAAGCCTGAAGACGAATACTGACTCGGCCCCAGCCCTACCAGCCTGTCTCCAGCTTCCAAGACTCTGCGAGAAGACGATGCCAGTCCTGCAGCCAGCAACTTACAGAAGCTCGAGGAAGACTGTCTGAACTTTGAAAAAGACCAGAACTCACAAGGACAGCGGTTCTGTCCCCAAGAATCCGACCCAAAGGACTCCGGTGCTATGCGGATCCGCAAGTCCTACACGCTCTGCACCTGACACCTCCGGCCTTTGTCCTGGTGGACCAGTGATCCAGAACCGGTTCCCCAGAGATCCTGACCTCCAGTCCAGCGTTTGCTGACCCCTCCTGGACTCCATAACGACGCCTGCAGCCTGAATCCAAAGGCTCACCCTGATCGTGACTGGCTCCAGTAAGAAGACTGTGATGGGTCCGCCGAGCCCCCATCCCTCGATGACGTGGGGAGTTCCGGACACTCCAACATGGCCGCCGGGAATACCCCAACGGGAAGTGGCAGCGACGGACTAGTCTCCTCGGCTCAGAATACCGAAGCCACACCCCTCGAACCAAGAAAAGCCACGGAGAGCACGGACAAAGAAGATGGCGAGCGGAGATCGACGGAGGAGAGGAAGGAAGAGACGTGCGACGCGAGTGGAGAAGGCGGAGGAACAGCGGAGGACGTCGGGAGCAGTGACCACGGGGCGGACCGCCCACAGAACCCGGGACTCGGATTCCCAGTGACCGCATGCGAGACCGACCCTTCGAGGAGAGAGAAGGAGGCCGGATCTCACCACGCCACGGCCCCGGAGGGTCGTGGGTACAGGCAAGTGGCTGGGGCGCATCCATTCACTTTAAAGGGGTGGTGGGCAGGGCTGAGGGCCACACCAAGCACGGCACCCTGACTACCCCTCACCTAGGCACTTCACGAGTAGGGACACTGGTGGAGGTGCACTTCCCTTCCCCTTTTGGAAATATAGCAACAGGACGGTGTTCCTAAAGATTTCCTTTCTTTTCTTTATTGGCATACCTGTATCCCCCGACTGTCGCAACCCGGACAAGACAGCCTGAGACCTTCAAGGAGGGAAGGAGGACCCCCCCATTTCTGCAACCGAGACGTTATCGGATGAAGGAGAACTGTGAACCCCCCTTTTGAACACTTATGTTGCATAAGCCAAGACCCTGAATAACTGAATAAATACCTTGCACCCATATCAACGTCCCGGCTTCATATCTAACCTTAAAGAAAGGGGTGTGGGCGGGAGACCCTGCAGGGATAGACCATCACAGTGGTGTCAGAAGTGGGATTTGCGGTCCTGATACAATGACCCAACCCGTGACCATGGAGGCCATCATCACCCAACTAGCCGAAGGGCAACGACACCTACAACTGGTCATCGAGCAACAGACCAAACAGGCGAAACACGACCGAGAGGAACTGCACACAGCACTGAAAGACCAGGCCTCCCTCCTGACCAATAACCAACAAGTACAGGACACAGCCATACTATGTCTGACGGACGCTATCACTAGCGCTAGGGTACATCCCAACGTGCCGGGGACAGTCCTACAAAAGTTCCAAACGGGGGACGATCCGGACTATTTCTTTGTTAACTTTGAGCGTGTGGCTACAACCGCCTCCTGGCCCCCAGAGAGATGGGGCCAGTATATAGCTCCCCTGCTTTCCGGAGAATTACAAGCCGCCTACCAGGCCGCCAACCCAGCAGGGACAACCAGCTACCCCGACGTCAAGAAAGCCATCCTGGAACGGCTAGGTGCGATCAGGAGTATTATCGTAGCCGGTTTAGGAAAGAGAGATTGAGCCTGGGGGACAATCCCCGAGCGCTATATTTCCGCATCCGGGACCTTGGAAACCGGTGGCTGCAGCCCTCTATTGCCACCCCGGATGACATAACAGAGAAGGTCTACCTGGAGCAATATCTCGACGCCCTCCCCTATAACACCCGAGCCTGGGTCAAGCAACACCCTAACCTCTCCGTGACTTTGGCAGTGGATTTGGCGTGCGCATACCACCGCTCTCCGGAGTTCAAGACTCCAACTCATCGACCCTCCGTCTCATCCCTGAAACCCCTAGCCAGAAACCCCAACCCCCAGACAGAACCCAAGGGACCCTTTCCGCCACGGATCCCCTTAAGAGCACCTTTCACAACCCCGATACAGGGACCACAGTGCTTTCACTGTGCTGAATGGGGACACATAGCCCGACACTGCCCGACACGCCACCCAGGCCCAGAACCCATGGAGGTGGGACTTACACGTGGGCGGGTACTGGTCACAGGAGACAAACCCCTCCGATACAAAATAAAGGCATATGTAAACGGGAAGGCAGTAACCGCCCTCCTAGACACGGGCTGCCACTACACCGTCATCTCCAAGGAGCTAATCCCTGAGTCCCTGCTAGTGAAGGGAGAGTTTGTACAGGTCACATGTGTACACGGAGAGAAGAAGCTGTATCCCTTGGCCGAAGTAGTATTGGAGATCAATGGGGAGCCCCAGTTGAGGAAGGTAGGGGTTGTCCCCACGTTACCGGAGCTAGCGCTCTTAGGTACCGATTTACCACGGTTCCATGAGTACCTCCAGTCCCTGAGTTCCCCTGCCTCACTAGTGGGATGGCTAGAAAGCGCACCCTTTTCAAACACCGAGATAAGGGCTCCCGCCACCAAAAGAGCACAAACTAGGAGAGAAAGGAGGGAGGAAAGAGCGCTATACTGTCAGTCTAAAGTGGTGCTACCCGTACCTGTCCTTCTCTCCCCAGAGACTCCTCAAGAGCCGCCTCAGAACTTTCACCAGGCCCAGAGGGACGATTCCACCCTGCAACATGCCTGGAGCCAAGCCCAGGATGAACAACCAGGAAAGGTAGGTCCCTATTTTACTGTCAAAAAGGGCCTTCTATACAGGCACACACTCGAGAATAACCATGGAAAGGTACAGCTACTGGTCCCGAAGGCATTTCGCGAACAGGCGCTGTCTCTAGCCCACAGTCAAACCGGGGGAGGCCACTATGGGAAGGAAAACACCCTCAAATACCTATTAGAGAAGTTTTATTGGCCGGGCGTGTATCAGGAAGTGGCCAGGTACTGCGCTTCATGTGTGCGATGCCAGCTGGTTAATAAACCCGTGTTACACCGAGCCCCGCTCCAACCACTCCCGGTCATCGATGTCCCGTTTAGAAGAGTAGGGATGGACCTGGTAGGCCCCCTGATACCCTCTGCCAGGGGCCACCGGTTCATACTGGTCTTCGTGGATTACGCCACCCGGTATCCGGAAGCGTTTCCCTTGACGACCACCACCACAAAGACAGTAGCTCAAGCCATGGTCACTCTGTTCTCCCGTGTCGGCTTTCCCCACGAACTCCTGACGGATCAGGGTACCCCCTTCATGTCCCGGTTGATGAAACAGGTATGCGAGCTATTAGGTATCAAACAGATCAGGACAGCGGTATACCATCCACAGACTGACGGTCTTGTGGAAAGGTACAATAAAACCATGCTAAAAAAGCACATCGACCGAGCGGGGAGGGATTGGGACCGACAGCTACCCCTGGTTCTGTTTGCGATACGATCCCATGAACAGAAGTCTACGGGTTTCTCACCATTTGAGCTGTTGTTTGGGAGGAGACCCCGTACCCTCCTGGACATGACGTATGAACAGTGGACCGAGGAAGAGGACGAAACAAAACCTCTACTACAATACAGCGCATCCCTCAGGGATACCTTGTCCTTACTATGGGACGAGGTACATAGGAACATGGAAAAGTCCCAGACCCAACAAAAACGGTGGTACGACAGAAACACCAAACTTAGGGAATTCGCGGTAGGTGATCAGGTCCTTATGCTATTGCCTACCACCGAAAAGAAACTGTTAGCCACTTGGCAAGGCCCCTTTCCTATCCTCAGTAGAGTAACCCCTGTTACCTATCGAGTGGCCGTTCCCCACAGAAATAAGACAAGCCAAATATACCACGTTAACTTACTGAAGGCATGGGAGGGACCAGTCCCGGCGTCAGGGTGCGCGACTACTCCTATACTTCATGCTGCCCCGAACAAACCCCTTGAAGTGACCCTAAACCCCCAGAAGACCACAGTAGGATCCCAGCCTAACTGGGGACCCCAAACCACAGTAGAACAAAGAGAACAACTGAGGACCCTGTGCGCATCATACCCGTTCGTCCTGTCCGGTACTCCCGGAAGGACGTCCCTAGTTGAGCACGATATAATCACTACCTCCCCCCCGATCAAACAACGGCCTTACCGCATCCCGGCTGCCCGGAGAGGGGCCGTAGAACAGGAGATAAAATCGATGTTGGAGGCAGACATAATCGAACCCTCACATAGCGCCTGGTCTTCTCTGATTGTGTTGGTCCCCAAACCCGATGGGAGCATACGTTTCTGCATCGACTTCCGCAGACTCAACGCGGTGTCTAAGTTCGACGCATATCCTATGCCACGGATGGACGAACTCGTCGAGAGACTCGGGAACGCCAAGATCCTATCCACTATCGACCTCACAAAGGGGTATTAGCAGATACCTCTGAATCCCGGCATCAGAGACAAAACCGCTTTTTCCACGCCCGTTGGCTTATTTCACTTCAAGGTACTGCCTTTCGGTCTCCATGGGGCCCCCGCCACTTTCCAGAGACTCATGGACTCAGTCCTCTCTTCCCACCAGTCTTATGCTATGGCCTACCTGGACAATATCGTTATCCACAGTCCCGATTGGGAGACCCATCTCCAACACCTGGAGAACGTCCTGAAAACATTGCAAAATGCAGGCCTTACAATGAACCCCAAGAAGACGACACTAGGGGCTGACCACATCGAGTACCTAGGGTATGACATCCGGGCTGGGCAGATCTGACCACAAGTGAGCAAGATAGAGGCCATCACCCGAGTCCCCCGACCCACCTCCCGGAAGGAAATACGTTCCTTCCTTGGGCTGGTCGGGTACTATCGAAGGTTTATCCCAGTATTTTCTGAAGTAGCCAGTCCACTCACAGACCTCCTCACCAAGGCACACTCCAGTAACAAGATACATTGGACAGAGAGACACGAACAGAGTTTTCATTTCCTGAAGGACTCCCTTTGCCACAATCCCGTGCTTGCTTGTCCGAACTTTGACACCTCATTTGTATTACAAACAGACGCGTCAGACAGGGGTTTAGGAGCCATCCTGTCCCAACCCGATGCCCTCGGTGATCTCCACCCCGTCCTCTACCTTAGTCGTAAGTTATTCCCACGAGAGGTGGGTTACGCTACTATTGAAAAAGAATGCCTAGCCATCAAATGGGCGGTGGAGGCCCTACAGTACTACTTCTTGGGCCGCCACTTCATATTGCTCACTGATCATGCTCCCCTCACCTGGCTTGCCCTCCATAAGGACACTAACCCTAAGGTTCTCCGATGGTTTCTTGCCCTACAGCCCTTCACGTTTTCCGCCCTCCACGTTCCGGGGTGTCTGCAGGGCAACGTGGACTTCCTCTCAAGATGCCCTATGAGCGAATGGCCCACACGTCCATTCCTGGGGGGACGGCAGTGTGATGGGTCCGCCGAGCCCCCATCCCTCGATGACGTGGGGAGTTCCGGACACTCCAACATGGCCGCCGGGAATACCCCAACGGGAAGTGGCAGCGACGGACTAGTCTCCTCGGCTCAGAATACCGAAGCCACACCCCTCGAACCAAGAAAAGCCACGGAGAGCACGGACAAAGAAGATGGCGAGCGGAGATCGACGGAGGAGAGGAAGGAAGAGACGTGCGACGCGAGTGGAGAAGGCGGAGGAACAGCGGAGGACGTCGGGAGCAGTGACCACGGGGCGGACCGCCCACAGAACCCGGGACTCGGATTCCCAGTGACCGCATGCGAGACCGACCCTTCGAGGAGAGAGAAGGAGGCCGGATCTCGCCACGGCCCCGGAGGGTCGTGGGTACAGGCAAGTGGCTGGGGCGCATCCATTCACTTTAAAGGGGTGGTGGGCAGGGCTGAGGGCCACACCAAGCACGGCACCCTGACTACCCCTCACCTAGGCACTTCACGAGTAGGGACACTGGTGGAGGTGCACTTCCCTTCCCCTTTTGGAAATATAGCAACAGGACGGTGTTCCTAAAGATTTCCTTTCTTTTCTTTATTGGCATACCTGTATCCCCCGACTGTCGCAACCCGGACAAGACAGCCTGAGACCTTCAAGGAGGGAAGGAGGACCCCCGCCCCCCCCCATTTCTGCAACCGAGACGTTATCGGATGAAGGAGAACTGTGAACCCCCCCTTTTGAACACTTATGTTGCATAAACCAAGACCCTGAATAACTGAATAAATACCTTGCACCCATATCAACGTCCCGGCTTCATATCTAACCTTAAAGAAAGGGGTGTGGGCGGGAGACCCTGCAGGGATAGACCATCACAAAGACTCTGATGTCTAAAGGCACCCCTGCACTCGAAGCTCCAGGGCCTTGGTGAGCCAGATCGACGTGCCCCTACGACCCCCTACTTCTCTATTTACCTCTGCTGTCATTAGTCTCCCTCCTGCAACCTCCGGTGTGTTGCCTGCAGCCTGTTTGTTGAAAACAAATCCTCCATTGAAAAGCATTGGGCGCCCAACATCGAATTTGCACCCGGCCGCCACTGTGCCACTGTGCCACTGTGCCACTGTGCCACTGGTTGTGTATGTTTGGTGTTTCTTTCTGCACCCCGTGCTTGCTCTAACCCCCAAAGCTTGGCCCCTGCAACAGATTTTCCTACCTGCAAGCAGTGTGGCTCACCTGACCCTTGTCCCTTGCCGACCTTTGGTCCAGAAGACTGGAACAGTAAGTTGTGTACTTACCTGCTTAACCGCATTATTGTTTTCCTCCCTAGAATAGCATTGAACTGTTCAGAAATTGCACTGTCGACTTTTGAAAGTGAAAAGTATTTTTATCTAAAAACTCACTTACCTTATTGCCAAGATCTTGGTCTTAAAATAAAGTACAAAGAAAGCTTATTTTTCTAAAATTGGTATGAATCTCTTTCTTTGAGACGTGTGTCCATTATTGGTCAATGCTGTGAAATATATGTCTTGCATTCCTCTGGGTTAGGCCTAAGGCTGCTCGCCCACACTACCACTAATAGAGCACTTTGGGTTTTACATTGAGCCCTGTACACTTTTGGGGAACCCCTGGATTCTGTGCATGGTATAACCACCTAGTGGCATACCACATACAGAGCCAGCTTCCTACACAAAAGTACTTACTTGATAAAGTTCTTGGTATCAAAATTTATATAAAAATACGACTTATTTTTCTAAATTGATCTCTAATTTATTCCCGAGTTTGTGTCTCATTAATTGCCTCTGTGAGTACAACAAATGCTGAGCACTACCCTCTGAAACACCAAACTGCTCGCCCACACTACCACAAGAGAGAGCATTTGGGTTATCATTTGTGCCTATGTAAACCAATTGGGGTTTGCCTGGACTCTTTACACAGTGTACCTCGTTTTGGTCCACTATATGAAGAGCTATCTTCCTACATATAGTCCTATCCAACACCAGGCTAAATTTATCTTGGCCCTGACTGAGGTTACGTCCTGAAGTCGTGTTTGCTTACCTGGCCCCCAGTCAATGCAACTCAGACAGAACAATGCCTTTGCCTTGAAGCTGCACCCCAGTGCTCCAGCACTGCGATCCCAGTCAGCCAGTCAGCGTTTGGAAATGACAATGGGGATCAGGGGATTTATTTCTCCCAACACTGTAATGATGATAATTTATGTATGTACTTTCAGAAGGCCAGTTGTTTGGACACTGGTTTGTGTTCTTCCTCTGGAGCACCAAAGGGAGGGCCTCCTTTGCTGTGGTAATGGGACGTGTGGAGAAGGAATTGGATTTGCAACTGCCAAAAATGGACGTCAAAATAATGTACTAAGAACTTTTCCAATTGCAACAAACTTCACCCTTATGGGCACCTTCTCTAAGCCTTGCCCAGTGAACAGGCTGGTTGCCAAACACCTCAGGCCAGTGCCAGGTGACCCTGATTTCTTGACACAGCACCCTACACCAGAATGTTTGTTGGTTCAGGCTTCCACCAGTAGGGTGAACTCCAGTTTTTCCCCCACAACCACTTCTGACAGTTTCAAAATGAATTGTGGTATTCAGGAAGTAGACTTTTTCCTTGGCCAGTCAGTGAGTGCCAGCTGTTTGCTGGGGAGATATACCCATGCTTAATTTGACATGGTTGGTAAGATCTTGCTAACCGCTCCTGAGGAATTTTGGGCCAATTCGGCTCAAACCATCTGGGAGGGTTAAGACGCCGCAAAGTACAGCATCTGCTCTGGACTTGCCATTACTGACTGCTTTGGACACGCCAATCAATGAATTGCTCCTGTTTGATCAGTAGACGATTCAGTGTTAGAACTTTTTAAAGAAAGCTAGGCCCCAGCGCATTCCCTAGGCCTTTCTACCTCTGTGAAACAGTATCCTCAAAAGTTGTGCTCCTTGCAAGGCAACCGCCAAGGCCCACAGTCCCTGTAACAGGCACCCCAGTCGTGTCGGGACAGGGATCAAGCAGACAATGTCCAGGCCATCCGAGGCAATGAACTTCACAGTCACCTGCCCCTTTGCCAACAACCTCCAAGCTACTTTATTTTGCCCTTAGAAGCACACAAACACCCTGTGTCCCCCAAATCATCTAACAAGGTTATGCTGTGTTATTACTTTTCGATCCACCACATCTCCACCCACATCAGAACATCTTTCATAGGAACACCTGTCCATCTTGCTCCAAGAAGTGCAGGCTCTTTTCTCCCCCAAGGAGCCATAGAGAGGATCCCAGCCTACGAAATAGAGATTGGCTGTTACTCCCACTATTTCCTTGTGCCAAAGGGCAGAGGCCTGTGTCCAGGGCATTTAGGCTAATAGGCCTTGGTTCTGGTCTTGGTGAGAGTCGCTCTAAGGCTTTCAGGCATCTTGTCATCATGCATCCTGCCTGTCAACATGCCAGCTGCAATTGGACTGACAGCAGACTCTTCTCCCTGCCCCAACCACAGCGAACAGTGGCGACTGATGAGTCACTGCTGGGATGGAGAGGTCATATGGGATAAGTGGAGATCAGGGGACACTGGTCTCCGGCAGAGACCCATCTCCACCTCAACCTGTTGGACTTATAGGCCATTCGGCTGCTGCTGAAAGGTTTCCTACCATTTATCAAAGGGAGGCTGGTTCACGTTCTCATGGACAACACATCTCCATGTGGTAGTGCAGCAAGCAGTGCGGGTGGGGTCCAGGGCCAATTCAATTGCTGGCCTTTTTTCCTAAATCGTTCAAATTCAGCTCAAGAGGTTCTACTTACATCACGTTAGAAGCGCAGTAATGCTTTACCTGCATGAGAAAAAACAGATGCAAATCAAAACAATCTTTGTAACACATGCTCCGCATGTTTTAGGCTCACCAGTAACACATTACACTATAGCAAGGTTAATGGTGCAAGTCATCCAACGATGGTATTTTATTTAAACAAACAGAACAGTGGTTCATATCCTGTGGTCTGTAAACCCCTGGGGGTCCACAAAGCCTACTATGGGAATTCACAACTGTTTAGAAAAATAAATATTATCAGATTAATAAAGTTTATATAAATTAAGAAGCAAAATGTAAAACTGACAATGTAAAACATTCTGTAAATAGAACGTTTTTTGAAAATGGAGACTAAAAATTAAGTTGGTAGCTTTAGCTTTGTTCTTGAGAGCAGCGCAAGTGCAGGAAACAGAATATAGTATGGATGATGGTCGGCCTCAATTGAAGTTTCAACAAAAACAGCATGCATTAGCAGCAAAACAAAACCGGAGTGATATATTAGAGGAAGCTTCTCTAACAAGTATTGCCTTGTCTACTGGTATCTCTCTTTTGTGCAACCCAGCCTACTAAATAAGAACCTTTTGATTAGTTAAATTGACACATGTATCCCAAAATTGAAAAGTGTGCATTTGAGATTAAAAAAAGGTGTGTATTTCTAGAATTCATAAGCTCATATTTGAAGAAAAATGATTGGATTTCCAAAATACAATTAAAGATAATTGAGTGATAAATCATAAGGCTTTTGGCAAACCTATTACTACTTTTGTATCGGGCATTGCAGCTATGGCTGTCATATATTAACCAAGAAGAGGTGGCGTTCCAGATTGATAAAGCCTTTTTCACATTACTGCTGGCAACCATGCCTGATGCACTGTGACAAATACTGGTAATATCCATCGGGTGGCTACTACTGTAATCTTGTCTGATGTGGTCACTGTTAGTACACTAATAATATCAGTAGCTTGGTATGCTTTACATTGTTCATAAATAGCTCTTATTAGAGAAAACGCTTGAGACCCCTGTGCTAAAGTCTAGCATATCACTTTGTCTTTTAGAATAAAAAAATTAGGAAAGCTCCACCCTTCACAATAAAATTTCGATTTTTATATATTTGTGAATTAAATAAAATATTTCTTCATTTGTAAATTTGTTTGCTGTATACGTGTTTCTGTTTTCTTGTACAATGTTTTGAGGCTCAAACTGTGTAAACTGCTTAGTCTGTGGTCCCACTAATGACTCAGTGGGGGGTTCCCAAATTCTAGTAATTGGCCAGTGTTGTCCTCGGATTCCAGTAATGATTCATTGGGGGTCCACAGACATCAAAAGATTAAGAATGTCTGAAACGGGACATTCACTTGTAAGCCAAAAGTGCATTTACCTTGCAAAAAAGTGGGGGCGACCCGGCGTTTATGGGTAACATTTCACTAAATGGCATTTATACAGCAATAACTTTTACCTCAAAACATACTTTT
>CAWUFW010008523.1:730000-870000 GCA_963921515.1 Calotriton arnoldi
GCATTACTCCAAATATAGTTTGAAATTAGGTCACGAGGCTGTAGCCCACAAGTTTAAAAAAGTGGGCCACAGTGGAGTCTCATTCCTCCCCTGTAAGAAAAACTTCGCTCTCAGCCCATTGACAACGATATGTAAATGGCAGGGACCACAATTTATGTATATAACTGCTCCCAAGAAGTTCGTATCTACCCACCGGGAAGTGTTTTATGCAAGCAGTGAACTGAAAAGTAGAGAAAGGTAATAAGATAACTCCGTGTATTAACCAGACTACAGACGGTGTTTCTGCTATTGTAAAGGGAAGCTGTTTAAGTTTCTTTATGTGTAACATAGTATAACTAGCATCTTTCATAGCCACTGATTGCTGTCTACCTGTCAAATTAAATGGTAATAGCAAAGCAGTGGATTTAAGTTAATGCCAAGGAATGCGCCTGTTCTTCAGTGTTTTTTTAGTCCAACTAAATTGCATTATGGATCTACGTTGAGTCTGACCATGATATAATGTAGACACATCACTTTGCACAATATTAATGACAGACGATACAATATTATCCAAAATATGAATACGAGATGACAAAGTGTTTATACTGTTGTCTACCACAGTAAGGACTTTAACCAAAATATATTGGTCAATTTGACGTAAACGTACTGTAGCCTCCATTTGCAACAATTTCCAAATTTCGTTATAAGCAGCATAAACAAATTGTTTAGAACTGAGGGATTTGGGACCCAAAAGGAAATCAGACAGATGTGTGTCTTCGGATAAGAGGAAAGGTCCATCTTCACAGCTTTCGCATAATGTCGCCACTATGAAGTGTTAGTAATAGAGGATTATGGTCTGATGTGATCTTTGGCCATGAGGGGCGGAATAGTATGTATAGCCATGGGTAGTCAGATGCAAGGTACTCCAAAGATCGATGAGCCCATGTACTCTGGCTAGCTGCTTGATAACCTGTCTAGTGTTTTTCATGTGCAGGATGGCTACTCTATTTGTTGTATCTTGCATATAGCTCATAATGCAGTTAAAGTCACTTAATATCAACATCTCGCCAGTCAAACTGGACAACTCACAATTTAAAAGTCAAATAACTCAGGGTCATCCCTATTAGGTCCATATGCAGTACAAAAAGCATAGGTGGTATAGTTAAAAATTACCTGAGCAATTGACCACATGCTCTGCGAGTCAGATGCAGTCTGGATAATTTTAAGATCCAATCCCGAAGGCTTAATATCGCAATACCACAAATTGAAACCTGTTGTGTTGTACATAGAATGATTTTATAGCCTAGTTGCTGCAAAAATAGCCTATCTTTGCAGGCTGTATGAGTTTCAGTTAAGCATATAATATGGGGTTTATAAGCTGCAACCTCTTCCTTAACCAGTTGTCTCTTCAGAGGATGATTTAGGCCCGCACCATTCCAACACATGGCTTTAAGTTGCATCATGGCAGAGAATATAGACCAGCAACAGTGTGGATCTAGTACTACCCGCTAATTAGGGTTACAGTTGATGCCTCCCATTCTCTGCCGCTGCACCATTTCCTAATTCGAGACCTATTGCTACTGTTCAAACTTTTAGGAATTTCAAAAAATCGAGAATCTAACCAACACTTTAATTCTTCCCATGTATATATGGTAGGATGAGTATCCTGTCTGCAATATCACTTCCAAGGGGAATGGCTTTGTATTGTTCCGTATGGAAAGAAAGTTCACAGTTTGCTGGAATCTCTGTATTGACTGATGCTGGAGTGTAATAGGGTGTGATAAGAATATTTTGGTTGAGGTTGTGCACGTTCTCTCTGTCAACAAAGTTTAATAATAATTTAACTGAAGATTCTCTAAGGGCTGTGTAGATGTTTCTACATCAATGAGGTGAGTAATGAGAAAAGGAGGGTGATCACTTCTTTCAATAAAGTATGCCGTTAGTATTAGTAGACTTTGGGGAGGGACTGGCTTCTCACTGAGACTCCTCCCCTATACGACAAACGTGCATAGTAGAATGTAGGGAGAGACTGGTCTCTTTGCTGAATCCTCCCTAGGGTGACGGGTATGTGTTGTAGGGTAGGGGGAAGGGACTGGCCTCATAGGTGAGACCTCTCTCTTGGATGACAGGTGAGCATAGTAGGGTATAGGGAGGGACTGACATCTCCACTGACACCTCACTCTGGGGTGACAGATGTGAGTACTTGGCTGTAGGGACAGACTGGCCTCTCTGATGATAGCTCTCGCCAGGACAACGAATGTACATAGTAGGGTGTGGGGGAGGGACTCCCGCTCTGCTGAGAACCCGGTCTTGGATGATGGTTGTGCATAGTTGAATATGGAGAGGGAATGACCTCCCCCCATGGGGATGGGCGTGCGTAGTAAGGTGTGCAGAGGGAGTAGCTTCTCTGCTGGATCTCTCCTCAGGGTGACAGGCCTACTTAATAGTATATGAGGAGGAACTGGCCTCGCCACTGGCAACTCTCCCCAGGCAACAGGTGTGTGTAGTAGACTTTGGGGAGGGACTAGGCTCTCCACTAAGACCTCTCTACCCTGTAGTAGAATGTGGAAAGCAACTAATATCTCTGCTGAGACATTGCTCTAGAGTGATGGGTGTGTGTAGTAGAGTGTAGCGAGACACTGCCCTCTCCAGTGAGAGCTTTCTCTTCGATCAAAGGTGTGCGTAGTAGGGTGTGAGGATAGACTGACCTCCCTGTAGAGACCTCTGTCATAGATAATGGGTATGCATAGTTGGGTGTAGGGAGGAACTAGCCCCTCTGCTCAGTCCTCTGTCTTGGATTACGGGTTTGTATAGTTGAATGTGGGGAGGGACTGACTTTTGACTGAGACCTCTCCCAATAGAGATGGGCACGCCTGGTAGGGTGTGCAGAGAGAGTGCCCTCTCCACTGATACCTCCCACCAGGTTGACGGGTGTGTGTAGGAGGGTGTGTGTAGGGGCTGGCCTCTCTGCTGAGCTCTCTCTCTGGGATGAAATGTGTGAATAATAGGGTGTGGAGAGTGAGTACTCTTTCCACTGAGACCTCTCTCATGGATGATAGGTGTGCTGATTAGGGTGTTAGGAGAAAGTGCCCTCTCCAATCAGCTCTCTTCCGAAGGTGATGGGCGTAAATAGTAGGCTCTGATTAACAAATACCATCTCCAGTAAGACTGCTTCCTACAGTGACAGGTATGCATATTAAAGTTTATTCAGAGATTGCCTACTTCTTTCTACTATTCACGATCCTGCGAGAGTCCTGTGAGATTCCCAACATTTATGAAAAATAAAAAACATTTTTATCACAGTACTAATGCCTTACAAACCTCCTCTCAATAACTAGGGTAACAAGATGCCTTTCTCCCAGTAGAGTGTATAGAGAGATCGCCTACACCTTTCTACAATGCCGTGAGAGTCGCACAAGATGGCAATATTTTTTAAAAAACAATTTATAATTTTTTCATCACAGTACTTATACCTTACAAACCTTCTCTCAATAACCAGAGGGACAGAATGCCTTTCTCCTGCCCCCTTATATAACATTTTTAGTTCATTCTCAAAACACCTGAAATTTTCACAGTAATGGTGGCCATTTCATTTCTGAACCTCCAACAGTCAGCCAATCAAAGCGTTCACTCCCACAGGACTCGCAGGAGTCTCTCTCTCCCGTGGGAGTGAGGTGGCTGATGGGAAAAACAAGCCTCTCAACCAATCATAGGGCTCCATTTTTGAATGTGCGCTCTTGCGGGACTCTCGCGGAGCCAACCGACCAGATATACAAATATTCTTGCACATTAATTTCTCAAAAACGACTGAACGGATTTATACCAATATACACCAAGTTATAGTTAGCTGTGAACCTATAACTTTATTACAGTTTATAGTACAGTTGGCCAGCCTACATTATGTTTGTAAAACCAGTAGGTATCTACGGGAATCAAAGTAATTAAAGACTGCTTAATATTTTAAACACAAATAACGTGTACATAACCCGGATCTAAACAACTTGATAATTATCGTCTAATACAGCAGTCAGATAAGATCGAATAGGACATAATATCATTGCATTGTATAAACATATTACCATTATCATATTCATGAGTAAAGTTGTTCCATGCAAGCAATTTTAGTGACTCTCTTCGCCTTGGTAGATACTTTTTAATACTCTGTGGTGTATTTCTCATGAGAGTTTCACTGTTTGCAAACAGTGTGGTACAGAGTAAAGTTGCTCCATAGAGTAAACACTGTTTACAGTACCCACTTTTCTACTCATATCAACTTCATTTCTCAATGTAGGTTCAGTGACTGTGAGGGGTGTGATACAGTCAGTTAAAAGCTGTCCGTAGTAGGAAATTGATTTTGGAACAGACGTCTTTCTCTGAACAGTTGTATACATATTTCATACTATGTATGTGCAATGAGGGTTTCCCATATATCTGTGGTTGATTGTTAATGTGAACTAGGCTAGATGTTAAGTGTATGGTATAAGGTCAATGTTGCACATAACACATGCTCACTACACCTAAGGAAGTTGTATCTGTGATGGCATTAATGATGCTTACTATTATTCTGAGCTATTTTGTACTTCCTTTCAGGCCTCTAATGCCATACTAGTTTATAGAGTAATGTGTACAGACGAAACTTGGGTGATGTTATCACTGATTTCATTTGAGATGTCATCAGTAATGTCATAAATGATGTCACAGAACATGTCATGAGTGATTTAATATGCGAGGTCAAAAGCAGTGCATGGTGGGGGCGCGAGTTATAGTTATGTTATGTTATTTTGAATTTATAAGGCGCACAGCTACCCAAGGGTTTCCAATAGTTACCTCTAACTATAACTGGTAAATTTCTGTGGTCATTTTTTTAGTTCAAAATGTTAATGTTGTTAGTGATGGTACTTTAACCTTTGCTTTTTCTGTGAATTTCTAAGGGTTTTTTTTATAAGGAAAAACAGATCTTTGTATCGCACTTAACTATAACGTTACATTAACCTTTGGTATTTTCAGTGAATGTTTACGTTTTTTAAACGTAAAGTAAAATGTCCATTGCCTTGCGAGTGCTCTACCCCTGCTACGATCCTTAGTTTTAACTTCTCTTCATTTAAGCATAAGTGAAGAGTGGTTCGTGCATGCTGTGATATGGAGCCACGTTGCAGTTGTATCAAAACTATATTCTATGTTATTGTTTTTTGTGACATAGGAAAATCCTTTGTATGACACTTTCTACTTTACATGGTTGTGTCATCGTTTTTTCTGCTATACAAATAATTTGCAAGAAATCTCAAGACAAATCTCAAGCAAATGAATTTCTGTCTGTTTGGAGAGGTCCTGATATTGATATTCTGGTGATCAGATTGATGACAAAATGATCTGTTCTGATGTTCCTGCAAACAACCCTGTAAAATCTTTTTTAAAGATAGTGTCTAGGTTAGGAATACATGTATTCTGTTGAAGTTCCTGCTACTTATTGAAAAAAGAGCCTACTAACTAAAATAAACTTTGACATTGTTATCATCCAATAGGAACTCTTCCATGGGTGTGTGTACACTCTCATGGGACTCTCGCGTGATAGCATACCAATGAATTCTGTATTAGGATTTTCTAACTATATGCTATTTATTTCCTTTTGATATTTTGAGAAATGTTTTACAGTTAAGGTTTCATTAAAGTTACTATATTTCTGTATGGTTTACTTTCTTTTTAATATATGATCCCACGTGAGTCTTGTGAGAGAAAGTTACACTATCTCCTGAGTGGAGTACGAGGGGGGTAGAACTTTCTTTTTTTTCCTGACTGTCTCGCGAACCACCAGCAAGAGCGCCTTTTGTAATCAAATCTCATATTAGTACAACAAATTATTTTAAATATGATTTCATGATATACTTAAAAACATAACAAATAGTCTAGACATATTAAGAACTAATTTAACTGTTTTACGATCTTGCTAGTGTCTCAAAAGAGGACCGCAAGAGACACACCCAAAAAACACTTTTGATTGGTTAATATCAATGTCATTGTTTGTTATAGGAAGTTCCCACCCTGCTTTCATAATTTGAAAAGAGGAACTGCAGTTAGGAGTATCTACTTGTTAGAGAACAGATTTGTCTCTATACATCTACAACACCAAGATAGCCAGCTCTGAGTCATCTGAGGAGGTACCTGAGGTGGTTGCAGGGCCAAGCACCTCAGAGACACCAAACAAGGAGTCCCTTGTTTGGGAATTTATTGACATTCCTTGTGGGCAGAAAAAAATCTCAACCAAAATAGTGACATGTAAACTATGTGACAAGGAATTCTCATGGGGAACCAAGAAGCAGTATAGCTATGGGACCACAGGCATTTGGTGCCATATGCACTCTATGCATTCCACCCGCTTAGCTAGAGCTAAACTTCAGAGGGCACAAACTGTAGCAAGTTCTGGAATAACACCTCAGCCAGGAGAACCTGCTCCACCTCAGGTGCAGTAACAAGAGTTAGACTGCAATGCAGCTTATTTCAACAAAGTGCTGTACTGCAGTATTTGCAACAAAAAAAAACGTACTTGCCTCACAACTCATCAGGACAGTTTAAGATAAACTTGTGCAAGAGCACAGTGTTCTCTTCAGTCCTAGTTTTTTTCTTCCCAATTAACTCTTCCTAGTTTGTCAGATTTTCCACCTTCTCCATATCTATAATAACAAAAATTAAAAAATTAAATATTTAAAAAAACACAAAAAAAGGTTCTTTTCAGAGCTACCCTATATTATCATTTTCTACTGTAGTTGTATTATAAATTCCCTTATTTTTTTAAAACTTCTGCGAGAGTCTTGCCTGACTCTCGCACCTGACACACAACAAAAATGTAAAAATGTGTTCCCTCTTTTTATCAGAATAGGTAGATCTCAAGAAAGCCTTTTTTGTTTTTTTTTTAATGTTTTTTGTTTTCCCCATAGTGTAAAACAGAAGTAACAGGACTTCAGAAAAATAACGGATTATAAACAGGGAGAAAAACTATGACCAAAAACAAAACCTAATACATAGGAGGCCATTTATGCTCTTCTGCCAGCTAGTCACGAGCTGCTGTATTCTCTTTCGAAAAGAAAATGATAGTCTTGAAAACACAGCAGAAAAGTGCTTTATTCAAGTAGGCTGGGTTGTTCGTAGCCGGACTTGCCACAAATTGAGATGGTGCCAGTTGGCCTGGGTGGAGAGGCCCCTAGGTCTGCACTCCTCTGCATGAGCTAGATGCTGGGGCTGGATTGCCCTTAGGTGGCTCTACATTCCTGTTGTCCCCATACTGTACTGTTTTTGTGTGTTCCTACTAAACTCCTTACAGCACAGTATGCATTTTACATGCTTAACAGAAACCTTTTTTCCTCCAGGTGCCATCTCAAAGAACTGCCACACAATAGATTCCTAGGGTGCTTTTGGATGTTGAGATAGTCCAGCTACTCTCTGATCATCAGTGTCAGATGATGGCATGTTGTCATCAAACTCCTGAGAAATAGAAGATAAGATCTTCCTAGGGGTTGATAGATGTTTCCACATCAAAGAGCTGCTTCTTAACGAGAAAAAAGGGTAACCACTCGCTTCAATAATTTATGGCATTAGTTTTAACCAACCAAATCTTTTTTCTGGGTGCGTCTTTCCTCTCGCGATAGGCTCGCAAGATCGTATACTTATTAATTCAGTTTTATGGTATTGTATATAGACGTTACAGCTCCCACTCCCTTCTCAAACTTAGGGGAGCGGCCCCTATTAGCTGCCTTCATTCCTGGAATGTGGCAGATGAACATAACACCTGTCCACACTGTGGATTCCACTTTCAACCCGCCCCCCCCCCAAGAATACCCAGCGAAATATGTATCTCCTAAACTGTAGATCACTTCCCAAACACTCCACCGAAATCTCCATGTTCCTAGAAGAATTCAAACCGGACGTTTTATTTCTGACAGAGACCTGGCTCAATGCAGAATCAGATCCAGATCTCATCCAAGCCCTCCCTCATGGATATCACATCCAACGAGAAGACTATAAAGAGGGTAGAGGAGGAGGCCTTAGCAGTTATCTTTAAGGACTGTTATAAGTGCCGCAGCTCTCCCAACATGGTACCAGATTGCGAAAGTCTTTCTTTTTCCATTGATTTCTCCCCTATAAGTACCTTTTCCGGGCTACTTATATATTGTCCACCTGGGGCCCTGGGACAATTTCTTTATACTCTTCCCCCTATCACAGCCGATCTGGCATGCAGGCCATCTAATTTCACACTGTTAGGGGATCTTAATATCCACTTTGATGACTCCTCTGATCCCATCGCTAAAGAACTGACCTTGAGCCTTTCGGCACTAGAATTCAAGCAATTAGTGTCCAAACCTACCCATATCAAAGGCCATTTACTTGATCCTGTCTTTAGTAACTGTGCAGATCTCACAACGGGAACCCCTTCTCCACTCCCGTGGTCGGACCACTTTCTGATCCCTCTTTCTTGGATCACTCCCGACCCCCACCTCTCCACTAAAACAATCACTCGTAGGGAAAGGAACTGGTCCAAACTTCCCCAGGACCGCTGGTTAACGGCCCTTGAAACTTCAAGGCCACCCAATAACCCCAATCCTATCCTAGCCAATGAGGAATACAATAACTGGATCCATAACTCCTTAGACTCCGTACTCCCTTTAAAATGCTCTCAAACGAAGCGCAGGACCACCACTGCACCCTGGTACTCCCCCAAACTACGGGAAAGCAAGCGACTTTGCAAAAAGTTAGAGAGGAAATGGCGACTGGACTATTCCCTCTCCAGTAAAGCTGTATATAGGGAGGCAATAAAAACCTACAAAAATGAAATTAAAGCCTCTCAATCAACCTTTTTTGAAGAAAAAATTAAGGCAGCTGCTTTTTCGCCCAAAGAAATCTACCAAATTGCAAAAACTCTCCTCAAACTCCCTCAGAAAATACCAAATCCAACCGATGCTCAAAGTCGATGCAATAATCTGGCTGATTTCTTTTTCCAGAAAATACAAACTATATACACTTCCTTTTCCCCTACCAAACTCAATATCTCCACTGCGAACTCTCTAAACACAGGAGCCTGCTCGCCAGCCACCTTGGATACCTTTCCCCCTCTCAATCCCACCACACTAGGATCCATTATGCACCAGGTGAAATCCGGCTCCCCCCTTGACCCGGCACCCCCACGTGCTATATTGCCTGTCATTGGCAACATCCTTCCTACCACCCTCAACCTGCTTAATGCCTCCATTTCTTCCTGCATTGTCCCTCCCCCCTGGAAGCGCGCCATGGTCAAGGCCCTACTAAAAAAAAAAAAAAAACTTAGACCAAGACAATCCCAGTAACTACCGGCCGATCTCCTTGTTACCATGGCTGAGCAAGATCTTGGAGAAATATGTCAATTCGTTACTCTCAGAGTTCCTGGAGAGTAACCATTTACTCGACCCCTCCCAGACGGGATTCCGTCCCATGCATGGAACCGAAACCGCCCTCCTCACAGTAACCGAGGAGGCCAGGAAGATCCTTGATCAAGGAGGTTCTGCGGCAATCATCCTCCTCGACTTAAGTGCCGCATTCGACACTGTAAATCACGACATATTAATACATCGACTTACTAACTTAGGAGTATCAGGAAAGGCCATTACCTGGTTCAAATCCTTTTTTGCAGATCGTTCATTCCAGGTTTTTGAGGGAAATATTACCTCCCCCAGCATGCCACTCAGTTGCGGTGTGCCTCAGGGCTCCTCCCTGAGTCCCAAACTATTTAATGTATATATGAGCCCCCTAGCTGAGATTGTCCGCCCCTTTGGCATAAAAATCATCACTTATGCCGATGATACTCAGCTAGTGGTGGCCCTTAACCAACCAAATACTTCCCCAAACAACCTGAGTGGGTGTCTGGAGGAGGTCGTTAAATGGATGACACTCTCTTGTTTAAAACTGAACGGGGAAAAAACTGAGCTCATGCTCTTAGGAAATACTGCCAAGCTCGACATGAACTCACTGTGGCCCATCTGCCTCGGCCCGGCTCCAGCACCAAAAGACACAATTAAAAGCCTGGGCATTTGGTTGGACAACTCCCTCAACTTTAACCACCAAGTAGCTAAACTTTCAGCCACCTGTTATGGTCTACTGAGACTGTTACAAAAAATTCTTCCCCTACTTCCCTTTCAGGAAAAACAAATCATGGTCCAGGGACTCATTCTTTCGCGCCTAGACTTTGGAAACGCCCTGTATCTAGGGGCACCTCAATCCACCCTGTGCAAACTTCAAGTCATCCAAAACTGCGCAGCCCAAACACTTCTGCAGATCCCCCGCCGACTCTCAATCAACCCTGGATTAAAGAGCCTTCACTGGCTCCGGATCAAAGAAAGAATCGAATTCAAGGCCCTGTGCATTGCTCATAGGACCTTTTGGAAGACGGGCCCAGCCATCAACCATCCTCTGATCTCCCGCTATCAACCGAATAGACAGCTTCGCTCAGCATCTTCCTTCCTAGCCTTAGTGCCCAAGATCAAAAGAAGTAGATGTGGCAGCCGCTCCTTTGCCTATAACTCAGCCAAGCTCTGGAACTCTCTCCCCCTTCATTTGCGGGCAGAGCCCAACCTGCTACCTTTTCGTAAACTGCTAAAAACTCTGGGGCATATTTACAAGCCCCTTGCGCCACTTTTGCGCCGCCGTTGCGTCACGCATGTGACGCAGCGGCGACGCAAACCATGCGCCGCGTTGCGCTATATTTACAACGTGACGCATCTAGGGAGATGCGTCACGTAGTAAACCCCTGCACCACATGAAACCTGCGTCAGGTTTCATGTGGGCGTACCGGCGCAGGGGGGGGCGTTCCGGCGCAGGAACGCCTCGGAAGAGTGACGCAGTGAAATCTACAAGATTTCACGCAGTCACTTTTCCGACGCTGGTGCGTCAAATCCTTATGCCTGCTTCAAGCAGGCGTAAGGATTGATGCACCATGTTAGGGATAGGAAGGTTGGAACAGTGCTGGAGTTGCGTCGCGCTTGCGACACAACTTCAGCACTGCGCCAACCTTCCGCCGGCAGATGCGTCACGCATCTGCTTATCCTTGCACCACGATGCGCCGCATTGTAAATGCGGCGCATCGGACGTGGCGCAAGGGTAAACTTGCGTGACGCATTTTCCCTGGCGCATCCCTGCTGATTTGCAGGGATGCGCCAGGGAACGTAAATATGCCCCCCAGCTCTTTAATAAACCTGTCTAGACCCCAATCATCTTCTCGCCCGCGTTTCTGTCTGTAGCGCTAGGACGCCTTAGGGTAGCTACCGCGCTCTACAAATCGTCTTTTCATTTAATTTCATTCAGTTGTATGCGTATTTAATGCAAATATTGAAGAAGGGTGTGATTGATCTATCTATATTATTTTTATTTCCATTTGATTATATTCGATGACTCTCACAAGAGGCTTGCAAGAGTCAGTCACACAATCTCCCATATGAAGTTTGAGGGGGGGGGTTAGAACCTCCTGTTTTACTCTTGCAGACGGCCTGCAAGACCATACTTTGGTAATGGATGCTGAAGGAAGTTTGATCCTACTGTTTATATTAAACAGACATAAAAGAACTGTACATGACAACAATACAAACGTACAGTAACTTTTTCTAAGTTTTTATAATCCCCGAGCCTCTCACGAGACACTTATGAGAGGTCAGCGAGAGCGGAGACACACCCATAGAAAAAAATGGCATGGTTAATATTAATGTCTTACTTTATGGCAGAAGGTACCCACCCTTCTTTCCTCATTTGGGAAAATCTATTGAGTGTTCACATCTACTGATGATCTCAGTATTTCATTTCACTGTTTAGTGGAAAGATTTTTTTTTGGGAGAAAAACTGTCCAAAATCATGACTTCTTCTAGTGAACAGATCAAGAGACAGGACCATCTACTTCGTCTGAGCCTCCAAAGGCCACCAAGGAATCCTTGGTATGGGAATTTTTCACAAATCCCAAAGGAAGTAAAAAAGTCTCATCAAGGACAGGGACATGTAAGTTGTGCAACAAGGAATTTTCCCATGGTACACACAAACTATTCTCTGCTGAAAATTCTATTTTGGATAATGAATATACAGAGAGGGGTGTAAGTAGGGACTGGCTTCTCTGCTAAGACCTCTCCCTTCTATGATGGCTATAGATAGACTAACCTCTTCCTCAGACGTCCGTCCAAGGTGACACAAGTGTGTGAGAGAGGATTTTTTGCTGACACATGTATCCAGGGTACTAACCATGGTTAGTAGGGTATCAGGAGGGACTAGCCTTTCACCTGACATCTCTCCCCAGGGTAATCTTTGATTTTGTCAGTGAAGTTTTTAAACAAAGTAATTTTTTTTTTCCAAGTTGAACATAATTGATGCGGCGAGGAATAATCTTTTCTACACACATTCCTTCCAGAGGGAATGCCTTTGTATGATTGTGTATGGGAAAAGACTGCACTGTCTGCTGTAACCTCTATATTCGGTGATATGTAAGCAAAATAGGGTATGATGAAGAATTAGTTTCTCTGCTTATACTCTTCCCCTGAATGATCGGTGTATATAGTACAATGTCAACAAGTGAAGGTCTGTGCTCCGATTATTGTTATTTGGCAATGTCAGTGTTGGATTGAATCATCATGCAAATGTTATTGATGGTTTGTGCTAAAATTTGAGCCTTAGGAAGTGAGTGTACATGTTAGAGTGTAGGAACGAACTTGCCACTTTACACAGTGATCACTGTTAGAAAACAGCTATGCATTGTAGATCGAGGAGAGGGACTGGCTTCTCCAGTAAATGCTTTCCGTTGGATGATGGGTGTTTTGTAGTGTATAGGAAGAGATTAATTTCTCTGGTTTCTAGCCCACTACGGAGGACTTTATCGGTTGTTGTAGGCCCTGAATCAGGGTTAAAGAGCTGAGCCACACACAAACGAATATAACAAAAGAGAGAGCCTTGGAGAACTAGAATAGCCTAAGGCAGAACAGCTGTAAGCGGTTTAAAACATTGCACTAAAATAGGGTAGAATGTTCTCAATCCTTCTAAAAAAGGACATACAGAAACACAAACATTGGAATGTTGGAGCAGAAGGCTTATACCATCTATTATAAGCTGTGAGACACTTTGTGTTCAATTGAGCTCCTTACATTCCAAAGTTCTAATATAGCCTTATAGTCTACTGTAGTAGGCTATACCAGCCATTAAAGGCATGCTCCAGTGTTTAAGGTCTGACCTGAAGGCTAGGACCTTTAACAAGGAAGCAGGCCTTTAATGGCTGGTATACTCCAGCTACGGTGGGCTATAAGGCTATTAGAACATTCCACCCCTTGAGAGCAGAACGTCCTAATTACTAAAACAGAGGCTTCTGAGCTGAGGGCACTGAAATCCTCCACTGCTCCAAAGCCTTTGCTTCAGGGCTGTTGCTGCGATTGTTCAACAGATAACAGCACGCTCAGGGCACTGGCTGGTTTCTGTTGATCAGTCACAGTAAGAGTTGTGAAACGGGGCTATTCTCCAGGATACTGTTGAATGTATGGGGCATCTTTACTGATACCTCTCCACAGTGTAATAATTGCATGTAGTATAGTTTAGTTAGCAACTTGTATCTGTGTGGGAAAATGTCTATTTCATCAGGGATGTACATAGAAGGATGCAGATGCAAACTGGTCTCTCTGCTAAGAACTCTCCCCAGTATAATGGATATATGTATAAAGTTGTAGAGAGAGATTGTGTTCTCGGCAGCTGGCACGAATTGGGGATGGAGGGCGGGGAGGGGGGTGGGGAGGAAGGAGGTAAAGGAAAGAAATATAAAACTTACCCCCTCGCCGCGTCTCTCCTTATCGTCTCGCCGCTCCGGAATAGGAAGCCCCCAGGCTTCCAGGCTCCCCTAAGCCAATCACAATGCTGCAATGCAGCGTTGTAATTGGTCTGAGTGCCGTGGTTTGGCACTCAGCCAGGCCTGGGCATGTTCTCCACCCAGGCTGTAATGCAGCCTGGGTGGAGAACATGCAAAGTACGCATGATTGTTTGGTAGGCCAATCAGTCACTGCGCACTTACAGAGTGCCCAACACTCCTCCCCCTGCTCTGAGAGCCGAGCAGTCCCGCCCCGCAAAGACGCCGCAGCAGGAACAAATAAAATGCTGCGCACTTACAGAGTGCCCACCACTCCTCCCCCTGCTCTGAGAGCCGAGCAGTCCCGCCCCGCAAAGACGCCACAGCAGGAACAAATAAAATGATAACAACAACGAGTTAATATCATGTTCTTTTTTCTTTATTTCCACTGCTGAGAACAGTGGGGCGACGCTCCTCCACCTTAGCGGAGGAGCCACCACTGGTTCTCACTGACATCTCCTCCCAAGGTGATGGGTATTTGTAGTAGTGTGTGACGAGGGAGTAATCTCTCTTCTAAGATCATTCCTCAAGCTCAATTAAATGCATAATACAGTGGTATTAAGAGTGACAGTAAAAGATGAGTTAATAATGTTGACTGGGATTAAGGTGTTTGGATGAAAAGTGTATGTAGTACAGTGTGATAAAAGAGTGCACTGTATATTTACAATGTTGTTTTGTTTATAAATGTGGATAGTAAAGTGTGCAGAAAAAGACTGGTCTTTTAGCTGACACTTCACAGGGTGGTGATAGATTCTAGTAGGGTATGGAAAGAGACTGACCTTTTCCATGACACTTGCTATCTTGATAGAAAAGAACAGAACATATTAACTTATGTTTACTATATTTATCTCACTGGTATTAGGTAAATATTACCTTTATGTAACTTTCTTAAAAAAACATTTTTCCTTTGTTCTCAGAAATTGCATTTACACTGAATATATCCTGATATTTTATCTATCTAGCTATATATATATACACACACCAGCATACTAACAGTGTGTATGGTCTGATTAATTAATTATAGTCCAATCCATCATTGAACTGGAAATAAATACATCTGTAAGATTTATAATAAAAAGAAAATGCATTTTATATGTATCAAACTACTGTTTTAAAAATCTGTATGTTGACATCTCAGACTAACTCAAATTTGGAACTTTAGTTTGCTAGAGAACATCATTACTGAAGTGCTGTAAGAATTTTCTAATATACACGTTGATACTTATTAATGTTTTTATGAGAGCTTCATTTTTTGCTGTTATAAAAAGTTCAATCATATAGTCATTATCCTTGGGAGGCCAAATAATGACATGGATATGACCTTTTACGCTTTTTGTCTGTTTATATGTACATAGAATTTTGTACAAAACAACAATAGGGACGGACCATGCGGGGGAATCCAGATTCACTGCATCAAAGGACCAGGGAATAAGGAAAAAACCATTGGGTTTTTAAAAAGAACCCTCACCCACCAACCTAGTTGGTGGCATGCTTCATCATCGGGTTCCCACCTGGGGTGCACTCGGCAGCCCAGATGGGAACCCGATGATGAAGCATGCCACCAACTAGGTTGGTGGGTGGGTGAGGGTTCTTTTTAAAAACCCAATGGTTTTTTCCTTATTCCCTGGTCTCTTTGTTTATACATAACATTTTGTAAACATTCTTTTTTTCTAGAACTTAGGTTCCAAAAATATGATGTAGGAGTTCAGACGTTTCCAGGGTGACCTTTGCTTTACTGTAAGACATGTCATCACACTCAGTCCAGCTACATTAATGTTTAAGGTAGTCAATGTAGTGGCCATAGTTGATTGACTGTCCATGGTGAAAAATAATGGCAAAAGCAGTGTATGTTTTCTTATAAATGGATATCTGACCAGCATTAAAGTTGGTGATATCAGTTTTGATTTTACTGACATCTGCTCTACATCTTTGCAGCATGAGAATAAGATATTTTGAAGTGTGTCTCACAACTAATGTAGACAGCAGTTATTCTGCACAGCTTTTACAAAATGTTTTTCAAAAGCTACTGACTTGCAGTCTGGTATTGTAAGGAACACAAATCGCTCTGAATGAATGTCTGTCCTGCCTGAATAGGAACAATTAACACTCATGGTTCCAATAATAGTTTGTTTTAAAGAAGTCATTAGTAGCAATTCACTCATTTTCTAACACATTTAGCACTACCAGTATCCTGTTGCACATTCAAAGTAAACTGTGTACCATCATTACAGTGGTCAACAATATCAAGCATAAATGCAGTTGAAGTTCACACATGTTTTTCAGAGTGTACTAAACTGAGCAGAGTTGTGAAAGCTTGACTTAAAGGTTTGTCTTCGTTTTGTTCAATGTTTTCAACCACCAGTTGTAGGTGGAATAGAACATTAACTACTACATTACAGTAACATGAAACTCCTGAAGTGTTTGAAAATGGAAAACCTATTCCATTATGCACTACATACGTTTTTACCTTTTTGTAAGTCTTTGTAGATTCTTCACTTAATATTTCTCAACAACTGGATGCTCTCATCAAGCTGAAGAAGGTCCAATCCTGACAATGCCGTATCCTGTGATAGAGCAACATAAGACATGCCTTCTTTGAAGACTGTGTGACCTCTATTTATCATTGCTGCATCCAAAATTAATCCTTGAGGTTTGTGAATGGTAATAGCATAGGCCAAACACAGAGGAACTGCTGTCTTCACACATCTTTTACCAACAGAAATCTAGCAGTGTCCCTTTCAATGTTTTTACCCTTTTCGATATGATCAAATTCAGTCAAAATATATTTTTACTCTGTTCTACTGGGATATGTAATAAAGTCTATCACATTCCCCATTGCACCATTCACTAATCCCGCCTCGAAGTTCAGATTTTGTCGAAAAATTATTCTGCAATTTTTACACTGATTTAGAGTCCTTTCCAAACCAACAGTATGTGAAACTGTTTTCTCTCTTGAATCAAGTTTCTTTTTAACCACTGACATAGTTGTGAGTTTAAACCTTCATGTTCCATTTTATCTTTAATATTAAGACTCACAATCTCGTTTTTCCAAATGAAGCATTTCTAAGTTAAATTGAGCGCACTCATCCAGTGTTGGCATGAGGCGCACAATCCATTTGTGAGTTTTCATAATATGTTGCATTACAGAAGCTGGGGGGGGAGTCGTATGGGAATAGAGACCCAACCATGTGAGAAGCAAGAGCTTTCTTTGCTTCTTTCCTAATAATTCCTATTCTCATTTCTTTTAATATATTGCCATACTCCACATCTGCAGGTTGAGTTAACATAGCGTACTGAAAATGAAACCATATTTTAAAACATTTCTAATACTCCCTAATGACTCTTTAGTTTGTTCGTGAAGCAGTTTCTTAAAAACTGGTTGACCTTTGACAAGAGTCAACTGTAGAAGGTCATCCAAAAACAAGGACGTATTTTGCACCAAACATATCATAGTCAATTCTGAGGACCTCTTGCATCCTCAGATGAATGAAATCTAGCATTAGGTTTGATGCTATGCTAAACTCATCAATAATCAGAACTTTCCATTTTTTGAGAACTCTGGACACTTCATGACAGTCACCAGAAAACTTCAAGTACTCTAGTTTGTTGTCATGTTCCACAGGCAATATAAGTAGTCCCTACAATGTGATTCCTTTAATGTTGTGAGCAGCTAGTCCAGTAGGGGCAGTCACAACACATGAAAGATCACAACTAGTCTTCCTGTGAACAAATGTAGTCACCACTTTAATTAAAAAACTTTTTCCTGTACCTGCCTGACCACTAACATAGAGATGTGTAGGCTTGAATGTTTTACATGAATATTCAGGCTCATCATGCAGGAGTCCATGTCTACAGATTATTTGCTCAAATATTTGTAGCTGCTCTTGATTCAGTTGAGAGATCACATTTTCATAATCAATGATCTCTTCATTCTTCACTTGGCCCATAGCATTTTCGACTTCATTCATATGCTATGCCACTTCAGTAGCTATGGATTCCTCATTTTCAATGATATGCTGGCCAAGATGATCTTGACTATTAGGCCCTGAGCGCTTGCTGCCCTGTGAACTGTCCTTTGCAACCTCTATAGCAATTGTTTCCTCTTGTTGAATTTCTTCTTTTAACATTTTCTGATATGTGTGGAACATGTCACATTGAATACTATCATTGACTGCATTGAAAGCATCCTCGTAACAGTCATAGTTACCTCGCAATCAGTCTCTGAATGCCAAGGTTTAAAAAGTTGCCAAAGAGCCAGGTAAAAGAATTTTCTTTTCTAACCTGTTTGAGAGCTCAGTTTACAATGATTAATGAGACTTGGTTTTGAATGTCTCACTAAACATCTGTTAAAGCCAGTCACTCCAAACTTTCCTTGTTATATATTTTCATCTATGTTATTTCTGTATTTATAGCACTGCAGTACTTGATACAAACAAAGGTTTCGTAGATGGACACTCCGATTAGGGTAATAAGTGTCCATCATATTTGTTTTAAGTAGCTCTGTACTTTCTGGATCAAACTGAGCAAGATACTCAATTTCAGGAAATGATTTTAACAGATGTTTATGTGTTGATGCCAGACCTACACTAGCACAAATTATCGATTTGGACTTCCAGTGTAAGCTAGAAGACCTGGGCTTGTCACAAGCTTCATAAGATCTAATTTCTCTATGTGAGAGCATCTTTAAACTGAAACTGTAAAGCTTTTTACTTAAAGACTGCTGCTACCTCTTCCCTTACATCCTTCATGTCTGTCTTTGCTGACTTTGTTATACATGAAGTGACGTATAAAGCTACAGCAATAGAATTGCCTGCTACAAACTGATTGTTCATGTTAGCATTCCACATGGACAGGATTACTGGATTGTAATCATTGATAAGGTTTGAAGCCTCACTTCTTTTTAGATTATGTGTTTTTAGGTGATTTTTCAGTAACAGCATGTCTGACTGCAGACATAAAACTGTTGACTCTTCCTGTGGAGATTACAGGCCAAGGGAATCCAAAACGACACTTAGTGTAGTATTTCTCTGTTGCTCTGCATCTCCATCATCAATATTTGTCACATTTAAGGCACTAAAATCGCAAGACTTGTTGCCTAAGAGTTCTGTTGTGAGACTCTTCTAGGATGTCACAGGTTACATACTACTCAATGAAGAACAACACTGAGCCATCAGTATCTTGACCAAACTTTGGTGCATCTTTTACCCACAATAACATATGTATATGTGGTGCACCTCTGGCCTGGTATTCTTTTCTCCAGAAAAAGTCCACAACCTCACCCAGTGGTGGGTTCTATTTGTTAAAGATAAAATGGAGCATGGCTTCAAATCTGTGCTTAATGTATCTACAAACATTTGCAAGATCAATGAAACACAATTCACCAGGAGTCTTGAAATGAATCATTCAATATTTGCATTAGCTTGCCAGAGAAACTCATGAAGATCATCCCAAGCATACTTTGCAGAGCTCAAGGTGACAAACCATGTAGGTGCACCTAGATTGTGTAACCTACACTTTATCTCACTGTGGTGACGGAAACCATATTCATTCGTACTACGTTGGCAAGCCATAATATTCATCAAATTACTTTCTAGTACCTCATCTTTATCATGTATTTTTCCCACAAAATCTCCCGCAGTGATATCATTAAACCTTGTCCCTGTTCTCATAACATGAACCACAGCATAAGATAGCACTGGCAGATCACTTTCAAACAAGAGGTAGATAATGGAATTTTTGCCTAAAGCGAGGCTCTTCAGAATATAATCTACTTGATCTATATTCTAATACAGGAATCTGTATTGGACGTTCATCATAATGACCACCTTCTCCTGTAGGAATAAAATTGGAAACACCATGCTTCTAAGCTCTTTTCCCACAAATTTACCAGTTCTCCTTTTGTTTGCTTCATTTGGTACAATTCTAAAGCATCATATCTCTTGTATGCAAAGGATGAATGCTGTAATGTTCATATATTTCTTGTGCTTTATCTAAGACAACTTTTTCAAACTGAGCAGAAGCAGCTGAAGTGAAACTTTGTGTTCTTACACAGGCTACATGTTTCTTTATATCAACATCTTTGTAAAATACATTTTGTACTTTAACATATTGCAAAGCTTTCTTAACTCTATCAATGCTTACAAGTTCTTGCCATTTTTAAAAATCTTTAGTAAGCCTCCATTTACCAGAACCACTAGTAGTTCTTCTTTTCAATCTACACCTCTATTTTTAATATTCTCCTTCATATTCAAAGCCAAATACACAACTTTACCTTTCAGACCTTTTAGTAGTTCAGAAGGAGGTAGTTTGTTATTTTTGGTCTCTATTCCAACAGTTGCTTGGAAGGGATGCACTGTCTGTATGACAATACTCTCATAGACATTGAGGTTTTGAAATTCAGGAGGAATTGGAAAAACATCCAATTTATTGGTAACGCTCTAGGAGGCATTTTATTATCATCCAGTTTGTTATTACAATATTTACAGACAATCTGCCTTATGTACAAGTCAATCCGATCTTCAGCTATCAAGTAAAGACATTTTAAACCACTGTACTAAATCACTCTCTTCTGTTTTTCACAAATATCAATACTTTGGGTTTGTGATTTGTAGCGGGTTCACCTACAACAAACACAGACTTTGTCAGGAATTTCTGCAGTTATTGCAAATGAATCAATTTCTTTTTTGTTTTTAAGTTTCTAATACTGTGCTTGTATTAGAAATTTCAGTGTTGGTCTCCACAACCATCTCATTCTCTTCAGTTGGCCTTTCAAGCCAATGTAATCTAAATACCATCTATAACAGAACTCACTTCAGAATGACTACCTCTTAATAACATATAATTTAGTTTTTGAAGCTGAAGTGGTAGACTTTCACAAAATATAATCTTCTTACTAGATTACGCATTTTAGTGTGGTGTACAGACAGCATCCGTATGTGATGAAAAGTACTGTCACAAATCTGTTGTGATAAGCAAGCCAATGAATTTCCTTGAAGGTTTATCATTCTCCTAACTCGACAATGATCAAGGCATTGTAGTAGTTTGGTCCTTTGCTTCACAGTTCCCCTGCTGTACTTGTTTAAGAACAGTCAAAGTTTGTCAGTAGACTGTTGTCTTATATGGCATACTTTTCTACCCTTCCACTCAAAAACTGGTTGTTGAGGACGTTGACCTAATACGTCATTGGTTATTTCTGCATCTACTTTCTAGGCACTAATTTTGTTTTCTCAATTGGTGTACATTCATTCATTTCATATGCACGAGCATCTCTGTCAATTGCAGACACTAACTCATGTTCCTGTAAATAGCTTTCCCCTTAAAACAAATGCCTCACTATTGGAAATGTGTTTCCACTGTCCTTGAAAAATAGTGCAAAAGTTTGTTTTACTATCTTGTATCTTTTGACAACACTTTTTAAAAAAAGTGAATTAACCAGTTTATCTAAACATCTCATTCCCTTCAAAATGAGAATAGGTTTCTTTTTAACACAAAGGCCGTATCTACTAAAGTCTGAACAAACTTTTTGCTGTTGCAATGCTTTTCTCCTTATCTACTAAAGTCTCAACAAACTCTTTTTGCTGTTGCAATGCTTTTCTCCTTTTCACTGACTTCATGCTCCTTATAATGTTAGATACTACTCTTCAACGGAAGACCTTCTGATTAAGTTCTTTGAATTTCTTCTTCTTAAATATGTCTGGTTGCTTAATTCCTTTTCTGGCATTGATTTTTGAAAAAGAATAGGATTTTTTTCTGAAGTTTTGACAGATCTTCATTCCAAATTAGTTCTGCAGAACAAACTTTACATGATGTTATTAATTTTTTGCAGAAAAAATAAGACACATTATATTTTTTTCTGTTTCTCGCAGACCTATTACTAATAAATCAGATTACTGCATGGTTCAATTTACTAAGAACATCCTTTTTATTGACTCCTTTAAACGACAAACATTTGTGTAGAATAAGTTAAGTAACCACTAGCACTTGTATTATTACATTTTAAGAGAGTGCAGATTCTGTATGCTACAGTTTGCTGAAAAAGTGGCTACTTTTTAAAACAACATGGTCTCTCTGGTGAGACCTCCCTGCAACATGAAGGCTGTGTGTTGAAAGGCTTTACTGAGGATCTCATCCCTCTGAAAAACATTTTCTGTGAGTGTAAAGAGCTTTAGTGATTAAGCCATCTGTCTCTAGAGATCTTTTCTGAGAGCGAACAGGGTGTTTCACTCAGTTTACAAATAGAAATCATCCTTCTGACACCTATAAAAAAATCTCTGGAAAAACCTACATGGAAACACTAGAGCTTATATTATCATATTTTAAAAGGATGCAGATTCTCTATGGTACAGTTTGACGAAAAAAGGGCGTCTTCTGTAATAACTGTGTACAGGGTACATGCTTGTTTTTTAATAGGAACATAGTCTGTCTGCTTAGACCTCTCTTCAGGGTGAAGGCTGGTTGTGTAAGAAAGTGCCCTCTTTTTGCATGGTTGCCCCCACATTTTGCCAAACTGTTAATGTACTTTGACTGAGTGTGCCCTGGGTTCCTGCCAACCAGGTACCCAGGGCCTCTGTTCTTTCCCTAAACTGCATTGATACAAAACCCAATTGGCACTCTTTGGCCACATGTAAGCCCCTTGTAAATGGTACCATAGGTACCAAGGGCACTGTGGCGGGAAGGCCTCTAAGGGCTGCAGCACTTATTGTGCCACCCTAAGAGACCCTGTACCTTTACACACACACTGCCTTTGCAGGCTGTGTGTTTTGGTGCAGAACAAAGTGAAGAGTCAACATGGCACACTGTGTGCCATGCCCACAACCCACTTCCCTGGCATAGGTAAGCCACCCCTCTAGCTGGGTGCACAATACCAGTGGTGAGGGTACAGGTGCATGAGCCCAGTACCCCCGCAGTGTCTAAACCAAATCTTAGACATTGTAAGTGCAGTATTGCCATTAAGAGTATATGGTGCTGGGAGTTTGTTATTAAAAACTCCACAGCACCATAATGGCTTTACTGAAAACTGGGAAGTTTGGTATAAACTTCTCAGCACATTAAACCCACACAGATGCCAGTGTGGGATCTAACGAAAAATGCAGTCAGAGGGCATCTTAGAGATGCCCCCTGAAAAACCACCTAACTCTAGTGTCCTGGCTGAGTGGCTGCTCGCCAGTTGCCACCACCAGACATGTTTCTGAACCCCTGGGTCAAGAGCCTGCTGCTCTAAGGGGTCTGAAACAATGTACATCCTGGGATGAGGTACCAAGACTACTCCCCCAGGATGGGCAGGGTCCATGAAGGGGACGCTTCAAAGGCTTGCCGCCTTTGTGAGCTATCCCAGCCATTTGCTGCTTCCAGCAACTGGCCCCCACCGGTTCTGACCCCCACTTTGGGCGGGAGAATCAACGGGAAAACCGCGTGAGGAAGGGAGGTGTGCCCACCTTTGCCAACCCCACCCCTCAGGTGGGGGAGGAGAGGTGAGGCACAGCTCTCAGTCCCCGCCAGAGAGGCATATGTCCCCCTCCCACTAGAGGGTGGCATAATAGGGGGTGTACCCACCCCAAGGAAGGGACCGATTGGTCCCGACCTGTACCTACCTGTAACACCCCTAAATTTAGTATTTAGGGGCAACCCTGAACCTTGCCTCCTCAGACAAGAACCGACCAGAAGAAAAGAAGAAGGACTGAAGAAGCCGTGCTGAACTAAGAAGAGAAGGACGCCCACTGACTTGGCCACACCCCTACCGGGCTGTCCCCACCTCGAACCTGCTCCAGCGAAATCCCGGTGTATCCTGCAGCCAACAGCCCTCAAGAACCCGAAGGACCTGCCCTGCCTTCCACAACCAAGACTTTGTCTCCTGTGAGCACCGGATTTTCTCACCCACAGACTCTGGCTCCGGCCAAATCCGCGAGTCTGCACCACTCTGCACCCGACGCCCACGACCAGAGTTCGAGTGGCCCAACACCACAAGGCGGTCTCCCCAGCGATCCTGACCTGAGATCTGGTGATCTCTGACCTGCCTTGAATCTCCAATCGACGCCTGCAGCCCCTTTCTGGAGGATCCGCTCGACCGCGACCGGAGCTGGTAAGAAAACCCGACGCCTAAAGATACCCCTACACCCGACGTCCCACGGCCTTGGGTGGCCCAACCGATGGTGTCCCAGCATCCCCAGGCAACCCAACTTACCTCTCCAACCAGTGGTCACCTCCAGAAGATCTTCGTCCCCTTGCCTGCAGTGTTTGTTGCAACTGGACAATCCCCGTTGGAATCAACAGGGCACCCGACGCCAAAACAGCACCCAGCCGCCCCTGTGCTGCTGCGGATGTACCTTGGGTGCTAACTCAGATCCCCCTTTGCCCTGAGCCTAACACCAGGAGCTTTGCTCCCACAACCTAGTGGCCTGCTCGTGAGCAGCCACCAACTGGAGGCCCCCTAACCCCCATTGGATAAAATTGGGCCTCAGCACTCTGCACCCGGCTGCCCTAGTGCCACTGAGGGTGTTCTGAGAGTGCATCCTCGACCCTGGGGGAACCCTGGTTCTAACCTCAGAATACCAACTCCCACAAATAAGTACTTACCTGCAAACCATTAACTTCGTTTCCTTCCATAGGATTACATTGACTGTTTTTCCTTGAAAATTCTTCCAAGTGTGGAGTTGGTTTGTATGAAACAATGAAAAACTGCAGCTGTACTGAAAGTGAATTACTTACCTTTTGTCTAGGAAATGTCTCAGTGTGATATCTAGGCATATCACACTGATTAGCAAAAGTAACTTAAAAAGTAATCTAAAAAGTAACGTGCACAGTAATCTGTAAAGTAACTGAAAAGTAATTTTGAACTGTTGACTTACCTATAATTCAACCAACTGCATTTGAAACTGCATTCAACTGTAAATCACTGCATAAGATTTTGCACAGTATTATTTCACTTTTCTGCACCAGGCTTGGCTTGGTTCTAGAAATAAAATTAAATAATATTTTTATACAAACAAAATTGGTCTGAGTTCAGTGTTTGAGTGTGTGACATCATTTCTTGCATGAGTGTGTACCACAAATGCTTAACACTACCCCCTGATAAAGCCTCAAGGCTCGCCCACACTACCACAAATAGAGAGTAAGGTGCTATCTACTTCTACCTCTGCCTACCTCTGGGGTTCCACTGGACTCTGGGCACACTATACCTTACTTTGGTATAGTATATAGAGAGCCAGCTTCCTACAGGTTGTCATTGGCTTTACAGAGAAAGTGATCCCCTTATAAAGATGTTTATCCCTGAGTGAATAGGGTGCTTGGTTCACTACAATAAGACCACCTTCTCTAGTCATTCCTTTGACGAGACTAGACGGTCTGTGCAAAAGGATTAACAGAAAAACGAGGCCCTCCTCTAGTACATTTGAACATGCTTCACATTCTGTATGGTAGTGTTTGATAAAACAGTGATTCTATCTCACGCTACCGTGTAACAGCAGTCTCTCTAGTGATACTGCGGCAGAAAACTATTTCTGTACAAGAACTTAGGGAACTAGTATCACTGTGTTATATGAGTTTACAAACAGCAAGCGCTCCACTGATATTGCTGAACAGAGTAAAGGTTTGTGTAAAAGGTCTCAGAGAAACACTAGGCAGTCAACTGCTACATTTTAAGAGTGCAGATTGAGAACAGTTACATTTGGATTTTAAAGTAAAATTTTCTAATATAATTCTGTACGGAGTGAATAGCTCACTTCTATGAGAAAATTCCCTCTCGGTCTACGAATAGGTCTGTAGTGGTTAAAAGTTAAGTGTAGAAGGCTTTAGTGATCAATTCATCCCTGCACAAAGGCATCTACTCTGAGAGACCATGGTGAACGAAAGAGTTCACAGACAGCAAGGTCTCTACTACCTCTGAACAAAGTAAAAGATTACTGTACAAGGTTTAAAACAAACACTGTACTCTGTTTAAATCTGCTAGCAGAGGGTGTAGATTGTGTGTGGTAGAGTTTCTTGAAAAAGTAACTCCTTATACAAGTCTATACAGAGTGAATGGTTTAGTTTTATAACACACCATCTCTGCTGACAGCTCTCTACAGGGTAAATAATGAGTGTGAAGGGCTTTAGTAATGAAGCTATCTGTCTCTACAGATCTTTTCTCAGTGTGTACAGAGTGTATGACTCAGTTTGCAAACAGCAGTCTCTCTACTGACACCTCTGAAAAGCATAAGGGATCTGTGTAGAAGGGTCCATGGAAACACTTGCCCTTCTATTATGACATTTGAAAAGGGTAGAGACTCTGAATGGTAGAGTTTGATGAAAGAGGGGCTTCTCTTTTAAATAAGTGTATACAGGGTAAATGCTTCTTTTTTATGACAACATAGCCTGTCTGGTGAGCCCTCTTTTCAGGGTAAAGGCTGGATGTGACAGTCTTTACAGAGAACTGCGTCTCTCTGTAAAGATGTTTTTTGCTGAATGAAGAGGGTGTTTGGTTCCCTAAAGTATGGCCACCAGTGGCAGCTGCTCCATTTGGGTAAAGGCGCATCACCCCCACCCCTTCTGTGGGTATAGCAAAAGTGAAAAATAAAACAGTAATAAAGTGACTTTTTTCGCTTAGCCTGCCGCCAGAGCAGAATCATTAAATGGTATTGCGGGGTGGGGCCATTGCTGCAGTGCAGACTGGGAGCAGGGAGGAGGGGTCCCTGGCTACACCAGTTTAAACTGCGCATGTCACTTTGGCCGGCTTGCGACGGCTAGCCTGACATGCAAAGTTTAAACTTCTCCAACCCGAGCTGTGTTAAACATCCAGATGGATAGACCGCACAGGTCCCTAGTCCCAGTATGAGCGCTGAGCCAGCACGCATGGTTAACAGCATGAGAGCAGCTCCAGGATTAGTACGTTGTTCTTCAACTCAACTGGTGTGATCTAGGACTGGGAAAGCTCGGGCAGAGCACAGTGGGGCAGGGGACTCAGGCCTGCACCTTCTTTCCGGGGCCCCCTTCTTCCCCACCTTCTCTCCATGGCCCCCCAACCTCCCGGATACAACGATGCCGCGAGTGGTGTCAGATCAGCGCATCAAGTTCGAAAATGAGGAGTTCTTCAGGAAACTGAGCTGAGAGAGCGAGGTGAGACCCGGGAGTCTGATCATTGGATTCGTGATTGCCGGGACACCAGAGGGCATCTTGAGGGAAACTGGTGCTGGCAACAACATGGTGTGCTGAGAGGAGAGCACCTGGGAGCCCCAGAACAGACCCTCTTTAATGGATGAGGGTCTAAGAGATGGAGGCAGAGGACGAGAGAGCCTTCCTAAAGCACATGGAACCTGGCACCAACAGTAGTGCCTAGAGATGATTAGTACACAGTGTATTATAGCGCCACATACCACATTTCTGCAATTTCAAAGCAGTGTAAGTAACATACTTTACTGTTAAATTTAAGGGTGCTTCTGGATGAGAGTCATTGTTGAGGTCGCTAGACGACGGGTGAAAGTACGCCCATTCACTGACAGCAGTGGACAGAGACCACCAATACGAGCATCTCCCATGAGGTGTCTGTGGAGAAGGGGACACAGGTAGGACTGTGGGGCAGTCGAGACAGACCCTTCCCAGCACAGTAGCGTCAGGGGTGGCAGCTCTTGCAATGGAAAGGGCTGTGGAGCAGAAGAGAGGAAGGCTTCCTAGACAGCACAATTGTCTAAGTGGCGGAGTACGTTTTTGAAAGTGATGTGGTATGCAGGTGAAAATGCTGGAGTACTTGAAAGTGCTTGGATGTGGGTATTTAGGTCAAAGTGTCGAGGGTCATTGGTGAAAGTGCCATAGGTACTTTGCTGCAAGCACTGGGGTATTGAATTGAAAGTGAGTAGACGCCCACACCACAACAATAAGAGGGGCAGCCGTTTCCTTAACTTTTCCAACCCCAACACTTTCAAATGTCACTACCCACCACTGATGGCCACTCTCTCTAGTGATTACTCTGAACAGAATAGACAGTCTGTAAACAAATATTGACAAAACAACTAGGCCCTGTGCTAGTATATTTCAACATGCTATACATTCTGTATGGTACAGTTTGATAAACCAGTGATTCTCGCTCATACTACTCTGTAACACCAGTCTCTCTAGTGATATCTCAGCAGAGAACTAATGGTTTCTGTAGAACAACTTAGAGAAGTAGTATCTCCTGTGTTTTATGGGTTTACAAACAGCAAGCTCTCTACTGATATGTCTGAACAGAGTAAAGGGTGTGTGTAAAAGGTCTCAGAGAAACTCTAGCCCCTCTCCTACTAAATTTTAACTGAGTGCTGATTGAGGATAGTTCAGTTTGGATTCAAAGTAAACTTTTAAAATATAATTCTATTCAGAGTGAATTGCCCATTTCTATGAGAACATTTTCTCTCTACTAATAGGTCTGTAGAGGTTAAAGGCTGGCTGTAAAAGGCTTTAGTGAGTAATCCAGCCCTGTACAAAGGTGTCTCCTCTGACAGAACATAGTGTGTGAAAGGGATCACAGACAGCAAGGTCTCCACAGATACCTCTGAACAAAATAAAGGATTACTGTTTAAGGTTTTAAACAAACACTAGACCCTTTGCTAGCAGATATAAACAGGGTACAGATTGTGTGTGGTAGATTTTCATGAAAGGGTAACTCCTCATACAAGTCTATACAGAGTGAATGGTTCAGTTGTATAATACATCATCTCTTCTGACACCTCTCTCAGAGTGAACAGGGTTTATATCTTACTTTACAGACTGCAATCTATCCACTGACACCTCTAAAAAGGATGAAGAATTTTTGTAGAAGGGTCCATGGTAACACTATCCGTTATATTATTACATTTTAAAAGGGTGCAGATTATGTATGTTAGAGTTTGATGGAAGAGGCGCTTCTTTTCATATATGTGAATACAGGATAAATGTTCTCTCTATGACAACCCTCTTTTGGGTGAAAGTTGGATGTGAAAAGCTTTACAGAGAGTCATCCCTCTGTAAATATGGTTTTCTCTGAGTTGAATAAGGTGTATGGTTCACTACAGTATGGCCACCCTCTCTAGTGATTACTCAGAAAAAACTAGACAGTCTGTGTACAAATATTAAGAGAAAAACTAGGCCCTGTGCTAGTATAGTTCAACATGCTACACATTCTGTATGATAGAGCTTAATAAAACCGATATGCAATCTCATACTACAGTCTAACAGCAGTCACTCTGCTGATCCTTACCAGAGAGCTAATGGTTTCTGTAGAAGAACGTAGAGAAATACAACCTGCTGTGTTATATGGTTTTACAAACAGCAACCTCTCTAATGATATCTCTGAACAAAGTGAAGGGTGTGTGTTAAAGGTCTGCTACTACATTTTAACAGAGTGCACATTGAGGATAGTGAAGTTGGATGTAAAAGTAAACCTTTGTAATACAATTCTATACAGAGTGAATGGTTCACTTCTATCACAACATTCTCTCTCTACTAATAGGTCTGTGGAGGTTAAAAGCTGGGAGTAAAAGGTTTTAGGGAGCAAGTATCTCCGCTGAGAGAAGATGCTGTATTAATGGGTTTACACACATGGAGGTCTCTACTAACACCTCAGAACAGAATAAAGGGTTAGTGCACAAGCTTTTAAACAAACACTACATCCTATGATAGCATATTTAAACAAGGCACACATACTGTGGTAGAGTTTAATGAAAGAATAACTCCTCATACGTCTATACACAGTGAATGGTTCAGGTTTATAAGAACACACCATCTCTGCTGACAGCTCTCTACAGGATAAACAGTGGACTTTAGTAAGGAAGCCATATGTCTCTACAGATCTTTTCTTTGAGTCAACAGGGTGTATGAGTCAGTCTAAAAATAGTCATCTCTATACTGACACCTCTGACAAAGACTAGGGATCGCCATACAGCATATATCCCCAGCACCCCCCTCCCTACCATCGAGCCGCCACACATTGGGATCCGAAAGAAACCGAACCTGCGTTCCTGCACGGCTGAGGCGACAGTGCAGACTGTGGTGAAGACCGTGCAACAACAAGAAGTAGTGAGAAAGAATCGCCGTTGGCATAAATCCTGCAACGTGGCCGAACATGAAAGAGTGTGAAGGAGCTCCCTCCAGAGGGTCTGTGGGCCAGGGACCACCATTGGCATAAATCCCCAGCAAAGCCCCTCCATCGAGACACTGCCTACTTGAAATCAAAGGAAACAATCTGGCAAAGCGGATTGCAAATTCAAATCAATGATCAGCAAGATTCAACAAAGTTTGTGCAAGTACAAAAAATACCGGGAGGGTTCTACCACTTGGTGCCTGCAGACGGCCACCTGACCCGCTCTACCAGTGCAGCCCGCTCGAATTCGGAAGGAAAGCAACTGAACCTGAACTATCTTTGGGTGCTCATAGACGCTGCCTCTCTCAATCCCCTGCAGCCGTGAATAGAGAGAAAGAAGTGTCCATGTTGCCTTAAGGCAAACCCATCACTGCCCCTCCCTGTCATCAGCCAGCCTTGCTAGGTGCCTGTAGATGGCTGCCAGCCTGGCTAGCTGCAGGGGCTTACAGACTTTCCCCCCTGGGCACCTTCAATCACACAACTTTCTGGAAACCATATCAAAGCTGCACCAAATGTCCAATTACAATCAATTAAATCATTTGTCAAAAATGTCCAATCCGTGTTGTAAAGTGTGATCTTGCTTCTTTATTAATCTTTAAAGGCCACAGCCAACGTGTTTCGTTCTGTACGCAGAACTTCTTCAGGCGATAGAGTGTCCGTCAAAATCTTAGTTTATGAATGCGTAGAGCAGTATTCAGAGTAATATAATCTTTAGAGATGGTACTCGTATGTCTCATCCGTGTGTCAACGTGGATGTTCATTAGGAATCGGGGTATTACGCTTAGTTTCTCTACTGCCATAGGTGTATATCAATCATTTCCAAAAACGAGTGTAGCATAATGACGTAATAATCATTTAGGGTAGTACCAGCGACGATATGTGTAAGACACAGCATACACCGTACCTTAAGTGAAAACCATTAGGCCCAACTCGTACTCCGGCGTTCCTGTTCCCGCCCGTGTTTTTTTTTTTTTTTTTCTTCGAACCACGGGCGGGAACAGGAACGCCGGAGTACGAGTCGGGCCTAATGGTTTTCACTTAAGGTACGGTGTATGCTGTGTCTTATACATATCGTCGCTGGTACTACCCTAAATGATTATTACGTCATTATGCTACACTCGTTTTTGGAAATGATTGATATATACCTATGGCAGTAGAGAAACTAAGCGTAATACACCGATTCCTAATGAATAGCGACGTTGACACACGGATGAGACATACGAGTACCATCTCTAAAGATTATATTACTCTGAATACTGCTCTACGCATTCATAAACTAAGATTTTGACGGACACTCCTATCGCCCTGAAGAAGTTCTGCGTACAGAACGAAACACGTTGGCTGTGGCCTTTTAAAGATTAATAAAGAAGCAAGATCACACTTTACAACACGGATTGGACATTTTTTGACAAATGATTTAATTGATTGTAATTGGACATTTGGTGCAGCTTTGATATGGTTTAAAGTTTCTAATTTACCCTGAGGTTAAGGGTGGTGCCTTTGGACAGAGGGCACTTTTAAAGCTTGCACAAAGAATTTGGTTGTAGTTCATATAAGATTGGCGATTTTCGGAAGGTGGTGCCCTCCTTAGGCTAATTGGTCCACTGTCCAAGCTCTCTGTATTTACACACAACTTTCTGGACCTGGGGGCTGGGTGACTGTGGCGCCATAAATCTGGAAATGAAAAGAAATTTCAACTACCTGAGGTGAGTCTGCCGCAGCCCCCCTGCTCTAAACCTCCCACAGCTCGCTTGATCATCCCCAGATGCTGCCCGAACGTGCTGGTGTGCGACGCACTGTCCCCTTTGCCTGTTGATTGCTACGTGGTGATCCGTCCATTTCTTTCCCTGAGCCCTCTGCTGCCCCCATGGTTTAAGCTGCTCAGCTGCCCCGCCCGCATGATTGGCCCCCGCCTGATTGACATCACACCATCTGAAGCCCACTGACACAATGTGGCTGCCTTGGACATCACACCATCTTAAGCCCACTGGGTCCTACTTTCAACAGCTCCTCGGTGCCCCTGACACCACTCTCCAAATTTATATATAGTAAGTTCAGTAGTTGGAATATACATCAACCATTCCTGAGCGATAGATATAACTCAATACAAAAATATCTAAATAGCCAACAATGAACTCAACAATATATCAAAGATAGAATCAGCAATGGTTCAAGTACTCTTAATTTATATATGGCACTTAATTTTATAAAAATTATGAAATTTCAACAGCAATTAACACAGTAAAATAAGTACAGACAACAGACACAAAACTGCAATTACCACCAGAACAACAATATTACTATAAAGTGTTCAATATTCATTTCTTATCATTTGTTTAAAATCTTTCAACAGTAAAGACTTGGCAATCATATTTTAACTATTTAAATTATTAGTACTCTCATAATGAACAAACATAGAGAAACAGGTTTCTAAGTATATTATACTATTAAACAGTTTAGTCACGGACTTCATAGTTTAATTACACTGTATTTTGAATTACCTGCAAATGAAGCTGCAGGTTGGAAGGTAGCTGAACACAACAATCTCCTTTACTCAAAAATCATATGACCTCTGCTGAGCACAAGTCAAAGAGATTACACTTGCTTCACCTGCAAACCACCAAGGGCAATCTCAGGTGTCTGAGGTTGTGCAACATATAAGTATCTGAAACTTCAAGTCTTGCAGCCAATCACATTAGTTTAAAAAAAAAAAAAAAAGATTTGTAGAGGGAATGTCAACTATTGGTTGACCTTATTATAACTTCACTCTTGCATTCATCACCCAACAAATGTATCTCTTCCACAGTACATGTACTAGATGTTCCATAATCCCCTTTAATGATCTTTGTAGGCTTTTATTTTTAATAATTAACATTGACAACCTGGGCTTTATTTGTATTGCTTTATGGTTGTTTTGACCAGTTAATGACACTTGTACTGTGCTAACACTTTTTTCTCTCCCTCTACAATCCAGCTCGTGAGACTCTTGCAGATCTCATGGCAGGGTCACTTGGTAACTTTCCATGCGAGTCTTGTGAGATTGTACGAAGGCCTACAACAAGCTTCACCTGCAGAAGCTTGTAAATGACTCTCTCAAGACTCTTGTGGGATCATAGCAGAACTTCAAACTCACCCAATAGTAAAGCTCATACTGTTTAACCAGTAACTGTATAGCATAAAAACAGCAGTTTCTCATAGCCTAATCTACTTTTCTGTCGAAAATCTAAATCTACCATTACATGTATACTCTTGCTTCCCTCCCATTTTTTCTCCTCTCATGTAACTCCATATCTGAAAGAGACACGTTAGTGACAGATTCCTTACCTTAGAATATCCCCAGGCGTCAGGCTGGATCCGGAAAATTTTTGCGTAGCAGTACCCTTGCGCGTCGGTAGGCGGCGTCGTGCGGCTCCGCGTCCGTCGTCGGCGTTGGGACCGCCGGGATGACGTCGCGGGCAGTGCTTAGACGCCGCCCCTGCGCGCTGACGTCAGTTCTTCTTTTTCCGCGCCAGTAAGCGCAGATCCGGGAAGAGCAGTGCCCTAGTCATTTTTTGACTAACTTTTGGTGATTTTTCACTGTTTTCTTCGAGTCATCTCGGCTCCACGGTGTCGGTAGGGATGCCCGGCTTCAAGCCATGCGACGCCTGTGGTCGAATGATGTCGATCACAGACCCGCACTTAGAGTGTCTCTACTGTCTCGGCCGCGACCATGACACGAAGTCGTGTTCCGACTGCCGAGCCTTGCACCCGAAGGCTTTGCGAGAGCGGTCTCGAAAGCTCCTCGAGGTCCGGCAGTCGGCTCCGCGCCGCACCAAGCCCCGGTCACGGGAGAGGTCGAGGGGCCGGTCACGGAGTCCTCGCCCGTCATCGGAGTCCAAGTCTTCGCACTCCTCGGGTAAGTCGAAGCACAAAAAGTCTGAGAAGCCCCATCGCTCTAAGACTTCGCCTCGCCGGTCTCACGACTCGGCTGAGGCCCCTGTCGGCACTGTCCCCGCGGCTCCGGAGGTGCCTGTGGGACCGCCCCCACATTACCCGTGCTTCCCGGGTTCGGGGGCGACTCCGGCCGAAATACAGGAATTCCTGTCGGCCATGGCCCGTCTCTTCGGGCCTCAAGGCCACTCCGGTGCGCCTTCGGGGCCCGCGGGCCCTAATGGGATTGCCCCGGCGCCGCCGCCTCCGGTCCCGGCGCCGCCTGTTCCACCAGCCTCGCTCCCGGCCCCGGCTTCGGCCCCGGCCCCGGCTCCGGTGGTACCGCAACCCCCATCGACGCCGGTTGACCTAACCACGCCTCCGGCGACGCCAATGTCCCCGGTGCCGTTCCTGACGCCACCCGGGGCTCCGGGCGGCGTCATTCCCCAGTTATCTCCGGATCCGGACGCGGCGTTGGACCGATGTCGTCCGACGCCGGCGCCCATGAGACCTTGGGTCCCGGACGTCCCTCCTCCTCCTTATTTTCAACCTGAGGAGGACCAGGAGAGCTGGGAGGGGTCGGATGACCCTCTCACACAGCAGTGTGACTATGATCAGGACTGGGCAGAGGAACTTGGGGATGCCAGTGGTCTGGACACTTCCCCCGACACTGGCATGCTGTCTCCTCCTTCCGTGGCTACGGAGGAGGGTGCAAATTTCGCAACGGTGTTGCGTAGAGCAGCTGGAGCCTTACACCTCCAATTGCCTACAGTGGCTGTCAGGACTAACCTCCTGACGGAAGTGCTTCAGCCGGCAGCTACCTCCTCGGAGCCATTGCTGCCGTTTAATGATGCACATTCTGACGTTCTTTTGGGCACCTGGTCCAAGCCCGCCACAGGGGCTCCTGTGGATAGGAACGTGGCCCGACGCCATCGCCCTGCTCCGGGCGACCCCTTGTTTCTCTCTCAACATCCCACCCCTGAGAGCTTGGTTGTCCAAGCCTCTGCCTCCCAAACCGCCTTCCCTACCGTCCCTCCGGATAGGGAATCCAAACGCCTGGATCAATTTGGGAAGAAGGCCTTTTCTTCCTCCAGTGCTGGCTTGCGGTCCGTCAACACCGCTTGCCTTTTGGGCCGATACTCCCACTCTCTGTGGGATTCGGTGGTGCTCGTTTTGCCCCAGTGTCCTGAGGAGGTCCAGACACTGCTTTCCCGCACCATTGCGGAAGGAAGGGATGCGGCAAAGTACACCATCCGTTGTGGCCTTGATACCGCCGACTCGCTGGGCAGATCGCTTGCAACGACGGTGGCGCTGCGTCGCCACGCCTGGCTGAGGACAACTGGTTTCTCGGGTGATGTCCAAAACACACTCATGGACATGCTCTTTGATGGAGTCGGTCTTTTTGGTACCAAAGCAGACCATGCGCTGGAGCGTTTTAAGGACTCACGGGCTACTGCCAAGTCCCTGGGCCTTTCTGCTGTGCGCCCTCCGCTAACCTCTGCTTTTCGCCCCTTTCATGGCCACAGAAGGGGCGCCCAGTCACGTCCGCTGCCCAGCCACCGGCCCGCCCTGCAAGCGTCTTCGCGTGGCCGAGGACGTGGCTCCCGCCGTGGCGGGTCAGGCAACCAGCGTGCGGGTCAGGCCACAAACCCCTCCCCGTCCGCGGCCTCCAAGCCCTCCTAGTCCTTCCTTTCAGGTGCACAGCATGCCAGTAGGGGGCAGGGACCGCCATCACCTTCACCACTGGCGTGCCATCACCTCGGACAGGTGGGTCTTGGACATTGTCTGAAGGGGCTACTCCCTCCCCTTCGAGACCACCCCCCCAGCCATGCCACCTCAATTCCACCGCATGTCAGGGGATCACTTGGTGCTTCTGCAGAAGGAAGTCACGGCCCTCTTGGCCAAGAGGGCCATCGAGCATGTTCCGACCCCAGAAGTAGGACGTGGTTGCTACTCCCACTACTTTCTGGTGCCCAAAAAGAACAAGGAGGACATGCGTCCTATCTTGGACCTCCGGAACGTCAATCGCTTCCTCCGGAAGGAGAAGTTCAAGATGCTCACCCTAGCTCAGGTCTTGACTGCCCTCGACCCTGGAGACTGGTTGGTAGCATTGGACTTACAGGACGCTTATTTCCACATCCCCGTCCTGCCGGCCCATCGACGTTACCTGCGGTTCACGGTAGGCCTCGAGCATTTTCAGTTCACCGTGCTCCCCTTTGGCCTTACCAGTGCCCCTCGGGTGTTCACGAAAGTGATGGCGGTGGTCACAGCTCATCCAGTATTCCCCTACCTCGACGACTGGCTGCTGAAGGCGGGCTCGTCCCAGGCAGTCGTCTCCCACCTCCAGACTACGGCCGAACTCCTGCACTCGCTGGGGTTCTCCATCAATGTGCCGAAGTCGCATCTGATTCCTTCTCCAAAGCTCCTTTTCATCGGAGCAGTTCTGGACACGACGCAGTTTCGGGCCTATCCTCCCGAACGGCGAGTCCGGGATATTCAGGCTATGATTCCGATCTTTCAGCCTTTATCCTGGGTTTCGGTACGGATGACCCTGAGGCTGCTGGGCCTCATGGCCTCCTGCATCCTGCTGGTCGATCATGCCAGATGGCATATGCGGGCTCTGCAGTGGGACCTGAAGTTCCAGTGGGCGCAGCACCGGGGCAACCTGTCAGATCACGTCCAGATCTCGGAGGGGACTGCAAAACAGTTGCAGTTGTGGCTCTCGAACCGGCAATGGGTCATGGGCAGATCCCTCTCCCTTCCCCAGCCAGAGCACACAGTTGTGACGGACGCGTCCCTTCTGGGATGGGGCGGTCACATGGGAGAGGCGGAGATCAGAGGCCTCTGGTCTCCGGTGGAGTCCCGGCTCCATATCAACCTTCTGGAGCTCCGGGTGATCCGACTTGCACTCAAGGCATTCCTTCCCTCTGTCAAAGGGAAGGTAGTGCAGGTGTTCACAGACAACACCACCGCCATGTGGTACTGCAACAAACAAGGCGGGGTGGGGTCGTGGACCCTCTGTCAGGTGGCTCTGCGCCTCTGGACATGGCTGGAACATCAGGGCATATTCCTGATGGTTCAACACCTGGCAGGTTCCCTGAACGCCGGGGCGGACGAACTCAGCCGCAGGTGCATGATGGATCACGAATGGCGTCTTCACTCGGAGGTGGTGCAAGGTCTCTTTCAGCAGTGGGGAGAGCCTTGGTTAGATCTGTTCGCCACCGAAGAGAACGCGCAATGTCAGCAGTTCTGCGCGTTGGAATTTCCAAGGCGGCACTCGCTCGGCGCCGCTTTTCGTCGCGAGTGGAGTTGCGGTCTGTTGTACGCCTTTCCGCCTATACCACTTCTACCCAGAGTGTTGAAGAAGATTCGGCGCGATCGGGCCCAAGTCATCCTTGTGGCTCCGGACTGGGCTCGAAGAGTTTGGTATCCCAAGCTACTCAGTATGAGCGTCGATCCCCCGATCCGTCTGCCTCTTCGGGAGGATCTTCTGTCGCAGCAGCAGGGGACGGTCCTCCACCCGAACCTGTCCAGTCTCCACCTGCTTGCGTGGAGATTGAGCGGCGGCAGTTGATTCCTTTCGACTTGCCTCCCGAAGTTTGTGATGTGATTCTGGCAGCCAGGCGTCCCTCCACTAAGGTGGTATACGCCTGCAGGTGGAACAAGTTTGTGGTATGGTGCACAGCAAAGGCTGTGAATCCCCTCTCTGCCCCTCTTTCTGAGGTTCTTCTGTTCCTTCTTTCTCTGGCCCAACAGGGTTCTGCCCTGGGTACCATGAAGGGCTATCTTTGGGCTATCTCGGCCTTCCTTAGGCTTCCTGATCAGCCCTCCCTTTTCAAGTCCCCTGTTGTTAACAGGTTCCTAAGGCATTACACACCTCTTCCCTCCTGTTCCGTTTGTGATGCCTCAGTGGGACTTGAACTTGGTTCTTACCTTTCTCATGTGCGCTCCCTTTGAGCCTCTACATAACTGTCCTCTTCGTCTTCTGACTCTGAAGACAGCCTTTCTGGTGGCCATCACCTCCGCTCGGTGGGTGAGTGAGCTCCAGGCTCTATCATGCAAACCTCCCTTTCTGTCTGTCCATCCAGACAAGGTGGTTCTTCGGACGCGTCCGTCCTTCTTGCCAAAGGTGGTTACTGCCTTCCACATTGGGCAGACCATCACTTTGCCCACCTTCTTTCCGCCTCCGCATCCTTCCAGAGAGGAAGAGAGGCTCCACCGTCTGGACCCAAAACGTGCGCTTTCCTTTTATATTAACCGCACACAACACTTCCGGGTGGATGACCAGCTCTTTGTTGGCTACGTGGGCGCCAAAAAGGTTGGGCGGTGCACAAGAGAACCATTTCCCGCTGGATAACCTTGTGTATCAAAGCCTGCTATTCTTTGGCTAAGAAGGAGCCTCCTGTTGGGCTGCGTGCCCATTCCACCAGGGCAACGGCTGCTACCACGGCCTTAGGCCGCGGTGTTCCGCTGCAGGATATCTGTCAGGCAGCTACGTGGGCCTCGCTGCACACGTTTACCAAGCATTACTGCCTTGACAGTCAGGTCCGGAGGGACGGCTTCTTTGGCCGTTCTGTCCTCCGGGACTTCCTTGTCTGATCTTTGTTCGCAGACCCACCACCGGGGTTGGTATTGCTGGGGTATCTATTCTAAGGTAAGGAATCTGTCACTAACGTGTCTCTTTCAGATGCACAAGTTACTAACTTGTGTAACGATATATCTGTAAGAGACAGTAGTTAGTGACAGATTCCTACCGCCCACCCATCCTCCCCGTTCTGCGAACTGATTTCTAGGGTTAAGGACATCCCTTTCAGGGCCCTAGTATTTTTCAGACACCTATGGCTCTGCGTTCCTGGCGCGGAAAGTCGTGTACAGAACTGACGTCAGCGCGCAGGGGCGCCGTCTAAGTACTGCCCGCGACGTCATCCCGGCGGTCCCGACGCCGACGAAGGACGCGGAGCCGCACGACGCCGCCTACCGACGCGCAAGGGTACTGCTACGCAAAATCTTTCCAGATCCAGCCTGACGCCTAGGGATATTCTAAGGTAAGGAATCTGTCACTAACTACTGTCTCTTACAGATATATTGTTACACAAGTTAGTAACTTGTGCATTCCTCCTGAAGCTCCAGTGTCAGTGTTAGGAGTAGTGCGTATAGCCCATTACAATTTCCTCAGTTCTAAAATGCAATTCAACCCGTTTGACCTTCGCAAACTGTACACTGTCTTTGATGACTATTAAAACTCTCAACAAGACCATTACTCCTTGGATGATACAATGATGTCTTGGAATGCTTGATCCCCCAAAACCTTCATAAATTGAGCAGCTGTGAATTTACTCCCATTGTCCATTAATATCTTGTAAGGAATTCCATCCTTAACAAAAATGGACTCTAAAAATTCAATAACCTTGGAGCTATTGGCAGTTTTCACAAACTTAACTTCTAGCCAATGACTGTAAAAATCTATAACCACTACGCCATACTCTAGCATGCAGAGACAACCATGGGACCAATGACCAATTTAATTTTTAATCTCCAATTTCAAATGCCTTCACATTTATAGGTTTAAAATCCTAAATTTTACATGTTGCTGTTTTATGTGTATATATAGTTCATTCATCTACTAATATTATTTAATTTTCTAAACTGTTGGGACCCCTTAAGGAGGCACCACAGACCCCAGGTTAAGAACCATAATCACTGGCATAGGTGAGCAGCTGTTATCCCGCTATCAACAAGTATGTCAACTGATGTAGGAAGAAAGAGCAATTCAGCTGTGTTTGCAACATTATGAGTTCAAGAAAAGAAATTTGGTATCAGAGGAAGTAGAGCCCAATGTGTAAATACGAACATGGTATCCGGTGTGTGCAGATGAGCACAAAAGCAAAGGCTTCCCCAGATGTATAATCAGAAAAGATCACGGGAAGGGCTTAATTATGGTGAACTCGTGTCTGGAAACCATCCTAGTTAAAGCACTGGTGGATAAACTGAGGTAGGTAGGAATTTACAACCCACATCATATGTCCAGGTGTACAGAATACAAAATGAACTTGTGTTACTTACTAGCAGAAATGGACCATACGGTAAGGCACACTTAGAGGAAAGTACAGGTGGCAGAGAAGGGGAAATAAATACTGGGTTGCTCCAATCAGGATCAAACAGGGATCTCAAGTTAGAACAAAGGGTGGATCCTCAGGCTTATGCTATAGGGAATGAGCATGAGAACACAGATGCATCTAACAAAAGTGAGGTTTGCTGTCGTAGAAGTATTTTCATAAGCTCCAGACTACATTTCAGGCAGTTTTCAGCGAGAGGCTGGGGAAATGTAAAGGATTTGGTCAGGGTGTCTGCTCTCCCCAGCGCAGCTCCACCGCTAAGTGCTGCCCTGAGAGACCAGTGCCCTCCATTCTGCTGCAGGTTCGAGGCCCTCCTCCACCCGCAGGCTCCTGCCTGAGCCTCATCCCTGGTGGTCCAGTGGGAGAGCACTCTGCTCTTCTGCTGTTCCACCTCTCTTGGCTTTTTTCTGTGCCCTCTTTTAGCTTTTTTTGCTCTCTTCTCTCTTTTTTGCTGTCTCTTCTCTCTTTTTTGCTCTCTCTTTTTTGCTCTCTCTTCTCTCTTTTTTGCTCTCTCTTCTTTCTTTTTTGCTCTCTCTTCTCTCTTTTTTGCTCTCTTTACTTCCTTTAGCTCTCTTTTTTCCTTCGCCCTCTCTTTGCCCTTTTTTGTGCTTCCCGCCGCTGCTGCCCCTTTGGCCTCTCCCCCCTCCAGAGTGTCCTTCTCGCTTCCGCGTCCCAGCTGATCGCCCTCCGCCGACCCGTACTTAATGGCGTCCCCTGTGCAGCAAGAAGAGCTAGTCCACTGACCTGGTCAGTGTGTCTGCTCCCCCCCGCAGCTCCACCACTAAGTGCTGCCCTGAGAGACCTGTGTCCTCCGTTCTGCTGCAGGTTTGAGGCCCTCCTCCACCCGCAGGTTCCTGCCTGTGCCTCATCCCTGGTGGTCCAGTGGGAGGGCACTCTTTTTTGCTCTCTCTTTTCTCTTTTTTTAATCTCTTTTCTTCCTTTTGCTCTCTTTTCCTTTTTTTGCGCTCCCCGCCTCTGCTGCCCCTGCTGGCCCTGCCGCTGTTGCCCGGCGGCCCCTCCCCCCTCTACTGTGTCCTTCCCGCTCCCGCCTCCCAGCTGACTGCCCTCCCCGACCCCTACTTAATGGCGGCCGCTGGCACGCCAAAGGCAAAACCGTCTGGGCCCGTCCGTGACCAGCGGCAGGGACCCTGGTCCTCCGTTATGACTCCAGCACCCTCCGCACTCTCAACCCCGGACACAGCAACAACTACCAGCTTTCGACGCCGAGCGACACCCAAGGCCCAATCTCCTGCCGACACTGCACCTTCAACCACCTCCGGACCCAGGTAGCAGCCCCCAGCCTACCGGATGTCACCGCACACAAACCACTGAACTGCATCCTTCTCAACGTGCGCTCCCTACACAGGCACGCCATAGAAATCTGGGACCTCCTCAGCACCCACGCGTCCGACGTTACCTTCCTCACAGAAACCTGGACCAACGCCAACTTCGCGCCCGACTGCGCAACTGCCATTCCCGACAGATACCAGATCCTGAGGAAAGACAGCCCCATCCGCCCTGGAGGAGGCATCACCATTGTCCACAAAAGCTCCCTCCGCATGACAAACACCGACCCGGACAACGCTACGACCCTCATGGAAAATCTCCACTTCCAGATCCAGACCAACCCTAAAATGACTCTCCGAAGAAGCCTCATCTACAGGCCGCCTGGCCCCCGCGCTCCATTCACCGACGCCATTGCCGACCTCATCAAACCCCATGCCCTTGCCTCCAAGACTACATACTACTCAGAGACCTAAACTTCCACCTGAACAACCACCACAACCCCAACACCACCGCCCTCCTAGAGAACCTCGCCAATATAGGACTGAATGAACTCGTCACTGCCCCCATGCACACAGGGGGACACACACATGACCCTGTCTTCGCAGGCGGAAACAGCATTTCCTATAGCCGCACCACAGAACTCCTCTGGACAGACCACCGCTGCATCCACTTCTCCTTCAGAAAACCAACTGTACACAAGCACGCCCACAGCCGGCCCCGCAGAAACTGGAACAAAGTCACCGAAGACCAGCTCACCTCTGCCCTCACCAGCACCCCACCACCTACGACGCCAGACACCAACACTGCGGCACACAATCTCCACTGCTGGATCACAAACGGCGCCGACACCCTCGCCCCCCTCAAAAAAGCCACAGGGCGACACATCAAGAAAGCAAGCAGGTTCACTCCTGCACTCCAAGAATCCAAGTGCACCTGCCGACGACTCGAAAAGACATGGAGGAACAAATAAAAACGCCAGAAACTCGCATCGCCTACAGAACAGCCACCACAGCACATCACCACCTCATCAAAGCCACACAAAAAAATCCTCACCAACGCCCCCAACTCCAAAGAACTCTTCTCCATCATCAAGGAATTCGCCAAACCCGGCAGCGAAACAACAGATGTCTCACCCTCCCAAAACCCCTGCAACCAACTCAGCGCCTTCTTTCACCTTAAGATTAAGACGATCTACGACAACTTCGACAACCAAGACCTCTGCACCGCCCCAGCTCCCACCCCCAACAATGCCACCCAACAGACCCTGCCCATGTTGACCCCGCTCACGACAGAAGACACCTTCAAGACCATGAAGAGCATCCATTTTGGAGCACCTTCAGACCCCTGCCCACCCCAGATCTTCCACAAAGCCGCCATCGCACCACAGCTACGCCGGACGATCAACCGCATCCTCGAACTGCCACATTCCCCGATGACTGGAAACACGCCGAAGTCAACCCCCTCCTGAAGAAACTTTCTGCAGACCCGACGGACCTCAAGAACTTCAAGCCCATCTCCCTGCTCCCATTCGCAGCCAAAGTCATCGAAAAGGACGTCAACACCCAGCTAGCAAACTTCATCGAAGCCAACAACGTCCTGGACATCTCCCAATCCGGATTCCACAGCAACCACACCACAGAGACCACCCTACTTGCCGCCACCAACAACATCCGCTCCCTCCTCGACCAGGGCCAAACAGCAGCCCTCATCCTCCTGGACCTCTTAGCTGCCTTCGACACCATCTCCCACCGCACACTAGCCACCAGACTACATGATGCTGGCATCTGCAGAAAGGCCCTTGACTGGATATGTTCATTTCTCACAGGAAGAACTCAGCGAGTCCGATGCCCCCCCCTTCCTCTCGCAACCAACAGAGACCAGATGTGGAGTGCCCCAGGGATCCTCCCTCAGCCCTACCCTCTTCAACTTCTACATAGCCCCACTCGCAACCATCATCAGAAACCACTGGCTCAACATAGTCTCCTACGCAGACGACGCCCAGCTCATCCTCTCCCTCACCAAAGAACCCAACATCACCAGGCACAACTTCCAAGGAGGGATGAAAGCAGTCGCCACCTGGATGAAAAGTAGCTGCCTGAAACTGAACTCAGAGGAAACAGAAGTCCTCATCCTCTGCTCCAACCCTTGTGCCTGGGACGCACCTGGTGCACCCCCCGCCCTCGGAACCCCCCCCCCCCCACTCCACCAGACCATGCACAAAACTTCGGCATCATACTAGACTCAGCGCTCACGATAAACCGCCAGATCAACGCCATATCCTTCAACAACCTCCGCATACTCTGAAAAACATTCTGATGGATCCCACCCGAATCCAGAAAAACGGTCACCCATGCCCTCATTAGCAGCAAACTGGACTACGGCAACGCTCTCTACGCCGGAACCAACAAGAAACTACTTTGCAAGCTCCAGACAGTCCAGAACGCTGCAGCCAGACTAGTTCTAGACATACCCCGCCACCACCACATCACCCAACACCTCCGCGATCTCCACTGGTTCCCCATCAAAAGATGAATTACCTTCAAGCTCCTCATCCACGCTTACAAGACCCGCCACAACATCGGACCAGCATACCTAAACATCAGCCTCTCCTTCCACGCACCCAAGAGACACCTCCGATCAGCTGACATCTCTCTGGCCACCATCCCACACATCTACAAGACCAGAACGGGAGGAAAGTCCTTCTCCTACCTCGCAGCCAAGGCCTGGAACGACCTCCCCCAAACCCCCACACTCCCCTAGTTCAGGAAAGACCTCAAGACCTGGCTCTTTAAATGACCCCAGGACGCTACGGAGTCGCCCCCCCCCCTCCCCTCAGCGCCTTGAGACCCTCTCGGGTGAGTAGTCGTGCTTTATAAACCCCTGATTGATTGATTTAAACACCGAATTACGCAGAAGGAAAAAGCTGAGCCAATTAGATATTGATTTATAGTGTGAAGAATATTCAACATGCATGCAGAGGGAAGCTAAAGGAAATGTTGTTATATATAATATATATACACACACACACACACAAAAACAAAAGCAAAGGTTAAAATGATGTTATGGCAGTGGCGGCTGGTGGAATTTGAAAGTGGTGAAGCTTAAGAGCAATAAATGGATTATTGCGAGTGAGGAAAGCGAGCGAGTTGGACGTACAGGAGAAGGGTTCCAGAGGGGTTTCCATGCGAGAACATTTTTTTTAAATTGTGTATTTTGGTACAATTTTCAGCACTCTTTCTGTGATAAATGAACCAAAAATACTGTTCTGATAGGCATTTACAAAGGAAAACTCAAAAAAAATTCATTCAATTTCTAGTTTGCAAGTGCACAGCACTGGTGCACACGTTTAAGCGCATGTGAATCCCATCAAGTAATGGTCCATTTCAGCAAGTGGGTCACAACAAGCGTTTCTAGCAGACACACTCTTGCATAAAGTGTGTGTGTTCAATGAATGAATATTCGTGAATATGTGCAGTTAGCATTTCAAGATGTCCAAGAACTGTCAAGTAAGCTTCTGAGTTCCTGGTTATGACCCTGCTGAACTTTAAAAAAATTATTGTGTGCAAATAAGCAGGAGAAAGAAGTTAGAACAGGCAGCACACCAAGGTCAAATCAAATGAAAATTATATTAATTTCATTCGGCTTGCTAGAAGCTGAGAGTGCTAATCTACAAAGGTGAAAAGTGTACTCTCTTTGAATTTCAAAAAATGTATTTCTTTAACATGTGGAAGCCTTGACATTAAAACATCACATTAAAGCACTGCACCAAGACACATTTATTAAAAGTGCTCATTTTTAAACATAAACTTAGAATCATATTGCCTCAGCCCCCACCCTGGTGCCAATGCTGTTAGTGAACTAAGAGGCAAGACAGTAGTCAAGTAAACTCTGTGTGTGGCCCAAATTCTAATAGAGAGGGCAACATTATAGTCTATTAAATCAAACACAATAGGTTTTTGTACAGCTGGCATTCTGAACTCACATTTCAAGCTGTTTTCATATTCGATAATGAAGAAAAAAAATGAAGATTAGTAAAAAAGAAACTATTTGTCTTAGATCACACAATTTGGTTACGTGGGGAAGCCACGTTTAATCAATTTTTTTTATAATCAGCCACTAAACGGATATCTGTAATCCGTTTTCTCATTGTTACCTTAATTGTTAGTTCTCCTCTGATGGTAAAGTGAGGGTGCAGGTGGCAGGCAGAAGAAGCCATACGAAAGCTTGGCTTGTTATTTAGGGGCTTCATTGGGGCACTGCTTTGTTGGAGAGAAAGAGCGCCGAGAGATAATGCTCTGCACTTATTCGTAATGGTGCTTAGACTGTTAAAAAATATATATAAACCCTCCTTTTCCTGACCGGCACAGGGTTGAGTGAGGTCAGATAAGCTTGATGATCCCACCCAGTGAAGACTAGGGAAAGGGCAGGGTTTTCTGAACAACGTTGGTAACCAAGCAGCCCCTTGAAGTACAGGGCTGATACGGTACCCGCCCGCAGGCTGCTTGAATACACTGCGCTGCCTTGCATCATTATTGGGCAGTCTTTGAGGACTCCAAACATTGTATGACAGGGCTGACTCCATGTGAGCCCTTATACCCCTTGCATGGAGCACCAAAACTTTTCTATTTGACACATGCGCACTTGCGCATTTGTCATAGGAAACCAACCTGCCTGCCTGCCGCCCGCTTCTGAGCGTCATCACCCAACAGGCAGGCAGCAGGAGCTCGGCTGCAAGGTGAGCGACTGCACTGGCACAAGGCATCCATATTTCTTTTAGAATACTGAGGAGCGCCACTGGGGTTACTTATCATCCTAAAATAAATGACTAATTGCTGATTGCAATTATCATCCATGTGCATTAAACTAGGGTGTGCGCTGCTCCAGCGCCCTTGAGGAGAAACCGCTGCTGTGTTATGGATATGCATGGTAATAATATTCTAGTTTACATTGAAAAAGTATCAGTTAAAATGTTTAATTTGAAACTATAAAAAAAAAACACTGAAATTCACCAGTTGTAATTAACTGAAGTAACTATGGGCCAGATGTACGAATGTTCCTTTTTGCATTCCCCGAATAGCGATTTTCAAGAAATTGCTATTTAGGAAATGCAAATTGGTATGTACATACCCTGTGATTCTCTAATAGCTATTTCTACAGAGTAAGAATCGCTATTAGGAAATCCTAAAACATTCGTTCCTATGGGCCTAGGCCTAGGCCCATAGGTACGAATGGTTTTGCATTTCCTAAATTGCAATTTTCTAATAGGAAATCGCAATTTAAGAAATCCAAACCCAAGGGTGCATCTGGCCTTACTGACCCCACTGCCAGGCACAGCGTTGTCATCAATGAGGTGATAGAACATGTTATGAGTGATGCTATAAGTGATGTAATAAGCAGTGCATGGCAATGGTGCGAGTTATAGTTATTTCATTTAACTATAACTAGTGATTTTCAGTGTTTTTATTTTAGTTAAAAATGTAACATTTAACCGACATTTTCACCCAACTATATCATCTCTTTATCCTGTTTTTTCCAGTGAATTTCTCTGTTTATTTTTTTTTAATGAAAAGTAAGAGATTATTACCATATCTCACTATAACATCACTTTAGTCTGTTTTTTTCTAGGGCTTTTTTTTCTTTACGTAACGTAAGATTTAATTACCATACCTAATTAGGCCGACCCAGTGTCATGCACGGCCAAAGACTGTGACTGGTGTCAGGTTGCCTCCCTATACTGCCCCCTTGTGGCGTTTTATTTTTAAAAACTCAGGGATCAAGTCCCCGAGTCCTGTAATGGCAGCCACAACATTTTTCTCTGCTGCAGCCAGCCAATCACACTGGTCAGCCCAGTAGGACAAGCCAATCAAATACCATTTTTCGCTAACCCACTGGAGTACCGTGTTGCTAGAAATCTATACATTTTGAAACTTAATGTCACAAAAGCACCTAAACAGATTTACACCAAATCACAAAAAACACACTTTCTGAATCAGGATCTGGCCTGTTGTAATTCTGTTCAGCCGTTTTGGCTGTACATTGTCTAAAGTTCCCATGGGAAGCTGCATGGTGAAAAAGTGTTTGGCCCCCAACACACATTTTTCTCAGCCCCCCCCCTTGACAGATCACCCAAAACTTTTCAGGAAGTATCTGAGGTGGGTGAACCTTTTTTTGGAACTTTTGTGAAGATTCATCAAATGGCACCCAGGTTATTAGCAAACTAAAACATCCATATACTACAAAAACCTGGTTATAACTACAGAGTGGGAATATATATATATATATATATTCACTGAAAAAACCATAGGTTTCAGGGGCGTTATAGTTAGTTGGACATTTCACTCGTACAAAACCATAGAAATTCCCCCGTTATAGTTAGTTCAGCTAACTATAACTCGCGCATCGCAATGCACTGCTGATGACGTCACATATTACATCACTCATGACATGGTCAGTGACATCACTCATGACATCACTGATGACATCTCAAATGACATCACTGATGACATTACTGATGACATCATCCTTGTGATAGAGTGGCAGACCTCCTCTCACCCTAATATAACCTTTGATACACACTCTCAAAAATACAAACTAACATTTTCAAAACAATGGACATACCAATACCAGTTACAACACACCTATTCAGTAATTCCAAGATCTACACACACATCCACTCATTCACCAACAGTCCCTATACAGTCACTCATACATGTACTCACTCATCATATGTACTCATACACCTACACATCCTGTTACACACCGCCACTCATCCATAGAGTTACTCACAAACATAGTCACACATGCAAACAAAGTATCAAACATCCATTTACTTGCATATACAGTTATACACACACTACCACACTTACTTCTACAGAAACTTACACATACTTACTCTCTTAAACAATCACTTATAGAAACACCTACTTATTTGTACAGGAACTCTTCCAATCTCTCACTCTCACATATACTCACTTATATACACCAATACTCACATATACTAGTTTAAAACATATGTAGTTACTCATAAAGACACTATTGAGACAGTCATTCACTCACTAACACACCCATACACATACACCTATACAGTCCTGCACACATGCTGTCTTCAACACATACAAACAGTGAGTCACTCATTCATGCATCTATGCACTAAGTAATACCCCCACTGAACCATAGACACTCATACTGATACTCAAAACCAACTAATAACCCATATAGACACTCATGTAGCTACTCACCAACCCATGCAGCCACTTATACACAAAGTGAGAGACTGATACAGATATTTTCATATTTAAACATTACTCACTAACCCATGTATTCATTAAGATACACTTAGTCAGTTATACAATCAATTTTACAAAAACAAATCATCCATTTAGACACTTATATACCCATTTATTCTTCCATCGACCTTGAGATATACATATATAAAACATATTTAATTTTCAGAAAAACACACATTCACTGGATGATGTCATCAGTGATGTCATCAGTGATGTCATTTGAGATGTCATCAGTGATGTAATGAGTGATGTCACTGACCATGTCATGAGTGATGTAATATGTGACGTCATCAGCAGTGCATTGCGGTGCGCGCGAGTTATAGTTAGCTGAACTAACTATAACGGGGGAATTTCTATGGTTTTGTACGAGTGAAATGTCCAACTAACTATAATGCCCCTGAAACCTATGGTTTTTTCAGTGAATTTCTAAGGTTTTTTAAATGCTAATTTCTAACTATAACGTGCCTGAAACCTATGGTTTTTTCAGTGAATTTCTAAGGTTTTTAAATGCTAATTTCTAACTATAACGTGCCTGAAACCTATGGTTTTTTCAGTGAATATATATATATTTATTATACTATGTATACATGTGAAAATGTCTCGGTCCCCTGTTTGCCTCGGTGGCATGGAAAAAATGGGTGGAACTGACGTCAGCACGCCGACGAGGTCCTCTTATGGCTCCAATGACGTCATACGGTGTCGCGAGCGGAGCCGTGCTCGTTGACGTGGGAGAGCTAGGAAAGAATTTCCGTGGAATGCTGGTGCAGGGATCTTCTCTTTGTATCTGGCAGGAACAACGAAGTTAAAATGCCCTAGTACCAAAATGTAGAATTAGTGCTACAACGGTCTTCAAGAGGACCTGCGATGCCGCTTCTGCCTCCCATACCCTGGAGGCGGCACATGGGTCACGCAGTACGGTCATACTGCGGTGGGACGCACACTCGTTGACCTCTCATGGCACTGCTCCACACTTCAGGGAGGACGCTTTCCATTAGCTATGTTTTCTGATGACATGTCGCGCCGGCCCCGTCCAACAACAGAACTCCTTTAGATCCAAACAGACTCTTCCACTCTCTCACCGGAAGTGAAACCAGGCCACACGGACACTTTCACAATACAACAGCCGGGAATGCACTTTTCGGTCAAAAAAACACATTCCTTCCTCCTAATTAATCAAATAAACGTCTCACTGAAGAACAGGGGCCAGCTTCGATCAGTAAACAGCCGTTACAACGACTTCTTTACTTTGCGATACCATTACAACGCATGCATTACCACGTATGCGTTGTACATCACGAAGTCATTACTACGCATTTTTTAGAACGTATGGTCATTTACCACGTATGCCTTTACAACGAATTTTGTTGTAAAGGTATGTATGGTAAATGACCATGCGTTCTAAAAAACATGTAGACGATCCATGTAAGGAAACAGAGGCTGTTCCGTTTCCTCACAACGACGTGCACCGCCCCTCAGAGATGACGTGAAGCAGGAACCACGAGGAGAGAGGAACCATGAGGAGTGAGGTAAGGGGGATTGGGCATGGGGTGGGGGTTTCTTTTCTAGGGTTTAGGGTAGTGCAGTGGTGTTTGTGTGGTGTAGGGGGTCGTGCTGGGGGTAGTGTTTTAGGGTTTAGGGTAGTGCAGTGGTGTTTGGGTAGTGTAGGGGGTCGTGCTGGTGGTAGTGGTTTAGGGTAGTGCAGTAGTGTAGGGGGTCGTGCTGGGGGTAGTGTTTTAGGGTTTAGGGTAGTGCAGTGGTGAATGGGTAGTGTAGGGGGTTGTGCTGGGGTAGTGTTTTAGGGTTTAGGGTAGTGCAGTGGTGTTTGAGCAGTGTAGGGGTCATGCTGGTGGTAGTGTTTTAGGGTTTAGGGTAGTGCAGTGGTGTTTGTGTAGTGTAGGGGGTCATGCTGGGGGTAGTGTTTTATGGTTTAGGGTAGTGCAGTGGTGTTTGGGTAGTGTAGGGGTCGTGCTGGGGGTAGTTTTAGGGTTTAGGGTAGTGCAGTGGTGTTTGGGTAGTGTAGGGAGTCGTGCTGGGGGTAGTGTTTTAGGGTTTAGGGTAGTGCAGTGGTGTTTGGGTAGTGTAGGGGTAGTGCTGGGGTAGTGTTTTAGGGTTTAGGGCAGTGCAGTGGTGTTTGTGTAGTGAAGGGGTCATGCTGTGGGTAGTGTTTTAGGGTAGTGCAGTCGTGTTTGTGTAGTGTAGGGGGTCGTGTTTTAGGGTATAGGGTAGTGCAGTGGTGTTTGGGTCGTGCTGGGGGTAGTGTTTTAGGGCTTAGGGTAGTGCAGTGGTGTTTGTGTAGTGTGGGAGGTCATGCTGGGGGTATATTTAGGGTTTAGTGTAGTGCAGTGGTGTTTGGGTAGTGTAGGGAGTCGTGCTGGGGGTAATGTTTTAGGGTTTAGGGTAGTGCAGTGGTGTTTGGGTAGTGTAGGGAGTCGTGGTAGTGTTTTAGGGTTTAGGGTAGTGCAGTTATGTTTGGGTAGTGTAGGGTGTCGTGCTGGGGGTAGTGTTTTAGGGTTTAGGGTAGTGCAGTGGTGTTTGGGTAGTGGAGGGGGTAGTGTTTTAGGGTTTAGGGTAGTGCGCCCAACCAGCCACAATATCCGTGGACAAAGGGGATCCTGACTCTTTGGAACGCTCCGTCAATTGAATAATTTGGGTCAAGGGCCCTACCACGTCCAAGACCTATCAATTCCTTTCTTGGGATCCCTCATATACTTGGAGAAAAAGGTACATAGTTTCTCATCAATTTCAGGTGTGTGTGTGCCACCTTCCCCTTCAGTGAGGGCCTGGGGCATTCTCCCCTCATCCTATTCCTGACCTCCCTTTCAAGGGGTTGATGGATTTTCCCCACCACATACTCTGCCACTTTGGCGTCAGGTGTCCACTCTGTCGACCTAGGATGGTAAATTTTGGTAGGCTCGAACATGTCCGAGTGGACCCCGTCCCCAACCGGGGACTGAGAGGAGTGGGACTCTGGACGCCAGGGACGCCCTGAGTCCTTATCCTCATCGGAGGAGAAATCGTCCTCCGATACACCCCTCTCCCTCTAAGGAAACCCGCCGTCGGGGTCTACAATAGTGGTGACAGTGTCGCCAATCTTCTCCGGGCCCCTCCTCCTCCCGGCAGGGTGCATGTTTTAGCGTTCGCGCACTCTTGAGGAAGGTCTCCGTAAGTTTATCAAATCCTTCCAAGTGCCCCGCGTTATGCTTAACGGCCCTTTTATTCCCCATCTGGGAGCTATTTGGACCCGCCACCACCAGATCTGGGTCACTGAACACCCCAGGGATGCTTTTCGCCAGCTTATCAACCTGATCCCTAAGAGGAGCCAGTGCCCTAGAAATAGCCAGAGAGAGGGCTTGGTCCACTGCTGGAGGGAGAAGTTGGGGGGCCATTCCTCCTCCACTTCCTGGTAGGAGGAGTAAAAATGGTCTTCTGGAGAAGACATGATAGCAGAGGGTGTGAGCACAGAACAAATGCCCTTAAAATCCTTAAGACAGCCCCCTCGCTGGTGCTCCAACAGCTGGGCTTTCCCCGAAGCTGTTATAAGAATAGACTGAGGCGCAATACCAATTACCACCACCAGGTGGCACTGGTCACTAACGTGGCCGTGTGGGGAAATCACCGCGTAGCAATGTCAAAATTAGGCGAGGGTTGGTCGGGAATCAAGCGGACACTAAAGGAGTGACCGGATTCCCAAATGCGCGTAAAGACCACTGGGAGCGCTCGACGGAGCTGCCTCGCTCGGACCAGACGCGCCTGACAGGATCTCACCGCACGCAGAGCACACAGCGGGAGAAACTGCGAGGGGGAGAACGCGCTCGGGCAAGAGCCTGCTGCGCAGGGAATATGAAACAATACCAAGGCAATAATGCTAATAACGTGCACAAGAAACCGCTATACAAACAGCAACAACGTCAGATTAAGCCAAGAATGTAAGGAATGCACTTAACTGACGAGCAGTGAAGAAAGAGGAAGCGGAAGGGATGTCACGATATTATATACGATGGACTGTGATATGATTGGACTATAGTTTCCTTGGAGACTACCCCCTAATGGTTCATGGGTTGTGTAGTCTTTTGTTTAATGATTGTTGTGTTACGTTTTCTTTGAACTGCTATGCAAATAAAGTGAGGAAAGATATTAATAATCCTCGCCTCCGTCCTGCCATAGAATTCATTAAACTTTATTTGATCTGATTTAGAAACATAGATCATAAAAGTGTACATAAAAACAGTAAATCCTCTTTCCTAATACATACGGGTGTTACAAAAGCCCGGTTCAGAGCAACTTCAGGTTAACAGAATCGTAAAGTTCAATGTTTCGCAAGATCAATCTCATGTACTTCGTGCAAAATACGCAATAAGGGGTCCAAGTAAGATGTAACGCTCCAATACCTGACCAGTTTGCACTATATAAAACTGCAGAAAAACTAAAAATAAAAAGTGTTTTGCACACTTCTGTCATTGGGCTACATCTGGGTGATATTTGTGCTACATTTGGGCTCTTTTTTCTATGGTGGCCATCTTGGGAGACTTATTTGTTATGAAGTTTCCTAATTTCGTCATTTACTGCAGTCTCCTCAGTAGGAAATGCTTTCAGTTTTTTACTTTGATTCCATCAAGAAGGCATTCAGATGTGTCACACATTTGCCATAAATTCAGAATGTTAGCACTCTAGTTGTTCATTAGATCACTGTAGTAAAGCTACTGCTCACCAGGGAGTTAACTGGAAGTCTACTGCTGGTATTGAAAGTGATTGTTTCAGTCTGCATGTCAGAATTTTCTAATGAAATAGAAGAGGATTTGAGATCTCACTTAAAACATGCCCTAAATTTTCTTTCTGCAGCACTAACCATAATTTCTATGGCAAAATGAACCCCCTCATTTTGTTCCTTTTTAAATTAAATGTTTTAAGTGTTACCAGTTTATTCCAATCAAGATGGCTTCAGGTGTGCCATACTTTTGTCATAAGTAAGACTGTTAGCGCTCTAGTTGTTCTTTAGAACACTCTAGGAAGCTGCAGTAGAACACAAAGGCATCAACTGACAGGCTGCTCCTGTTGAAATATAACAGGAAGATATTTGAGATCACACTTGAAACATGTCCTAATTTTTCTTTCTACAGCACTAACCATAATTTCTATGACAAAATGAACCCCATCATTTTGTTCCTTTTTAAATTAAATGTTTTAAGTCATGTTACCAGTTTATTCCAATCAAGATGGCTTCAGGTGTGCCATACGTTTGTCATAAGTAAGGCTGTTAGCACTCTAGTTGTTCTTTAGAACACTCTGGGAAGCTGCAGTAGAACACAAAGGAATCAACTGACAGTCTCTGCCCTTGTTGGATGTACATGTTTTACTGAGAATGTCAGACTTCATTCTCACATGACTGAGAAAGATAATGTGAATTTACAGAAAATATGCTCTCATTTTAGCTTCTGGAGCACCTTCCAAAACTGTATGGGACAAGCATGTGAAAATTGTTTTCTCTCAAACATGATTCATGATATCCCAGCAGAAGGTTTTTCACAGGGTAAAATCACCTTAGAACACACCCTCAATTCCTGAAATTAGTATGATACCATCAACAAATGAATTCTAATGTAACTAAAGTCTGTTATCACCCTCAAAATCTTCGATTCACTACAATGCATTTCAATGGGGTACTATCATTTATATTGGTCCCAAGATGGCTGCCAGCAATTCCAGGATGAAGTGCTGACAGCCAATCAGATCTCACGATGACGTGTGGTTAGGCTCCGCCCAGATATATATGTGTTTCCTTTTTCAAATTTCTCAGGAACTACTGAACGGATTTACACCATTTAAGCAAAAGGCACGACTCTGAACCAAGGGCTACCTTTTTGCCAAATTTGGTGTAATTCCGTTCAGCAGTTCGGGCTGTAGCTGCGATGAAAGGTTCCTATGGAAAATTGCATGGGGAAAACACGTTTTGGGACCCCCCTTTTTTCTCGGCCCCCACTTAACGAATCACCCCGAGACTTTCAGGATCGGAGCGGGCCACGAGTTTTGAAAATTTTGCGAAGATTCGTCAACCGGCGCCAAAGTTATTTCAAATAGAATGTTGCGGATTTCCTATGGAAAATAGGTCCTAACTATAACTATCTACTGGCGACCGCCAGTAGATAATATATATATGCATACAAAATAAAAAGATTATTGAACCAATTGAATCATCATCATGGGTGGCCCAAGTAGTAATCTTAAAAAGTATAAGGGATTTACGATTAAGCATAGACCGGCACAGGCTTAATGAGACAATCTGGGTATTCTGTCATCCTCTACCAAATTTGCATGAAACCATTTCAGCCTTAGTGGGGACCATGGTTTTCTTCATACTGGATTTAGCAAATGCCTACCACAAGGTAGTTTCTGACAAAATCTAGGGGCATATTAGCAAGACCCACGTTAAAATTATCACCGTTTTAGCGGCAGGAAACTGCCGCTAAAACGGCAGATAATGTGCTTGCTAATATGCGTTATAGAATTCAATAGAGCCCAGGTTAGATGTGCAGGACATCTAACCTGGGCTTCTATTGGAATTCTATAACGCATATTAGCAAGTTCATTATCGCCGTTTTAGCGGCAGTTTCCTGCCGCTAAAACGGCGATAATTTTATCGCCGGTCTTGCTAATATGCCCCCTAATCTCATAGGATTCATCACTCCGGAAAGAATGTTTCAGTACAGAAGAATGCCTTTTGGTTTAGCGAGTACTGCTGTTTAATGAACCAGACATTTGAAGGTATCAGAGCTGAAACCTTCCATAATGATATTTTAGTGTATGATAAACATCAGGATGAGCATCACAGCAATCTGGAAGGCTATTGTAGTAGTATGTGCTCGAAAAACAAAAGGTCAACCTGTTTCCTTTCTTAGCACGACATAGTTCTATGCTAAATTTGTGGAAAATTAAGTGAGGAAAGTAACCACTCAGAGGTGTTTTGAAGAAATCACCAAATTATGAAGCACAAAGAATGAAACATTTTGTGACCCGTAAGAAGGAAACTGCACCCGCTTCCTGTTTCAAATTGAATTATGGGGGAAGTGCATTGTGGGCACTGGCGTAACAAGACTTGAGGGGGCCCCCCTGCAAGGTGCATGAAGGGGCCCCTCCGGACTCAATCTGGAGCTCCCCGGCCAGAATACAGTGCTGAGGGCCCCCCCCCTGGAGCTTGGAGGCCCCCCGCTGCAGGGGCCTGTGTTACGCCACTGATTGTGGGGTGTAGCTGTAAGCAATTGTGACGCGGGTGCCCTCCTAATGTAGGATGATTGCCAGGAAGATGGGGACCCTAAAGAAAGTGCATGCTGCAAGAAAACAGGGACAGCAAAACCCTAAAGGCACATGCTGCAGGCAGCCAAGATCTGTATCAGCTAAGAGAAAATCAACTTTGATCCATCAGGCCCTGGGTCTTCACAATCCAAGACTCTGGGTACAGCAGTCCAGTCTGCAAGCAGGCACACACCAAGCACCATGAACTTCAGACATCATGCCAGATTTCCTCCCATAAATTTTCCACACGCTTTAAATTTGGATAATTTCAAGGTTGGGTCCACCGATTTCCTTATCTTCAAGCTCTCCTGAGAACACACCAATTTGGTGTTCTTTGAAATTTTAGTTCCCGTTTTGGGCATACGTCGAATGACTAGTAACCACTATTCCAATAACCATAATGCCTTGGGCACACTTCAATCTAGATTACATTTTTCTGGCATCTGGTTTAGAGCGCTTCCTGACATCTTAGTCGAAATAGTGCCCATTGAGGAGAAAGACTCAATACTAAAAACCAGATAATAGGAGAAGTAGTTCCAGAGCTGAACATTTGAAACAGCCCCCAACAACTTTTTTTCAAAGTGTTCATATTACCAGCACAATGAACCGACTTTCTTTCAGAATGAAGGAGGAGTGGGAGCACAGTGAGAGACAGGGGGTTGCCATGTAACATGTAAAATACACCATTTAAATGTTGCTCTGTGTCATACCAGATTACTCCAGGAAAAGAAATCACACAGTCCATGACTTGCTTACCAAGAGACCATGCCAAAGACAAGTGTGAGATAGTGGCTATCCATGCACTCCAATAATTTAAATCTTTTTTGACTATTTCTTCAATTAATGGTGTGCTTGCGGGGTGTCGCCTTCTGATCCTCTGCACCAAGTTACAAAATGTGTAGCACAGGTCCTGACCGAGACCATGTCTCACTTTCAGCACTCCAAAGTCCCCGTTGTTGTTTTGTTTTTTTTACTTCTATTTTTCGTTTACGAGTTATTACACATCCTTGATAAGCAAATGAATCACTATTTCCATGAATGGTTTTCCATGTACTAGTTGTTTATTCATTTTATTCCACAATGTTCTTCTTCACATGCATAATGAAATGCGTAATTGACATCCACTGTGTTATAGGGCCTTTTGTGCTCCCCTCACATACCCCAATACATTTCGGACCACTCGCGGTCCTATGTCAGGGGATATCCTTTTATACTTCTTTTACCACTCAAATCGTGTTACATTTCACAGTGAAAATGGAACTCGCAGTAACACAGGGGATGTCAATTACGCATTTCATTAGTTTGATTACCAAGGATGTTGTAGGAAGCTGGCTCTTTATGTGATACATCAATAAGTTGATATACTGTGTAGAGAGTCCAGGGATTCCCTTATGAGTGGACAGGGGCTTGCTATGCAATCCCAAAGTGCTCTATTAGGGGGTAGTGTGATCGAGCAGCCTTACGCTTAACACAGAGGAGTGCAAGACATTTGCAAATACACACTATGATTAATAAATAAGACGACTCAAGAAGGAGATCCACACCAATTTATAAAAAATACCAAGTACCTTTATATATGATTTGGCATCAGAGACAAATCGTTCAGGTAAGTACATTTTTAAATATAAATTATTTTCGCTTTAAAAAGTGGAGTCTTAGTGCAATTTCTGGGGTCTGCAATGTTATCCTATGGAAGGAAGAAAAAGTTCTGTAAGCAGGTACAGTACAGCAACTTACAGGACCAATCTCCAGGAGTTAAGGTGAGTGGTGGAAAAGGTCCAAGGCATCACAAACAATACACCACTAGCAGCACAACGGCAACTGTGTGCAAATCTGCATCAGAAGCCCAATGCGTTTCGATGGGGATCAGCTGCAGGATCTGGCCAGGAAGCCAGTAGAGCTGAATCAGCAAGTGGGCTCAGGCCTTGCGATGCTCGGGGACACCTTGGGTCCTCTTCTCAAAGGCCTAGGGGCGAGAGGTGCAGGGGTGTCTTTAGGTGTCAGGTTTTTTATTACAGGAGTAGGAGCCTTCCTGAGAGCTCCCGGTTTGGGGATTCCCGCATCGGTTTCCCTCCCCGCTAAACCCCACCAGCCGCCCTCCACCCTCCTGCCCTCGCTAACCTACAGATCGCTTTTCTCAATTTCTTATCCTTGAAGTCGTCACTCACCCGCCGGACCGTCCGATTCACTCTTATGCGGCCCACGCTCCCAGTTTCAGGCTCCGTCTACTGGGCCTGCCGTTCCAGCACCGGTTTTCTTCGTGTAAGGGTCGATCGTGGTGATTCCAGTCAGGTGAATCCAGTCGAGTCTCCGGGCCTGTACTCGGACTGCGTTGTGAGTTCTGACGCCCGTGCAAATCTTTGGTGTAGCCTCGTCGCCTACTTGAGGGCAGCCCTGAACCCGCAGCCCGGAGTAAGGATGACCCGGAGCATCATTCATCATCGCCTGCCGCTCGCTGGCTGCTAAGGTACGTCCTGCGGCTGTTTCATAGGGCAGCTCTGATCTCTCCGGCCCGAGCGTGAGCGTCCCTCCTCATCCCGACACCAGACGCCTGCTGCCGGGTGCTCAGTTCCTTCCTGCGGTCCCCGATACGAGGCAGTCTATTCTCTGCAGCCTCGCATCATGACAGTCATCAACCGGCCTGCTTTGGCACCCTGGGGTCGCCACTATTTCTCAATACTGGGTCCGCTGCAAAGGCTTCTCACAGCGGAGGCCAGGTCGATTGCCTCGAGGGCGGCCTGGACGCGTGCAGCCCGTAGCAGGGACGACCCGGAGGGAGAGTGTCCCTCCCCTCGCCGCTCTGATTTGGTATATCCTGCGGCCCCAAAGCTAGGCCTCTTTCTCTCTCTTTCGCCCCATGGTGCCCTGCAGCCTAGAGTCGTGATCGTCTCTACGCTTAACTGTTTCGACCCCCCCTTGGGAGCGGCCTCCTATGCCCGCAACAAGAGCGTGGCCACCGATACACCGGGGGCGCCAGCCGCCGCTTGGATTCTTTTGTGGCCCTGCCGTTTGCCTCAATGGGATGCGACTCAGTTTCCTTTTGCATAACACGGAACGCGTCCGTCTACTTGGGCTGTTGCTTCCCGTCTCCTGCCCCCTGCTGGCCACCTTAATCCTTTGCCTAAATGAACCTTCCACATTACGTACGGTGTGCCTGCACCTTTAACCAACAGCACGCGAACTAAGTTAAATACTGAGCCTTATCCACTACTATATTGTGAGGATCCCTTCTGCTTAGCATCAGCTGACCTGTAGTGTGCGCGATCTATTATTGAATTGTTGGAGTAAGGCTGCCTGCTGCTACCCGCCGCTGACTACGGCCCCCCCTTTTGCCGGCTACATATTTTTTCTCTAGCCGCAGCCCCCTCCTTCAGCCCTGAACGAGGCCAGATCCCTGCCTCCTACATACCAAGGCAGCACCTGAGGGACGTTGCTCTGTCCGCTTGATCTTAGGTTATTTGGTTTTGGTACCCTACATCCTGCTAAGTAAATGCCATGACTCTTGATGCCTCTACCTGTATCGTGACCTGTTCCCTACCGCCTGCCACCGCGCCTCGGGTTGCGACTGCGAGTGCCTTCCTTTCCCTGCCTGAGTTGTCCGGGGGCCCCAACTAGCATCCCTCTGCACAGTCCCAGGAACTCCTACTAGCCCCTCCCTGGTGAGCCTAGCTTGTTAACCTCCCCCTGGGTTGCAGCCTCTTGGCATTATCTGCGCTCGGATCCTCTCCCTGTACTGCCCGCTTCCTGATTAGGTATTGCCCATTGCATCAGCAACGCTTGGCCCTCCCCGGCAGCCTACCAGCCCATCCTCCCATGATGGCTGGGTCTGACCCGATTGCAACAGGGTGCAACTCTTTCACCATCGCTTACCCTCCCAACCTCTCCAAGTCCGCTGCTAAATCCTTCAAACATTCCCTCCTGAGAAAACACCCCGAGACCCTGATCTCTGACCTGTACTTCAACACTGACAGGGGCATCATTAGCAATGACTTTATTTTCTATACTAGAAAAACAGCACTATGGGGCACTACCATATTTAACCTACTTAGCGTACATGAATCCAGGAACATTCCTTATGGTGCCAAACTCACGATCGTGCCTTCCCAAAATCTTAAAGCCGACCTTACCATTACCTTTTACAAAAACGGCATAGTTATGATCCAAGCAACAGACATAGATCTCAATAAATTCGCTGACTTCTTCCCCATCCACAAAAAACAAGTACATCATTCCTACACGCACCCCCTGGGCCTGCCGTCGCCTCCCCACTCCTGTCGCAGCGCCGGTTCATTCAACTCTAAGTCCAAGGGTAAGGGCCTCCCATCTAGACCTACCAATGCTGCTGCCACTCCCCATTCCACCCCTCACTCCCTCCCATAAGTCGGGTTGGCGCGAGTCTTCCCAATGTGTTCCCCACTCAGATCAAATCCAGAGACAGTATCTCCCCTAGGGCTGTTAGAGAACTTCCCTCCACTCCCCCCAACCTCCAGCATCTGTCAATAAGACAACGCCGCCGCTGCCACCCCCGCTTCCTATCTTCGCTCCTCGCTTAGTAACTAACAATAACCTCACCCTCAGCTCACCTAACTTTTGCCTCAACAGTCCCGGAACCACCCCACTGAGCTTGCCTAGCCCTCCTCTCTCCCCTCCTCCCAGTAACCAAGCCTCAGGGGGGTAGAGCTCCCCTGCCTGGCTTCCCGCTCATGTCTCCAGAACCTGTCCTGACCCTCAGGTCCCCTGTCCGCAAGTACAACCTGCACCTTTGAAACCCTGAACACCAGAGCATCCAACATAGTTCAGAGAATCCAGAAATCCTTATTAGATTTGAAGAACATCCTTCTCCTCACTGAACACTCTATCGCCACCCTCAAGCCCTCCCTTAACTCAGTCCTTACCCCGCTCACCATACCTTCCCTCCAACCCATGCCGCTGGCCATCAGACACTGTCGCCCTCACAAACATCCCAACTACCTCTCGGAGGAGGAAACTCTAGCCCTCCTCTCATCCTACATGACCTCCCCCGACGCCCCGCGTCCTCCTGACAAGAAAGTCGATTACTTGATTCCCACTGTCTCAATCAACACCAATAGATCATCATCTCGCCGTAATAGAGGAGTAAACAGCAACAACTTAATACAAGTACCCCTATCCTCCCCTTCTTACAACATTTGTCCCGATGCTCCACTCTCTGGCCTCCTACTTAACTGCTGTTCAGCTGCGAGGCACGCCTCTGACATCGCCGCCCTCATCCTAAGCCATAAAACTGATGTAGCTATCCTAACCGAGTCTTGGCTCAATGAATCTTCATCTCCTTACCTTGATATACTGGTCCTCCAAATTATATCGTTAGGCTTGATAGACAAATAAACAAGCATTTGCAATGCAATAGGTCTCGCATTTGCGAGAGTTTGAGCTATTTTTATTGTAAATGACATTGCCTTTTATTTATGTTTTGGTTTTTGAAACATAAATAAAAGCCATTGTCATATACAATGCCAATAGGTCAAACTCGCGTAAATGCGAGACCTATTGCATTGCAAATGCTTGTTGTTACCGAAAAGCCCTTTCCACAGCGCATACTGGCTCCTTTAACGTTACTCACAAAAACAAACAAGTACAGGTAAAGCACGAGATGGCTTCGTGTTACCAAAAGCACAATGCTCCAGCACTGGAATTTTAATCAACACAGTGGCAGAACTTAAATCCCAATGGCAGGAGTCAGGAGGCCTCACAAGGAACATATTAACCTGTAATAATGTGTTAGAATCTGTTGGAGGAATATGGTTAAAGACCAGTGTGCACACTGATGAGAGGCATGTGAGTCCAGGACAGTGTCTCCTATGAATGAGCAGTGCGGACCCTGAGTAACATCTCTTAATCATGCAGTTTTGCCATCTGCACTAGTCCTGTTATCAGCGCTATTCTTATTGTTGTCATCGGCACTAGTCTCGTTGTCATCGGCACTAGTCTTGTTGTCATCCGCACTAGTCTCATTGTTATCATCAGCGCTATTTTCGTTGTTGTCATTAGTGTTATCAGCACTAGTCTCATTGTTGTCATCAGCGCTATTCTCACTGTTCTCGTTAGCACTAGTCCCACTGTTATCATCAGAGCTATAGTCATTGTTATCATCAGTGCTATTCTCATTGTTGTCATGAGCACTAGTCCCATTGTTATCATCAGTGGTATTTTCATTGTTATCATCACCACTAGTCCCGTGGTTATCAGGGCTATTCTCATTGTTGTCATGGGCACTAGTCCCATGGTTATCAGTGCTATTCTCATTGCTGTCATGAGCAATAGTCCCATTGTTATCATCAGTGCTATTCTCATTTTTGGCATCGGCAAAAGTCCCATTATCATCAGTGCTATTCTCATTGTTGGCATCAGCACTAGTCTCATTGTTATCATCAGTGCTATTCTCATTGTTGGCATCGGCACTAGTCCCATTGTTATCATCAGTGCTATTCTCATTGTTGGCATCGGCACTAGTTCCATTGTTATCATCAGTGCTATTCTCATTGCTGTCATGAGCAATAGTCCCATTGTTATCATCAGTGCTATTCTCATTGTTGGCATCGGCACTAGTCCCATTATCAGTGCTATTCTCATTGTTGGCATCGGCACTAGTCCCATTGTTATCAGTGCTATTCTCATTGTTGGCATCGGCACTAGTCCCATTGTTATCATCAGTGCTATTCTCATTGTTGGCATCGGCACTAGTCTCATTATCATCAGTGCTATTCTCATTGTTGGCATCGGCACTAGTTCCATTGTTATCATCAGTGCTATTCTCATTGTTCGCATCGGCACTGGTCCCATTGTTATCATCAGTGCTATTCTCATTGTTGGCATCGGCACTAGTCCCATTGTTATCATCAGTGCTATTCTCATTGTTGTCAGGAGCACTAGTCCCATTGTTATCATCAGCGCTATTCTCATTGTTGTCATGGGCACTAGTCCCATTGTTATCATCAGTGCTATTCTCATTCTTGGCATCGGCACTAGTCCCATTGTTATCATCAGTGCTATTCTCATTGTTGGCATCTGCACTAGTCCCATTGTTATCATCAGTGCTATTCTCATTGTTGGTATCGCACTAGTTCCATTGTTATCATCAGTGCTATTCTCATTGTTGGCATCGGCACTAGTCCCATTGTAATCATCAGTGCTATTCTCATTGTTGGCATCGGCACTAGTTCCATTGTTATCATCAGTGCTATTCTCATTGTTGGCATCGGCACTAGTCTCATTGTTATCATCAGTGCTATTCTCATTGTTGGCATCGGCACTAGTTCCATTGTTATCATCAGTGCTATTCTCATTGCTGTCATGAGCAATAGTCCCATTGTTATCATCAGTGCCATTCTCATTGTTGGCATCGGCACTAGTCCCATTGTTATCATCAGTGCTATTCTCATTGTTGGCATCGGCACTAGTCCCATTGTTATCATCAGTGCTATTCTCATTGTTGGCATCGGCACTAGTCCCATTGGTATCATCAGTGCTATTCTCATTGTTGTCATGGGCACTAGTCCCATTGGTATCATCAGTCTATTCTCATTGTTGTCATGGGCACTAGTCCCATGGTTATCAGTGCTATTCTCATTGTTGGTATCGGCACTAGTCCCATTGGTATCACCAGCGCTATTCTCATTGTTGTCATGGGCACTAGTTCCATTGGTATCATCAGTGCTATTCTCATTGTTGTCATGGGCACTAGTCCCATGGTTATCAGTGCTATTCTCATTGCTGTCATGAGCAATAGTCCCATTGTTATCATCAGTGCTATTCTCATTGTTGGCATCGGCACTAGTCCCATTATTATCAATGCTATTCTCATTGTTTGCATCAGCACTAGTCCCATTGTTATCATCAGTGCTATTCTCATTGTTGGCATCGGCACTAGTCCCATTGGTATCATCAGTGCTATTCTCATTGTTGTCATGGGCACTAGTCCCATTGGTATCATCAGCTCTATTCTCATTGTTGTCATGGGCACTAGTCCCATGGTTATCAGTGCTATTCTCATTGTTGGTATCGGCACTAGTCCCATTGGTATCACCAGCGCTATTCTCATTGTTGTCATGGGCACTAGTTCCATTGGTATCATCAGTGCTATTCTCATTGTTGTCATGGGCACTAGTCCCATGGTTATCAGTGCTATTCTCATTGCTGTCATGAGCAATAGTCCCATTGTTATCATCAGTGCTATTCTCATTGTTGGCATCGGCACTAGTCCCATTGTTATCATCAGTGCTATTCTCATTGGTGTCATGAGCAATAGTCCCATTGTTATCATCAGTGCTATTCTCATTGTTGGCATCGGCACTAGTCCCATTGTTATCATCAGTGCTATTCTCATTGTTGGCATCGGCACTAGTCCCATTGTTATCATCAGTGCTATTCTGATTGTTGGCATCGCACTAGTTCCATTGTTATCATCAGTGCTATTCTCATTGTTGTCATCGGCACTAGTCCCATTGTTATCATCAGTGCTATTCTCATTGTTGGCATCGGCACTAGTTCCATTGTTATCATCAATGCTATTTTCATTGTTTGCATCAGCACTAGTCCCATTGTTATCATCAGTGCTATTCTCATTGTTGGCATCGGCACTAGTCCCATTGGTATCATCAGCTCTATTCTCATTGTTGTCATGGGCACTAGTCCCATTGGTATCATCAGCTCTATTCTCATTGTTGTCATGGGCACTAGTCCCATGGTTATCAGTGCTATTCTCATTGTTGGCATGGGCACTAGTCCCATTGGTATCACCAGCGCTATTCTCATTGTTGTCATGGGCACTAGTTCCATTGGTTATCAGTGCTATTCTCATTGTTGTCATGGGCATTAGTCCCATGGTTATCAGTGCTATTCTCATTGTTGTCATGGGCACTAGTCCCATTGTTATCATCAGTGCTATTCTCATTGTTGGCACCGGCACTAGTCCCATTGTTATCATCAGTGCTATTCTCATTGTTGGCATCGGCACTAGTCCCATTGGTATTATCAGCTATTCTCAATGTTGTCATGGGCACTAGTCCAATGTTATCAGTGCTATTCTCATTGTTGGCATCGGCACTAGTTCCATTGTTATCATCAGTGCTATTCTCATTGTTGGCATCAGCACTAGTCCCATTGGTATCAGTGCTATTCTCATTGTCATGGGCACTAGTCCCATTGGTATCATCAGTGCTATTCTCATTGTTGGCATCGGCACTAGTCCCATTGGTATCATCAGTGCTATTCTCATTGTTGGCATCGGCACTAGTCCCATTGGTATCATCAGTGCTATTCTCATTGTTGTCATGGGCACTAGTCCCATGGTTATCAGTGCTATTCTCATTGTTGGCATCGGCACTAGTCCCATTGGGATCATCAGTGCTATTCTCATTGTTGGCATCGGCACTAGTCCCATTGGGCTCATCAGTGCTATTCTCATTGTTGGCATCGGCACTAGTCCCATTGGGATCATCAGTGCTATTCTCATTGTTGGCATCGCACTGTTCCTCAGTGAAAAATCTAAGAAAGTTTCAAAGAGCAACCTGTGCCCGACAGGCACTTCAAACTTAGCAGTCCGTCAGGAAGTACATCGAAGAGCAGAGCCCTCCACCACTGCAAGTAGCTGAACTGAATGCCCAAAGGAACATTTTGCGTGCGTGGTGTACATTTATCTTGAGTTCGCCACCAAACCTGTTACACTGTAATCAAACATTCCTCCGTACATCCACGCCAAAGACAGTCAGCAGAAAACACGGGAGCTCTGCCTCACAGAAGTCCGAGGAGCGGCCTAAAGATGGGGCAGACATTTTTATACTGTGTGAACATAGTGAACATAGTGCAATGCATAATACTTCAACACTTTTAAAAGCAGCTGCGAAACTTATTTCAGATACTATCTGGAAACAAGGCAGCGGTGTAAAAAGCACATGCGGCTGAAACTGCCTCCTTGAAACGAAAACTAGACAAGCAGCAGTGAAAGCGATCGAGATTGTTAAAATAAAATAAAAACACGCCCGCGCCACAGCGAGCCATCTGGTTTCCATTATCGCGCTCGTGTCTGGGCACGATAATTGAAACCACATGGCATTGATGCGCGTAATAGACACCGATAGGCCATGGGCGGAGCAACGCGACCGCCTTTGGCCAATTGCGTACTGTCTTTTATACAAAGACGCACGCAAAGGCCAATAGCGTGGCCCAAAAGGAATCGCACACGCACGAGCGTGTATGATTCCTAGATCCGTTTTCAAACCCCCCTACAAAAGGACTCGCGCTGCGCTAGCAGGGCTGCGCACTGCACCGCTAGGCGCAAGACCTAAAAAAGGGGGAGGCATTGCATGCATCTACCGCTCAGACCTCCTTGTCACAGAACTCCATGCAGACCCCACGGACTCCTGCGAATATCTTGCTCTCTCCATTTGTAACAACACTACTCAGTTATGCAAATTGCACATCTTCTACCACCCCCCAGGCAAGAACGACACATTCATTGATCTCCTCATGGAAATCATTACCGCTAAGGTCTCCCCCCACTCCAATGACATTTTCCTCGGTGACTTTAATCTGCACTGGAATGACCCCAATGACTCCCAGGTCAACGCTGTCAAAGTCTTCCTCGGTGACCAATCACTCACCCAAGCCTGCACACTTCTAACCCACATGAAAAGCGCCACGTTGGATTGGATCATCGCTAAGGCATCGGCGGTCAGGCTGAATTCAATAGATCCGTGCGACTGGTCAGACCACCATGCCATCACGTTCCTAATACCTGACTACTGCATGAAAAGGCCTGGGCAACCTGTGAAACCGAAACGCTGGCTCAGAGACACTCAGAGCCTTGACCTCGAGAAGCTGACTGCTCGCTGCGAGAACGACCTACATGCCCCCCTAAATCTATCTAAGGTCAACGACCTCACAGAGCACTACAACTCGACTATGTCCAACATAATTGATGATCTGGCCCTGTTAAAGCTCAAAAGGTCCCAAATCAAAGACAAAAACCCCTGGTTCAGCAGACCCCTCAATAGCGAAAGGAGAGCTCTCTGACTTACAGAAAGAAACTGGAGACAGCACCCCTCAGCCTCCCAACTTAAACTTCTCCGTCAGTCCAGAAATACTTACAACAAGAACATCCTCAAATCCAAAAAAAGAGTTCTTCAGATCAGAACTGGAAAACGCCAAGAACAGATCCCACAAGCTCTTTGAAATAGTCAAACATCAAACAAACTAGCTAAGTCTTCCAAAGAAACTACAAAATCCCTAATAACCTGTGATGAGTTCTCCTTCTTTACAACCAAAATTAACTCTCTAGGAAACTAACTTAATTCCGCCTCTAACTTCCCTCCTCCTCTTACCGGGACCCATCTCTCCTCTCTCCCCCAGGCAACACCCAAAAATCAAGCTCACTGGTCCAATTTCGAACTATATGATGACCACTCCATCTCGAAAATTCTATCCTCCTTAAAACCAAATACCCACTTCAATAACCCTCTCCCCGCCAACTGCCTGGCAGCGACCTCCCAATTCATCGTTCCCATTTGGACTACAATTATCAACGCCTCCCTTCTTCAAGGGTCCATACCCGACTCCCTGAAAACCGGGCAAGTCATCCCTATCCTAAAAAAAAAAAAAAGCCCACTCTGAATCCTGCAATTCCAGACAGCTTCAGACCAATTTCCAATATTCCTCTTCTTGTGAAAGTGCTGGAGAAATGTGTGCCGCTTCAACTAAGCCAACATATCGCTAAATTCAACTTGCTTGACGAATTCCAATCTGGGTTCAGGCCTGGGCATAGCACTGAAACCACTATTCTTCACATTGTAGACAACGCTCTCCAAGCCCTTGACCAAGGCAAAACCTGTCTCTTGATCCTACTGGATCTTTCCTCAGCATTCGACACAGTCAACCACGAGAAACTACTTGAACGCCTCAAACACAGGATGGGTCTAGGAGGTACCCTCATCAAATGGTTTGGTTCCTTCCTCCGGAACCGCTCCCAGGGATTCTTAGTCAACAGCAACCTATCTGCTCCTTCCCCGATAACAATCAGTGTCCCCCAAGGCTCTACTCTGTCCCCTACCCTCTTCAATCTCTACCTTGAACCGTTAGCTGAAATACTTCACACTGCCAACATCTCCTTCCATATGTACGCCGATGATACTCAGATCTACATCAAAATCTCTTCTCTAGAGAAGATTACCTATCTGAATGACGCCCTGAAACTGACTGTTCAATGGCTCGCAAACAACCAGCTCAAACTGAATGCCCAAAAAACGGAGTTCCTTCTCATCTCCCGCCCTAAAGACACCAATGACATCCTGGAATGGACTAACTCGATCAGAGCACTTAACTGCACACCGACCATAGTAGATTCTGCTAAATCTCGGTATAACCTTGGACAGCAACCTGAATGTGCGTGAACACATCAACTCGATGGCCAAAACTGCCAGGTTCCACTTGAGCTATTTGAGAAAACTTAAACCCTTCCTTGAAGCTGGGGACCTAAAAAACACAGTTCAGGCTTTAGTTATCTCCAGAATTGAATACAGCTGCTCTACCCTATCAGGCCTACCAAAGACATCCACAGCCCCTCTAAAAGCTTGCCTCAACGCAGCAGCTAGACTCTTATCAGGCTCAAAAATATTTGACCATCTGAAGGCCTTGAACTAGCTTCCTTTTGAAGCCAGAATCCAGCTCAAACTGGCCTGTATCACACACAAAGCCTTATACATGAACTCCCCGGCATATCTCGCCCAGAAAATCGTAGTATCTGGGGGATTCAGAAACTCCCGGTCCGCCAGAGACCGTGTGCTCCAGCCACCCCGCTTCCGTAAGGGAAAAAAACCTATAACCGTGCGTTCTCTGGGGCTGCACCAAGAGTCTGGAACTCGCTACCGTCCTCCATCAGACGAATACCTTCCCTGTCAATCTTCAAAAAGGAAGCTAAAACCTTCCTAATGAGCAAATTCCTCCCATAACTCTCCTTTGTCGCGAATACTGCCTTTTGTCATGGCCTTTGTTGCTATGCATAATTTCCTGTTCTGCTTGGTTGTCCTTTCCTTGTTCCGATCTCTCACTCCTTCAAATGTTTTGCTGGTTCACTGCCTTTTGCTATCTTATCTCCCCTCTTATATAATTGCTGGCTTTCTCTTTTTTTAATCGCTGACATGTCGCTCTGCTGATTATTGTACTGTATTGATTATTGTATATAACCCTGGTTTTTGTCCTAATATAGTCAATTCCCTAATCCCCATCTTTGTGTGCTGCCTGTGCCTAACCTGTACGCAACCTGTTATCCCTGTAAAGCGCTCTGATACCCTAACAGGTCACGTTCGCGCTCTATAAAACCTCAAATAAATAAAAAATAAATAAGGAGCAGAAGAGATTGAGGGGGCCACAGTGCAGAGGTTGCAGGTGACGTCTGGGAGTCCAGGAGGGGCGAAACCACAATGGACTTGATGGAGCAAGGACTCGTAAATGAGACTTGCTCGAAAGCAATACTCTCGTTTTAAACTCATTAACGGATTACTAACAACGTGTTTGTAATTAATAATTTGCATTTAGAAAAAGACACGCGGGAAGATGAAGCTTGCCTATGTGTTTACTAATTATAACAACATGAACGAAGGACTAAAACGCACTTTAACAGGGGATCTTTACTGCGCATGCGTCTACTGCATCTACGTAGTATGATGTACTAATGCTTGGAGGGAAAATCTTGCGCCTGCGCAAAAGGCAATAAAATGGCCGCTTGAAAGCTCACATGCATGCCACCTGCTTAGCTGAAATAGAAAGGAAGTTTAATATTAACGCAAATGCAGAAAGGGACATAATAAATGGAGTGGGTTAGAGTAGAGGTTGGTGGTGTACAGTGAGACCATTTATTTTTGAAAATAACATTTCTTCTTTTGACTTTATTATTAGTGCGCATTTGGGCCCTCTACACTTGTCTGAATTGAGCTGACTGACGTAACCCCACGCATGCGCACCCGAGAGAGAATACAGAAAGAGGAGTAAGGACTTGTCACGCATCCAAGGCCAGAGAAGATGTGCCCTGGGAACATGAGGGTGAAGAGTTCATATGAAGGAGCTTTATTCATAACGTTGCAACATTTTGTATTAATAAAGTTTGGAGATGTATGGGAAAGGAAATGATTTAATAAAGTTTGAGGGGAGGGATTTGAAGGCAATGGTTTAAAGAAATAAGTGAAATGTAAGCATGGTGTGAAGATCATCCCCCCCTTCGCCTGTCCAATCAGAGTTAGTATTTTGTAAAATTGAAACATTAATGGGTGGTACATGGCTATGGAAAGGTATAATTGAGGTAGTTTTAGTTAGTTAGAGATGTCTTTTGGGAGCCAGCTTTTGTCGGAGGTGATGCAGAGCTCGGGATGCTGTCGGCGTTGGGGGTGGTGCTGATGCAGTGAGACGCTGATGAAGAAATCGAATGCAGAACCATCTATTTGACTTAATTGGGTTAGAAAGAAGATCGCGGAAGAACTACGAGGAGGAAGAGAGTGTCAGAGAGGGGTGCGACGCAGTCGTCGGTATCTAGAGAGGTGAAGTATCCTGTCCTGATTTCCTGTCCTGAAGTCTTTGTCTCCTGATCTATCCCGGGGGACCCTTACCAGCCCTTTGGCCAGGGGGTTGGTCTTCACACCATACTTGGTAAATATATCGTATAGATAGATGTCCTGCTCTCTCTGTCCTCTTCTTTCTGAGCATAGTTATTGTGTGGATCTGAATTGCTAAATGTCTATTGAAACTTGATTGAATTGACACTCTTGCAAATGAGGGTGTTTGTACTGAAACGTTTGAGATGGTTCATACGCAATTAATTTAGATAAAGATTTAAAACTTCCGGAGTCTGTGATTATTTCATTTAATCAAGAAATGTTTAATAAGTTATGTTAATTTATCACCATCAACTAGTTCCAACCAATGGTCCATTGACCAGAGAAAAGAACTAATTGATCAGTGAAAGGTTTAGTTAGGGAAAGAAATAACTAGATCTTGAAGTATGAAAAACAAACTAAGGTCCCAGCGGTCTACTTGCTGTTTAGTGGAAATAGTTATATGGGCCCAAGTGAGTATATGGTAGTGGAGTATCTGTTGTTAGTACACTGCTGGATCAGTTTTCTGGTAGTAGAGTTATGGTTATTATTGACTAGTTTGGTGATTGTTTTATGTTGTCTAGAAAATTCCCTGGGAATGAATAGCGGGTGGCGATAGAAACCACACTGCAGTGAGGTTACTCGTCTGTTGGAATAACACTGAGAAGCTATGCAGGGCCGGCAGTGTTAAAAGTAGGGACTATTTTCTGTGTAAAAGTGAGAGTGATTGATAGCAAAGAGTTCGCTAGTGAACTTTAGGCGTTATATCACCTAGAAAGGGTAACCCTGAAGGAGTAGCAGGTTCTTCCGAGCTAGATTGACAGCAAAAGGAGTTCGCTGGTGAAACTTTGGTCTCAAAATTCCCAAAACGGGTGACACCGGAGGAATAGCAGGTTCTCTAGAGCTTGAATAAAGGGTAAGCGGAAGGGTTTTACTCGCAGTGGAAAGAAATAAACTGTCCTTTGATTTAGTGGAACAGACAGAGTAGCAAATGTTTTTTTATGTCGTTAATAACAAAGAATTTTAAAGAAAATATCGAGAAATAAATTTTTCGTATTACCTTGTGAAGGGAGGGTCAGTTGCCGGAGTGGTACTGACGTCACAGTGTGCCGCGCTGGGATTGGTAGAAGCAGCGGACGTGTGACAGGAGCAGCCTTGTAAAGGAGGGGTCAGTAGTAAGGAGCAGAACTGACGTCAGGAAAAGGCAGCGCTGGCATTAGTCAGATCTCGGGCGTGAGTCTGATTTGATTGGATAGCTAGTTAGAAGCCGCTCTAGAATTGGTGGAGAGAAGAATTGTATGCGGGATTTTGATTTGACTGTTCGTGCAAGACGTACAGGTAGAAGACTTCAAGGGTTTGCAGAATATAATTTCCTACATCGATCCTCAAGGATGTATGGAGAGAAAAGAAAGATGTCATTTTTTAGGAAAATAAAGAATTTCTTTGTAAAGGATAAGCCTGTGTTGACTAGAGAGGGAATTCCTATTCCGCCACCGAAGACACCAGCATCTTTTATGATGATGGAAAGAGGATATCATACATGCGTGTGGTTGGAAAACTGGATAGAATATACAAAGGATGATGGTGTGCTAGCATTTCCTAAAGATGGTACGTTTAATGGGAGGATTCTTCAGAATTTGAGATTGAAAATGAATGATTTGGAACCTAGGTTAACTCAATATGAGGCTTTGGAGGAATGGGAGACTGAGTCATATGAACGAGAGAAATGCAGAGGTGGAAGGTATAGAGGATTCTTTCCCAGACACTTGCATGAGTCACGCGAAGGGCAGATGAAACAATGGAGGAGAGCTATGGTATCAGAAGGGTTATATCCAGTGTTAATGGCTGATGAACAGTCTGGAGGGAAGTGTAAGGAGAAAACGAAACACATGACCTCAGCAGGATATGGTGAATCAGATGACGAGTTGTTAGAGGATATTTTAATTAAAAATCCACCACTGTATCAAGAAGCAGCTAGTAAGGTTACCCCAAGGGCACCGGTATTGGGAATGCCATTAACCCCACAGATTCTACATGAAACGTCATACAACAGAGTGTTGCAGGACAATGAAAGATGCTTTGAATAAAACTAGAGAAGAACTAGTTCAGAAGATAAGTTAATTAAATTTGAATACTGAAGCCTTGACAGTACCAGTGACCATTGGTCCGGTAATCCCATTGTATGGAGATAATAAGATTTGCCAGAAACCACAATCTGTGACAATTCCACTAAATAGTCCTAGAAAAGAAATAATAATTACAGATGATCAGGTTAGCGAAAGTGAGTCAATTATTTCACTAATGGATCTCCCTAATGTGGAACCTTTGACTGAGACTCCAAAGAGAGTTATGCCCATGAATTTGAGAGAAAGAAGACCTTTGGTTCATGCTGGAACTGGAGGCGCAACAGTAGTCACCTCTGAAGAAATAGAAAGGTGGGCACAGGAAAGAGATAATCAGAACCCAACACCAAGGATTTTAGACATTAGCAGATTGAAAGTGGAATTAGAAGAGATGATGACAGGATGTGTAGGTACAGAGAGATTGAACGCTTATAATGATGAGGAATTATTATTTTTATGTAAGAGTATAACAAGGAGAGCAAGAGTATTTCATGAGAGATTGACAAGTCGCTTCAGAGATTGGAATAGACCTAGAGAAGTCGAAGTTGTTGCAGAAACCATATCGAGTGGACTCTACTGACAAGGATTTAGAAAGCGTAAATGCTTCTGGAAAGAGACTACAGATAAAAGAATTAATGAACATTTTGCGAAAATGGGGAGACATTGATAAATGGAGAATTAGATGGATAAGAAAGAAGTACAAGCGAGAGAAGCAGCAGCTGCATTTCCAGTAAGAGAAACAAGCAAGGTGGAAAAATTGTGTCCAATGAGAGAGGTTCCTGGAGGTGGATATGTTCATGTTCCTTGGAGTAGACAAGACATTTTGTCATTTACAAATGATTTTCCAAAGCTGAGAGAAAAACCAGTTGAGTGGTACAAACAGGTAGAGAGATTTGTGAAGGTTTCAAAGGTTTTATTGAAGACTTGGATGGTCTATTTGATATAGTGGTACCTGCTGATTTATGGACAGAATGTAAAATTACAATTGACTGGCCTAATGAGGAGTATGCTAGAGATGCAGAGACAGGAGCACCCTCGGAGGAGGTGATGAAAAAGTTTTACCAAGTGATTACGTATCTGAAAGGGAAAATTCCTCCTATAGAAACAGATTGGGTAAAAATAGATAGAACACAAGAACCAAATGAATCTGTACAGGCATATTATGGGAGGTTGTTGCAGGTGTTTAAGCAGTATAGTGGTTTTGAGAATATCAGTGACAAGGATATGGGACATTTTGTGTATCGGTTTGTATATGGGTTGAAACCAGAAATCAGTCGGATGATACAGCAGCACATGTTGTGTTGGCAAAGCAAGACAGTGGATGAGATTTTAAAGTACGCGAAATCTGTGGAGATGTCATTGAGGCCAGGCGTAGGAAGCTAAAAGAGAAAATTATATGGGCACAAGTTAAATTGGCAGAACAGCAAGAAGAGAAAACAAATGACCAAAATAATAATCAAGTGAAAGAACAGAGTCAGAATAATCAAGGAGCGAATCGTAATAAATATAGGGGACGAATGGACAGAGAAGAAGCGAAAAAGAAGTTTCCTTGTCATGCGTGCGGAAAGCTTGGACATTGGAAGAACAAGTGTAAGAGTACTCAGAATAATAAGAGTAATAATGGGACAAATCAAAATGTAATCCCACAGATGCAGAATGAAGCACTTATGCATCAGCAGGTAGTTACACCACAATATCAGGTGCCACCAGCTCCTATGCCAAATTTTGTGAACCATCAAAGTTTCAGTGCAAACACTGGATTTCAAGGAGAAAGTGGTAAGAATATTAGAACAATTACACAATAATTTTTTTACAGAATGAAGAAGAACATTCAGATGTCAAACAATGACGGTGCCTGAGGGGGGGAGGAAGAGGAGTGCGTGCTTGGCGCATCCTTGCCGGTAGATCAGTCAGGTCCATTTGTTGATGGGAGAGTAGAAGGTAAAGACATTACTTTCCTATTGGATACTGGTGCTACCAGGTCTACTGTGAGAACAGCAGACATCCCAAACCTACTCCTCTCGGGAGAATCAATCCAAGTTGTAGGCGTGTCTAACCAACAGATTAGAACCCCAATCACAAAACCAATGGAGGTGCACATTGGAAACTTCAAAGAAATGCATTGGTTCGTAGTTTGCGATTCCAGTCCAGTAAATCTGTTGGGAAGAGATCTTTTGTGCAAGATGAATTGCACGATCTATTGTACACCGGATGGTGTCGCTTTCCAAACCCCTGATGAAGACGTGGTATACAAGATGATGCTGGCCAAACAGGGAACAGAAGTAGATGAAATATTTTCACTAATAACTGAGAATGAATTACCAGAAGAGTTGAGAACCACAGTTAATCCAGAAGTGTGGGATTTTACAGGAAAAGACATTGGGCTAATGACAAATATAGACCCAGTTAAAGTGACAGTGAAAGAAGGTGCAGTGTACCCAAACACCCGACAGTACAAGATGAGTCCAGAAGTAAAAGCAGGAATTATTCCAGAAATTGAACGAATGGTTAAACAAGGTATTTTAAAAGAAGTGATGGGTAGTCCCTGTAATTCGCCAATAATGGGACTGAAAAAGCCTAGCGGAAAGTACAGAATAGTGCAGGATTTACGGAAAATAAATAAAATTGTAGTGCCATGTTGCCCAATAGTGCCAAATCCAGCCGTGATCCTTTATCAGATACCCTGGAATGCAGGTTGGTTTACAGTGATTGATTTATGCCAAGCGTTCTTTTCTATTCCCTTGCACCCAGACAGCCAGTATCTTTTTACGTTTAAGTTTGAGGATCATATATACGCATGGTGTCGAGTTCCTCAAGGGTACACAGAGAGTCCCTCAATTTTTAATCAGATTTTGAAAAAGTGGCTAGAGTCATTGATTATGCCCGGAAAATCTGTTTTGGTCCAGTACATTGATGACCTACTGGTGGCATCAAAAACACGAGAAGATTGTGTCACAGACACAATTGCATTTGCTGAATCATTTGGCTGAAGGAGGACACAAGGTGTCTCCAGAAAAATTACAATTCTGTCAACGAGAAGTTAGATATTTAGGGCATAAAATAGAAAGAGGAGTTAGAAAAGTGACACCGGAAAGAATAAAAATAATCAAAGAAATGCAATTGCCACAGACTCAAAGAGAAATGAGAATGTTTCTAGGAGTGGTTGGATACTGTAGGCAATGGATTAATGGTTTTTCGATGTTAGCAAAACCATTAATACAGATGATCCGGAAAAGAGCAAAAGATCCGATTGATTGGAATGATGACTGCATAGAGGCATTTGTGAAACTAAGAAACTGTTTGTGTGAGGCTCCTGCTTTGGGCATGCCTGATTATTCAAAAGACTTTGCTTTGTTTTGCTGTGAGAGAGAAAATTGTGCACTTTCAGTCTTAACACAGAGACATGGATTGAGTCGACGTCCAGTGGCATATTTTTCAGCTACATTGGACCCAGTGGCTTCAGCATTGCCTGGCTGCTTAAAAGCAGTAGCTGCTACTTGTATGAGTCTGGAGCAAAGTGAGTCGATAGTGATGGGACATCCGGTAAAAGTTTTTGTCCCACACTCAGTTGAGATTCTTTTGACAAGAACAAGAACACAGCATCTCACCCCTAGTCGATTGACTAAGTATGAAAGAGTGATTTTGGGTAGCTGAGAACGTGACTGTGATAAGGTGTACAATCATGAACCCAGCTACCCTACTGCCAGACCCCTGCGATGAGTAAGTGAGGGATGAGAGTGATCATGATTGTTTGGACGTGACTGAGTTATGCACGAAGCCCCGGCCGTGATATAAAAGAGACACCTTTGAAAGAGGCTGACCATGAGTTATTTGTAGACGGTTCCTGCCTCAGAACACAAGAAGGAGGACTAAGTGCTGCATTTGCTGTCTGGTAAAATATCGTGAGGTAATTGAAGCATCCTGTTTACCTGGGGTCAAGTCTGCACAAGTAGCTGAATTGGTTGCCTTAACAATGGCATGTAAAAAGGGGAAAAATTGGAGAGTAACCATATTCACGGACAGTCAATATGGGTTCGGGGCTAGTGCATGACTTCGGCCAGCTCTGGATGCAGAGGGGATTTCTGACTTCTTCAGGATTCCCTATCAGAAACAGCAAAAATGTGAAGGATTTGTTGGAAGCATTACAATTGCCAAAAGAGATAGCAGTTGTAAAATGTGCTGCACATCAGTCAGCAAATGACTATGTGACTGCTGGCAATCAATCAATCATGTCACTTATAAAGCGCACTACATACCCGCGAGGGTGGTGCTGCTACTGATCGAAGAGCCAGGTCTTGAGGAGTCTTCTGAAGGCCAGTAGGTCTTGGGTCTGTCGGAGGTTGGTGGGGAGGGTGTTCCAGGTCTTGGCGGAGAGGTGGGAGAAGGATCTGCCGCCGGCGGTCGTTTTCCGGATGCGGGGGACTGTGGCGAGGGCGAGGCTGGTCGAGCGGAGCTGGCGGGTGGGGGTGTAGAAGCTGAGTCGTCTGTTGAGGTAGGCTGGTCCGGAGTTGTGGAGTGCTTTGTGTGCGTGGGTGAGGAGCTTGAAGGTTATCCTCTTGTTGACAGGGAGCCAGTGCAGGTCTCTCAGGTGGGGTGTGATGTGGCTGCGTCGGGGGATGTCGAGGATAAGACGTGCAGAGGCGTTCTGGATGCGTTGCAGCCGTCCTCAGGAGCTTAGCCGTCATTCCTGCGTAGAGGGCGTTTCCGTAGTCCAGCCTGCTGGTGACGAGGGCCTGGGTGACTGTTTTTCTTGTTTCGGTGGGGATCCACTTGAGGATCTCTGCGGAGCATTCGGAGGATGTTGAAGCAGGATGAGGAAACGGCGTTGACCTGCTTAGTCATGGAGAGGGTGGGGTCGAGGATGACCCCTAGGTTGCGTACGTGGTCGGTGGGTGGCGGGGCTGTTCCCAGTGATGTTGGCCACCAGGAGTCGTCCCAGGCTGAAGGGTTGGAACCAAGGATGAGGACCTCCGTCTTGTCCGAGTTCAGCTTCAGGCGGCTGGTCCTCATCCATTCGGCGACGGCCTTCATTCCTTCGTGGAGGTGGGCTTTGGCGGTGTGAGGGTCTTTGGTGAGGGAGAGGATCAGCTGGGTGTCGTCGGCGTAGGAGATGATGTTGAGGTTGTGCTGTCGGGCGACGTGGGCGAGGGGTGCCATGTAGATGTTGAACAGCGTTGGGCTGAGGGAGGAGCCTTGGGGTACGCCGGCAGATGATCTTGGTGGCCTTGGATCGGAAGGGGGCGAGGCGGACGCTTTGTGTTCTGCCGGAAAGGAAGGATGTGGTCCAGTCCAGGGCCTTCTCTGGATCCCGGCGGCCGTGAAGGCGTGTTCGTAGTGTGTGGTGGCAGACCGTGTCGAAGGCGGCTGATAGGTCCAGGAGGATGAGGGCTGCTGTTTCTCCGTTGTCTAGCAGGGTCCTGATGTCATCGGTGGCGGCGATGAGGGCGGTTTCGGTGCTGTGGTTGCTGCGGAAGCCGGACTGGGAAGGGTCCAGGATGTTGTTCTCCTCGAGGTAGCGGGTCAGTTGTTTGTTGACGATTTTCTCGGTGACCTTCGCGGGGAACGGGAGCAGAGAGATGGGTCGGAAGTTCTTTAGGTCCTTGGGGTCTGCCTTGGGTTTCTTGAGTAAGGCGGTGATCTCGGCGTGCTTCCAGCTTTCCGGGAAGGTTGCTGTCTCGAAGGAGATGTTGATTATTTTCCGGAGATGGGGCGCGATGGCTGTACTGGCTTTGTTGAAGATGTGGTGAGGGCACGGGTCTAGCGGTGAACCGGAGTGGATGGTGTTCATGATCTCGCTGGTGTCCTCGTCGCTGATGTTGGTCCAGGAGAGCAGGCGGTTGGTGGTTGTGGGGGCAGTGGTCTCGGTGGTTGCCGGGGCGGTCGTGGTGTTGAAGCTGTCGTGATGTCGGCGATTTTGCGGTGGAAGAAGGTGGCCAGTGAGTCGCATAGGTCTCGCGACGGCTGGATGTCGTTGGTGTTGGAGCTGGGGTTGGAGAGTTCCTTCACGATGTTGAAGAGCTCTTTGCTGTTGTGTGCGTTGTTGTCTAGGCGGTCTTTGGAGTGAGGCCCTTTTGGCGGATCTGATGAGGTGATGGTGACTGCGGGTGGCGCTCTTGTGGGCGGCGTAGCTGTCCGCTCGTGGAGCCAGATCTTCTCCAGTTTTCGGCATGTTCGTTTGGAGGCCTGGAGGTCTTCGGTGAACCAGGTGGCTTTCTTGCTGGTGTGGCTGTTGGGCGGATTCTTGAGCGGGGCGAGGGTGTTGGCGCAGTCGTCGATCCACTGTCTGAGGTTGCGGGCGGCGGTGTCGGGGTCGGAGGGTTCGGCGGGTGGGCTCAGGGCGAGGGTTGTGGTTAGCTGGTCTTCCGTGACTCTGCTCCAGCAGCGGCGAGGCATTTGTTCGGTGCGGTGGTGCGTGGTGGGCTTCCTGTAGGTGAAGTGGATGCAGTGGTGGTCAGTCCAGTGGGGTTCGGAGGTGTGGTTGAAGGAGACGTGTGGGCTTGCGGATAAAGATGGAGTCGAGCGTGTGGCCGGCAGCGTGGGTGGGTGTAGTCACGAGCTGTCTGAGTCCGAGGGTGGCGAGGTTGTCGATCAGGGTGGTGGAGTTGGTGTCCTTGTTGTTCTCGAGGTGGAAGTTCAGGTCCCCGAGGAGGATGTAGTCCGTGGAGGCGATGGCGTGTGTGCTGACGAAGTCAGCGATGGAATCGCTGAACTGTGGTCGGGGTCCGGGGGTCTGTAGATGAGGGTTCCTCTGAGGGTGGTGTTGGGATCGGTGTGGATCTGGAAGTGCATGTGTTCGGCGGTGCGGAGGGGTGTCGTCGGTGTTGGTTGAGACTCTGAGGGTGTTCCTGTGGACGATGGCGATGCCTCCCTCCGACTCCGCTAGTGCGGTCCCTGCGGGTGATCTTGTTTCCGTCCGGGATGGCAATGGCGATGTCGGGGGCTGAAGCGGGATTCAGCCAGGTCTCCGTCAGGAATGCGACGTCGAGAAGGTCCCAGAGTTCGATGGCGTGTTTGCGGGCGGAGCGGGTGTTGAGGAGGATGCATCTGAGGTAGTTGGGTTCTTTCCTGGGCGGTGGTTTGGCGGGGCGGGCAATAATTATGCTGACCAAGTGGCCAAGTACTGTGCCAAAAATACAGTGGCCATAAATCGAAAAATTGAAGCGGGTGAAACCAGATGCCAACTTATGTTTTTCTCAGTACCAGAAACATGGGATGAGATTAGACAATTGCAGGAAGAAGTTGAAGAAAAGGAAATTTGGATAAAGGCAGCCTGTACAAAGAGACCACATGATGAGGTATGGGTGTACTTAGATGGAAGACCAGTCATGCTAGATTGTTTGCTTTCCAAAATGGCAAAAGTGTATCATGGAGCAACACACATAGGGAGAGACTCAATGATTAGGCTATTCAGACAGAGTTGGTACAATCCGAAATTCAGGGTAATCGCAGAAAGCCTTTGCCAAAGATGCTTAACCTGTCAGCAGCAAAATCCAGGTAGAAAGACAGTGGTAAGCTGGGGAAAGATTGGAAAGGCAGAAGGACCCTTCACTAGATTACAGTTAGATTTTATTGAATTGCCCCCATGCAATGGACTGAAATATATACTTGTCATAGTATGCCTTTTCTCAAGATGGGTGGAAGCCTATCCCACTAGAAGAAATGATAGTCTTACAGTTGCAAAATTGTTACAGAGGGAGTTAGTTCAACGATTTGGTTTTCCAGTCACTTTGGAATCAGATAGAGGCCCTCATTTTAATAATGAAATAATTCAATTAATCTGTGCTGCCTTGAACATTGAACAAAAACTGCACTGTGCTTATCGTCCAGAGGCTTCTGGAATTGTTGAGCAAATGAATGGCACAATCAAGTCAAGATTGGGAAAGGTGTGTGCATCCACAAAGCTGAAATGGCCAGATGCATTACCTCTTGTATTGATCGGTCTCAGAAGTATTCCAGACAGAAAAATAGGAATGAGCCCACATGAGATTCTCATGGGAAGAGCCATGAGACAGGCATTTATTCCTGGAAATAAACTAATGAGTATAACTGATGATCTGGTATTGGACTATTGCAAAGGATTGGCTGAAATGATGCGTTCTGTCTCTCACCAGGTTGGAGAAGACGCAGTCGAAAGACAGCCACACCAAGCGCATGATTTGAATCCTGGAGATTGGGTGCTGGTGAAGAAACACGCAAGAAAGTCGTGCCTAGCACCAAGGTGGGACAAACCGCGGCAAGTCATACTAGTCACTACCACAGCAGTGAAGTGTGCAGGTTTGCCCAATTGGATTCATGCCAGCCATACCAGAAGAGTTCCGAGCCCATCAGAACAACAAGAGCAAACACTGACTGAACAGGCTGAAGCGTCAGAAGTTGTAAACTGTGAAATTGAAGAATCGAGAGTAATATATTCTGAAAGACAACCATATGACGAACAGCCAAGTACAAGTCAGGAAGACTGGATACCAGTGATTGAAATAATTGATGATGTCATTGAAACCAGAAGAACAGAACTGAAAAGACAGGAAAGTAGTCAGGAAAAGACAGGGGAAGAAGAACACACTCAGGTGGAAAATAAAAAAAACTTACACGAACCTGAGGAGGGAAAACTAGAAGAACAGGTTCAGGCAGAAGAAGAAAGGTTTGAAGTAAGACCTGAACAGGGTCAGATAGAATTAGAAGAACAAGCTCAGGAAGAAGAACAAGATACGGTAAGACCTGAGCAGGTGGAAGTAAAGAAGGTACAAGCACAGAAAACAGAGAAACAGAACAGATTGTGCCTAGAATAAATGAAATAAAAAGAACTTTACAAAGAGATAAGGAAGGTGAAAACGCAGTGCAAATCAAAAGAATCAGAAAGGGAGACAATTGGCCAACTGGAGTAAAGAAACTAAAATATCACTTGAGACAATCTGAAAAGAAACCAGAACAAGTAAACGAAGTCACAAGTCAAACACAATCTAAACAAACTTTGGCAGAGATAACTCGAAGAAGTCCAAGATTGAGAAACTTAAACAGGAGATACAAGGCTCCTGAATGGACTTGCGTCATACTCGAGGAATTTGAATCCCTAGATCTGACTGATGAAACAGAAGAAATTCATATTGTTCAGATTGATGAAAGCAAATTGAGGACTCCTTAAAAACGAAAAGGAAAATCAAATTTCACAAAGAAAAGATAAGAGAAAAGAAATTTTCTCAGGAATAAAAATGGCAGAAATTGAAGTTACCGGGAAACCAAAATGTGGATTAAAAAGAAAGTGTTTTAGATTTTGTTTTTGTAGTATTTTGTTAGCAGCATTAGGGTGGTTATTCCTAACAGTAGGAGTACCTTTGTTAATGAAAACAAGTGACAAAAATAATACAGATACTAATGTTAAAGTGGATAGAATAAAAGAAACTGAAATAGAAATAGGGGTAGAAGATGAAGCAAATTATCATAATGAATCAGACTATAATACGTCCTCTGTGTTTATTAAATTGTTATTTCAATATGTTAGCACTATGGAGATTAATAATTGCTACGTGTGTATGAAATTACCATCATCAGTATCAGAAGGGATGACGTATCACCATATACCTTTAACGTATGGTGTGTCATGTAGTATTTTGTCAAGTTTATTTTATGCTACAGGGAGACAAATATTTTTATTCAGACATAGATGTAGTATTTTCTGAATTACCTATTAGAAAGAATATGAATCCAGTAGCCAGTAGTAAAAATGCAGTTTATGGGTGAATTTTTCATAACAATGAGTTCAATAGATTTAGTACAAGCACAAAAAGATAATCTAACATGTACATTAAGAAAAGAAGAAAAAGATTTTTGGGATTTAGTAGAAGAAAGGAGACAGGATTTAATAAAGAAGGCAACTGAACAAAAAACCCATGTACCTCCATGGATTGGGAAGGAGGGAATCTATGCAAGTGGCAAGGCTCATGCTGCGATGTCCCTGGATTTTGTGAAAAGGGAAAAATTCTGCCTCCATAGATTAAAGACCGATTATAACAATAATTACATTGATTTCCAGTGAATGTGAACACAACTTCCTAATTTTAGGAGGGTGGGGACTAAAAGGGGGAACTGATCCTGTATTTCCAGGAGTGTATTATGTTTGTGGGAGCAATGCCTATTATAGGTTACCTGCAAGATGGTACGGGAGCTGTTATTTTGGAATAATTTTTCCAAAGATCTATCATGTAGATAAAATCAGTGGAACCAATGAAAATTCTAATGGATTAACACGTAGAAGAGCTAGTTTTTCAGAAATTGTAGGAGACATTTTCAGTGCATTGATACCCTCAGTTGGAGTCATTTTGAATTCACAGAAAATGTGTAAGTTATCAACCATAGTTGATCGTCTTTCTACAGACACTGCAGGAGGATTCTTAATGATTAACACGGAAATGGTTGCAATCAGGTCTATGGTTTTACAGAACCGTCTTGCTCTTGATATATTGTTAGCAAAAGAAGGTGGAGTCTGTGGCATGTTGAAAATTCAACACTGCTGCACTTATATTCCGGACAAGAGCAGAGAAATTAAAGGATATATTGAAAACATTACAAGAATGTATAAAGACTTGACCCAACTGGAGGTTGACAGTGTGTGGGGAAGACTAACAAAAAGTATATCAGTAGGGAAATGGTTTGTTGGTTTTGGAAAGGGTTTTCTAGGTCAAATAATAATACCATTAGTTATGATAATAACAGTAGTGATGATAATAATGATTACATCCAAGTGTTGTAGAAGAGGTAGGAAAGAGAAAGTACATTTTGAAAGAAAAGGAAAGGGACAGAAACGAAAGAGAAAATATGATGAAATACAGCTGGAAGAAATGAAAGGCAGATTATATAAGAAGATGAGAGATTTAGAAGGAAATGAGTTGATTGATGAAAAATTGAGAGGAGAAATAGAGAAAACTGAGAAATGTTAAAGTTGGTATCTGGGATGGGAAGGGTAATTTTGTGATGGCTTAAGATGCCATCAGAGAGGGGATTGATGGAGCAAAGACTCGTAAATGAGACTTGCTCGGAAGCAATCCTCTCGTTTTAAACTGATTAACGGATTACTAACAACGTGTTTGTAATTAATAATTCGCATTTACAAAAAGACACGCGGGAAGATGAAGCTTGCCTATGTGTTTACTAATTATAACATGAACGAAGGACTAAAACGCACTTTAACAGGGTATCTTTACTGCGCATGCATCTACTGCATCTACGTAGTATGACGTACTAATGCTTGGAGGGAAAATCTTGCGCCTGCACAAAAGGCAATAAAATGGCCGCTTGAAAACTCACATGCATGCCACCTGCTTAGCTGAAATAGAAAGTAAGTTTTATATTAACGCAAATGCAGAAAGGGAAATAATAAATGGAGTGGGTTAGAGTAGAGGTTGGTGGTGTACAGTGAAACCATTTATTTTTGAAAATAACATTTCTTCTTTTGACTTTATTAGTGCGCATTTGGGCCCGCTACACTTGTCTGAATTGAGCTGACTGACGTAACCCCACGCATGCGCACCCGAGAGAGAATACGGAAAGGTGAGTAAGGGCTTGTCACGCGTCCAAGGCCAGCGAAGATGTGCCCTGGGAACATGAGGGTGAAGAGTTCATATGAAGGAGCTTTATTCATAACGTTGCAACATTTTGTATTAATAAAGTTTGGAGATGTATGGGAAAGGAAATGATTTAATAAAGTTTGAGGGGAGGGATTTGAAGACAATGGTTTAAAGAAATAAGTGAAATGTAAGCATGGTGTGAAGATCATCCCCCCCTTCGCCTGTCCAATCAGAGTTAGTATTTTGTAAAATTGAAACATTAATGGGTGGTACATGGCTATGGAAAGGTATAATTGAGGTAGTTTTAGTTAGTTAGAGATGTCTTTTGGGAGCCAGCTTTTGTCGGAGGTGATGCAGAGCTCGGGATGCTGTCGGCGTTGGGGGTGGTGCTGATGCAGTGAGACGCTGATGAAGAAATCGAATGCAGAACCATCTATTTGACTTAATTGGGTTAGAAAGAAGATCGCGGAAGAACCACGAGGAGGAAGAGAGTGTCAGAGAGGGGTGCGACGCAGTCGTCGGTATCTAGAGAGGTGAAGTATCCTGTCCTGATTTCCTGTCCTGAAGTCTTTGTCTCCTGATCTATCCCGGGGGACCCTTACCAGCCCTTTGGCCAGGGGGTTGGTCTTCACACCATACTTGGTAAATATAAATATATCGTATTGATAGATGTCCTGCTCTCTCTGTCCTCTTCTTTCTGAGCTTAGTTATTGTGTAGATCTGAATTGCTAAATGTCTATTGAAACTTGATTGAATTGACACTCTTGCGAATGAGGGTGTTTGTACTGAAACGTTTGAGATGGTTCATACGCAATTAATTTAGATAAAGATTTAAAACTTCCCGAGTCTGTGATGATTTCATTTAATCAAGAAATGTTTAATAAGTTACGTTAATTTATCACCATCAACTAGTTCCAACTAATGGTCCATTGACCAGAGAAAAGAACTAATTGATCAGTGAAAGGTTTAGTTAGGAAAATAAATAACTAGATCTTGAAGTATGAAAAACATAAACTAAGGTCCCAGCGGTCTACTTGCTGTTTAGTGGAAATAGTTATATGGGCCCAAGTGAGTATATGGTAGTGGAGTATCTGTTGTTAGTACACCGCTGGATCAGACTCAGGCACCGGAGGGCTGGGAAACCTTGTTGGCACTTTTGGCCAACTTCAAATCAGGCCGTACTCGACGAGTGCAGAGGTGGCTTTGGGTGTCAGGTTTTTTGCGGCTCTGGATTCCTCAGTCTTCTCCTTTGGTGATTCTTTAGAACAGGCCCGCTGTTGCAGTTTTCGATGAGGGCCAGCAGGGTTGACACCAGGTCAGCTGCTGCTTCTCGGCTTTTGCGGCTCTTCGGTGTCCTCTCTCTTCTTAAGTCATCAAGATCTGCATCTCTGGTGCCAAGGACTCCCCTAAATTCTGAATTTCGGGGAGCCAGATTCACTTTTCAAAGGCACTGCTTCTTTGAAGCTTGCCGCCCCAAGAAGGCTAATCAGCAGGTCATCCTGTGGGAGGGGGTGTTATACTCTCTTCCCGGACAGGCTTTTGTTCTGGGCCTCCTGAAAGCAGAAGCTCTCACCCTAGGAGGTCAGAACAGCATCCCGGGTGGCAGGGTGGCAGAAACCCATCAGCAAGCACACCAGAAGCTGGTAGGTTTTCAGGCGGCACTTGCAAGGTGCCCTCTGGGTGCATGTATTTATAAATCCAACACTACTGGAATCAGTGTGGGTTTACCAATATGAGTTGTTTGATACCCAAACATCCCTATTTTCAGTGAAGCCATCATGCAGCTGGGGAACTCGTTTTCACCAGTGTCTAGCACATTTTAAAATGGCGTCTCCGCTCACTTGTACTGGCAGGAATAGGACTGACCAGCACAGAGGCATATCTGCTCATGCAGGTATACCCTTACATATAATATTCATCACCCTGCCTTACAGCGGTCATGCCAGCTGTAGGGGTTATTTACAAATATTACATGCAGTCTCACGTACATGGCACACAGGGATGTGTGACATGTCGTGTTTTCACTTTTGTCTGCACCAAGACACATAGCATGCAATGTTTGGTGAGGGGTCCTTTAGGGTGGTACAATTTGTGCTGCTCCCCTTAGGCACTCTCTTTAGTACTCCGACCCCAAGTACCAGGGGTGCCATTTACTAGGGACTTACAGAGGGTGATAATGGTATTGCCACTTGCGGGAAACAACTGAACAGTTTTAGGGAAAGAACACTGGTACTGGGGCTCTGGTTAGCAGGAACGCAGTACACTTCAGTCAAAGCTGCATCAATTGACAGGCAAAAAGTAGGGAGGGTACTACAAGAAAAACCCAGTTTCCAAAAGATGTGTAATATGAGGTAAACAATCAATGTGTGTGTTTAAAAAAAAAACAACAACAGGGACTTTGGAGCAGTGCTGAAGGGGAGACGTGGTCCTGGTCTGCACCTGTGCTACAGAGAAGATAAGTGTAAAGCCTTTGGCTAGAAACTACTACAATCCAATGGGAAAAGCACTGGGTACGTTACACCATCATGGCCCTAAGAGAATGTATTCAGTCACCTCAAGGGGTTTATGAAGAAGTTCAACCTCTAAAAGAGACTCTGACTCTAAAGGAATTTAAATGCCCATAGTCGCTTGGCAGATGTTCTTCCATAAAAGGCTCTGAGCTGAAAGGAAGTAAGTTTAGCAACCAAATCTATACGTGAGGGCAGAGAAATACATGTACCTCATGAACAAAATCATATAGTTTCACACTCTCCACAAATTGCTAAACATTATAACCTGACTGTTGAAGAATCTACTCTGGGTAAGCTTGAAAGCATTCCTATCCTAAAGGATGCTAAGCTGGTAGTGCTTGAGCAACCTACAATACTTTCACCGCCCTACCTAACTTCAGCTTCTCCGCAGACAGATTCCATGGTTGAAAAGGAAATTGAGCGGTAGGATCAGTCTGAGGGGGAAGAACACAATGATCTTGAGAAAAAAAAAGTATTAGATGGATTCCCAAGATGAGGATATGATGCTTATCGCATTAGATAACTATAATGCTTATCCAGTTAAGCACTGTCAAGAAAACGCCATCTAATCAATCAGCCAAAGAGTAGCTTTCTGTAATGTCGCCAAGAAAAGAGGTTCTGACCAGATTTAAAAAAAAAAAATAATAATAGTTCAAATCAGCAGCTTCCGATGATTAAGCCAGTACTAAAATCAACATGTGAAAAATTTAAAAACACTGTCAATACAAGATGGACTACCCCATGGTTGGGGAGGAAGTTAAAGGCTGCTCCCAAAGATCAGATCTATGGTAGGAGTAATGTACAATCTGACTGAATGGTGGGGTCCACACAGCAAAAAAAAAAAACACGAAAAAAAACAACAACTTTCGAGCAGGGAATGGCCCATATGACAAACATCAAGTGATTGAATGCCGCAGGTAAAAGAGTAGCATCAGGCAAGACCCTGAATTGACAAATCAACAACTGGCAGGCAGATGAGCAGATATGAGCAGCACCACGGTAAGTAAATGGGAAAAACATAATATATCCCGAGACACACAAGTATAGAGCACAACAATTATAAAAGAAGAAAACAAGATTTCTCAGCCTGGCATTTGCTGTGCTTTACATGTAGCAGGGAACTATCAGGAAGATCAACAACAAATTCTGCTTCTTAGAAAACTTGCTTGGTTTCCCTAGCATTTAGATTAGAAGTCCAACAACATCTTGTAGGAAGAATTATGTTACTTACCCTGTAAGCATCTGTTCTTGGCATGTAGTGCTGTAGATTCACATGCTTTGCATAAGTCCGCCATCTAGTGTTGGGCTCAGATGATTACAAGTTGTTTTTGTTCCATGAAGTTTTCTTCGAGTCATGAGGCTGTGCGACTCCTCCTCTAGGTAATATTGCACATGGTCATCAATGCTATCATCAGATTGTTTTAAGGTGGGTAGGTGAGAATGGAAGTATGCTATATATGTAAGCGATGAGATGTCCATGAGTTAGTATAAATAAAAGTATATGAAATTTAACCTACACAAGATTTACTGGCGAGGAGGGTTGGTGCATGGGAATCTACAGCACTACATGCCAGGAACAGATGCTTACTATTATTACAGATGCTTACTATTATTATTACTACTATTATTATTATATTGATGTATTTGCATGCCAACAAGCCAATGTTGGACAAGCAGTACTAAAAACATTTTCAAACGACTGCAACTCCCACAAGTTAACCACTGCCTAGGGAGAGGGACTGCTTTACAGTCTATGCAAAGCATGTATATCTACAGCAGACATGCATCGAATAGATTGTTACTTACCTAAGTAACAATCTATTCCAAGCATGTGTTCTGTAGATACACACGCTTTGCATAGACTGTAAAGCAGTCCCTCTCCTAGGCAATGGTTAACCTAGGGAGTTGGTTGTTTGAAAAAGCTTTAGTACTGCTTGTGCAAAATTGGCTTGTTGGCGTGCAAATACATCCATATTATCATGTTTTTGTTTGAAATCGGTTTTATTAATTTCCACATACCTGTGTACATCGTTATGTCACATACAATGCTAGTAATAATCTTACAAACAAATAACATCCTGGCAGATCAACAATGACATTTTTGGCTTTACTGAAGAGTCCACAGGGCCCTGACCAGACTCGGCTGTATACAATTGAGTTAGTGCGAGGTCGAATATTCATGGCATAGTGAAGTGGCCCAGGTGAGTAAAATGGTTTTGCTACCGAAGCATATTTTCGCCAGTGTGAAACAATAAAGAATAACTTGAGAAGACAAGAGGAAAGGGGGGCGGGAAGGGGAGAGTCCCGAGGGTCGCTGCTGGAGGCTAGATTATAGCCCTGGTTTGTCCTGGGTGCGTATTGTTGCACCAGCCGGGGCAAGAGTATTGTAATGAAAGAGTGATACGTCTAAGTGGCAAGATATCGCCTGCATTAATATGGACTATTTCATTCTGGGAGCTCAGCCCCTCGCGGTAGTTCAGCATCTTCAAATAGTTGCAGGGCCCGCAAGCGAGGAGGAAGAGAGCGGCAGTGCTCCAGTTTAGACAGGTGCTGTATTGGGGGTTGCCATACTTGCTTAAATTTAGTATCAGAGTGTGTGATGCAGCTGGTCAAGAGCTCCATCGCCATGGTGTACCAGAGGCTGGTGAGCCACACAGAGATCGGCAGAGTCAGGGCTTTCTTCCAATGCAAAGCAATAACCTGCTTGGCTGCCCCTAGCATATGTAGGATCACACGCCAGTCAGAGTGGGTCATGGCTTTAAGAGTTTGGGGTCTGATCCCCAGGATCGTTATCTGCGGAGTGCTCGGGATATGGAACCCCACTACGTCTTTGATGTGGCTCAGCACCTCCTTCCAGAAGAGAGGTAATAGTGGGCAAGACCACCAAATGTGTATGTATGAGCCAGTGTCAGCATTGCAACACCAACACAGAGAAGTGGATGTGGGGAACATTTTCTGGAGACGGAGTGTAGTGTAGTACCAGCGTGTCATTACTTTATAAACCAACTACTGTTGAGCAATGCTTCTATATGTTCGGGGGATATCTCTCCACAGCTGCTCCCATTGCTCCAGAGAGGTATTGTCTGCTATGTCTGAATGCCATTTCTGCTGATAGGGGTGAGGGGGTAGAGGTTTGGAGTGTTGCAGGACCTGGTATGGGCGCGAGATCAGGCCTCGCGAGCCATCAAAAGAGCGTACAAACGTCTCAAATGAGGTGAGCTGGCGCGTGGCCCCTTGCGTGTTGGTAGGTGTATGTAGTCAGTGTCGAATTTGATAGTATTGCAAGCGTGCCGTGGCTGGGAGGTGAAAGTATTGTTTGCAGTGGTCAAAGGATTTGAAGGCCTCTACATCAAAGAGGTCACCAATCGTGCGACCTTCCCAGTCCACCTAGGCCAGGAAAGAATTGGGCTGTAGAGCTGGGGGAAAGCCAGGGTTGCAGTCGAGTGGTGTGTTGGGGGAGGGGAAGGAAGTAAGACCCCGACTGACCGCAAGTCTATCCCATATATCCAGGACCGTTCTCGTGGGGGTAGCAATGTAAGCACTACGCGGTCTCACCCCCCTCGACAGCCAGGCCAGGTCCCACAGGGGGTGGCATGTTACCGCCCTATCCATGTGGAACCAATGCTTCTAACTTTCACGGACCACCCACTCTGAGATATTGCACCGGTGCGCCGTCCAGTAGTAAACAAGAAAATTGGGGCAGACAAGACCCCCTCGATCTCTCGGCAGCATTAGAATTCTGTTGGAGAATCGCAGTCTACCCTTACCCCAAATGAAGGCATTCACTTCCTTCTGGAGGCCTACAATATCCTCTTGGGGGATAGGCATCAGGAGTGTTTGGAAAAGGTAGAGTACCTTAGGCAGAATGGACATTTTCACCCCGTTGAGGCAACCTAGCCAGGATATGGGCAGAGGTTTCCAGCGCCTCAAGTCTTCCCTGACGGGGCGCTAACAATCCGGCCAGTTGGCCTGAGACCACGTTTCCAGCGTGGCAGTGACGTTGAGGCCTAAATACCGAATCGAGCGAGGAGCCCATTGAAACGGGGCGAGAGAGCTTAGTTCGAGGACCTCATGAGGGGTGGGGGGGGTGTTAGGTTCAACGCCTGCGATTTAGTTACATTCATTTTAAGTCCTGAGATGCGTTCAAATTTAGAGAGCAATGTGAGAATCGCCGGTAGGTAGCTCTTAGGGTTGGTCAGGGTGAGAAGGAGGTCATCTGCGAATAGCGCTATCTTGTGTTCATCGCCACCGAATGGTATGCCCTTGATTGTAACAGACTGGCGGATGGTGATAGCTAGGGGCTCTATTGCCAAGGCAAAGAGCAGAGGGGATAGTGGGCATCCCTGGCGAGTGCCCCTATAAATACAGAAAGGGGCCAGTAGGCCATTGACTCTGATCTGTGCCAACAGGGCAACATAGGATGCCATGATACGAGATACCATGACCGGGCCCAGTCCAATCCTCCTTAGTACCACCCTGAAAAAGGTCCGGTCCACCCAATCAAACGCTTTCTCAGCGTTGAGGGAGAGGAGGCATGCAGGGATATTGCGCCGCTGGACCTTTTCCACCAGGTGGGCTACTCGCCGAATATTATCTGCCCCCCGTCGTTGGTGTATGAATCCTACCTGGTCTGGGTCTATCAGGCTGGGAAGGTAGGGCTCCAAGCGGTGTGCCAGGAGTTTAGTGTAAAGTTTGGCATCAGTGTTAAGGAGAGAAATGTGACGATAGGAAGCACAGGACGTCGGGTCTTTCCCTGGCTTGGGAATGAGAACTCTCTCTGCCCTGGACATCGTAAGGGTTAAGCTAGTACTGTCAGTGAGGTAATTGAATAACCGGAGCAGGGAGTCCTGGAGTTGAGGTAGAAACAAGCTTTAGAAGGGAACCGCAAGTCCATCAGGGCCCAGTGTCTTGCCTACCGGCATGCTTTTCAGTCCCCTTTGGAGCTCTTCTAAGGTAAACGGGGCTTCCAGTTGCTGTGCATGGGAAGGGTCAAGAGGCGGCCAGGTACAAGAGGAAAGAAATGGGAAAGGGGGCAAACAAACAACGATAAAAACAGTAAGGCCAACCGGGCCATAATAGTCCATTCCAGTACTGGAGCGTCCCCTTGGTATACACCGGGGTCCCTCTGAGGAAGTCACTCCTCCTGGGGACCAGTTGGATATAATCATGTTTGGTGAACGTGTGGAGTAGACCATGTTGCTGCTTTGCAAATATCAGCAATAGGAATGTTCCCTAAAAAAAAGCCATGGAAGCTCCTAATTTTCTAGTGGAGTGAGCTTAAGGGAGAACAGGTAAAGTCGTTTAGCTTTTGCATAACATGTTTGGATGCATTTCACGATCCATCTTGAAGCACAAGTTACTAACTTATGTAACGATATATCTGTAAGAGACAGTAGCTAGTGACAGATTCCTTACCTTAGAATATCCCCAGGCGTCAGGCTGGATCCGGAAAGTTTTTGCGTAGCAGTACCCTTGCGCGTCGGTAGGCGGCGTCGTGCGGCTCCGCGTCCGTCGTCGGCGTCGTGATCGCCGGGATGACGTCGCGGGCAGTACTTAGGCGCCGCCCCTGCGCGCTGACGTCAGTTCTGTACACGACTTTCCGCGCCAGGAACGCATGAGCCATGCAAGAAGCTGATATAGGTGTCTGAAAAATACTAGGGCCCTGAAAGGGATGTCCTTAACCCTAGAAATCAGTTCGCAGAACGGGGAGGATGGAGTGGGGCGGTAGTGAATCTGTCACTAACTACTGTCTCTTACAGATATATCGTTACACAAGTTAGTAACTTGTGCATCTGAAAGAGACACGTTAGTGACAGATTCCTTACCTTAGAATAGATACCCCAGCAATACCAACCCCGGTGGTGGGTCTGCGAACAAAGATCAGACAAGGAAGTCCTGGAGGACAGAACGGCCAAAGAAGCCGTCCCTCCGGACCGGACTGTCAAGGAAGTAATGCTTTGTAAACGTGTGCAGCGAGGCCCACGTAGCTGCCTGACAGATAACCGGCAGCGGAACACCGCGGCCCAAGGCCGTGGTAGCAGCCGTTGCCCTGGTGGAATGGGCACGCAGCCCAACAGGAGGCTCCTTCTTAGCCAAAGAATAGCAGGTCTTGATGCACAAGGTAACCCAGCGGGAGATGGTCCTCTTGTGCACCGCCCGACCTTTTTTGCACCCACGTAGCCAACAAAGAGCTGGTCATCCACCCGGAAGTGTTTTGTGCGGTCAATATAGAAGGAGAGCGCACGTTTTGGGTCCAGACGGTGGAGCCTCTCCCTCTCTGGAAGGATGCGGAGGCCGAAAGAAGGTGGGCAAAGTGATGGTCTGCCCAATGTGGAAAGCAGTAACCACCTTTGGCAAGAAGGACGGACGCGTCCGAAGAACAACCTTGTCTGGATGAACAGACAGAAAGGGAGGTTTGCAAGATAGAGCCTGGAGCTCACTCACCCGCCGAGCGGAGGTGATGGCCACCAGAAAGGCTGTCTTCAGAGTCAGAAGACGAAGAGGACAGTTATGTAGAGAGCTCAAAGGGAGCGCACATTAAAAGGTAAGGACCAAGTTCAAGTCCCACTGAGGCATCACAAACGGAACAGGAGGAAGAGGTGAGTAATGCCTTTTAAGAACCTGTTAACAACAGGGGACTTGAAAAGGGAGGGCTGATCAGGGAGCCTGAGGAAGGCCGAGATAGCACAAAGATAACCCTTGATGGTACCCAGGGCAGAACCCTGTTGGGCCAGAGAGAGAAGGAACAGAAGGACCTCAGAAAGAGGGGCAGAAAGGGGATTCACAGCCTTTGCTGTGCACCATGCCACAAATTTGTTCCACCTGCAGGCGTATACCACCTTAGTGGAGGGACGCCTGGCTGCCAGAATCACATCACAAACTTCGGGAGGCAAGTCGAAAGGAATCAACTGCCGCCGCTCAATCTCCACGCAAGCAGGTGTAGACTGGACAGGTTCGGGTGGAGGACCATCCCCTGCTGCTGCGACAGAAGATCCTCCCGAAGAGGCAGACGGATCGGGGGATCTACGCTCATATTGAGTAGCTCAGGATACCAAACTCTTCGAGCCCAGTCCGGAGCCACAAGAATGACTTGGGCCCGGTCGTGCCGAATCTTCAACACTCTGGGTAGAAGTGGTATAGCCGGAAAGGCGTACAACAGACCGCAACTCCACTCGCGACGAACAGCGTCGCCGAGCGAGTGCCGCCTTGGAAATTCCAACGCGCAGAACCGATGACATTGCGCGTTCTCTTCGGTGGCGAATAGATCTAACCAAGGCTCTCCCCACTGTAGAAAGAGTCCTTGCGCCTCTTCCGAGTGAAGACGCCATTCGTGATCCATCATGCACCTGCGGCTGAGTTCGTCCGCCCTGGCGTTCAGGGAACCTGCCAGGTGTTGAACCATCAGGAACATGCCCTGATGTTCCAGCCATGTCCAGAGGCGCAGAGCCTCCTGACAAAGGGTCCAAGACCCCACCCTGTTTGTTGCAGTACCACATGGCGGTGGTGTTGTCTGTGAACACCTGCACTACCTTCCCTTTGACAGAGGGAAGGAATGCCTTGAGTGCAAGTCGGATCGCCCGGAGCTCCAGAAGGTTGATATGGAGCCGGGACTCCGCCGGAGACCAGAGGCCTCTGATCTCCGCCTCTCCCATGTGACCGCCCCATCCCAGAAGGGACGCGTCCGTCACAACTGTATGCTCTGGCTGGGGAAGGGAGAGGGATCTGCCCATGACCCATTGCCGGTTCGAGAGCCACCACTGCAACTGTTTTGCAGTTCCCTCCGAGATCTGGACGTGAACGGACAGGTTGCCCTGGTGCTGCGCCCACTGGAACTTCAGGTCCCACTGCAGAGCCCGCATATGCCATCTGGCATGATTGACCAGCAGGATGCAGGAGGCCATGAGGCCCAGCAGCCTCAGGGTCATCCGTACCGAAACCCAGGATAAAGGCTGAAAGATCGGAATCATAGCCTGAATATCCCGGACTCGCCGTTCGGGAGGATAGGCCCGAAACTGCGTCGTGTCCAGAACTGCTCCGATGAAAAGGAGCTGTGGAGAAGGAATCAGATGCGACTTCGGCACATTGATGGAGAACCCCAGCGAGTGCAGGAGTTCGGCCGTAGTCTGGAGGTGGGAGACTACTGCCTGGGACGAGCCCGCCTTCAGCAGCCAGTCGTCGAGGTAGGGGAAGACTGAAACCCCTGCCTGGCGCAGATGAGCTGCGACCACCGCCATCACTTTCGTGAACACCCGAGGGGCACTTGTAAGGCCAAAGGGGAGCACGGTGAACTGAAAATGCTCGGGGCCTACCGTGAACCGAAGGTAACGCTGGTGGGCCGGCAGGACGGGGATGTGGAAATATGCGTCCTGCAAGTCCAAAGCTACCAACCAGTCTCCAGGGTCGAGGGCAGTCAAGACCTGAGCTAGGGTGAGCATCTTGAACTTCTCCTTCCGGAGGAAGCGATTGACGTTCCGGAGGTCCAAGATAGGACGCATGTCCTCCTTGTCCTTTTTGGGCACCAGGAAGTAGTGGGAGTAGCAACCACGCCCTACTTCTGGGGTCGGAACATGCTCGATGGCCCTCTTGGCCAAGAGGGCCGTGACTTCCTTCGGCAGAAGTACCAAGTGATCCCCTGACATGCGGTGGAATTGAGGTGGCATGGCTGGGGGGGTGGTCTCGAAGGGGAGGGAGTAGCCCTTCGGACAATGTCCAAGACCCACCTGTCCGAGGTGATGGTACGCCAGTGGGAAGGTGATGGCGGACCCTGCCCCCTACTGGCGTGCTGTGCACCTGAAAGGAGGGACTAGGAGGGTTTGGAGGCCGCGGACGGGTTGGAGGTGGTGGCCTGACCTGCACGCTGGTTGCCCGATCCGCCACGGCGGAATCCACGGTCCTCGGCCACGCGAAGACGCCTGCTGCGCGGGCCGGTGGCTGGGCTGCTGACGTGAAGGGGCGCCCCTACCGTGGCCACGATAGGGGCGAAAAGCAGAAGTCAGCGGAGGGCGTGTAGCAGAAAGGCCCAGGGACTTGGCAGTAGCCCGTGAGTCCTTAAAGCGCTCCAACGCATGGTCTGCTTTGGACCCAAAAAGACCGACTCCATCAAAGGGCATGTCCATGAGAGTATTCTGGACATCCCCTGAAAAACCAGTGGTTCTCAGCCAGGCGTGGCGTCGCAGCGCCACCGTCGTTGCAATAGACCTGCCCAGCGAGTCGGCGGTATCAAGGCCACATCGTATCGTGTATTTGGCCGCATCCCTTCCTTCCGCAATGGCGCAGGAAAGCAGTGTCTGGACCTCCTCAGAACACTGGGGCAAAACATTCGCCACCGAATCCCACAAGGAGTGGGTATATCGGCCCAAAAGACAAGCGGTGTTGATGGACCGCAAGCCAGCACTGGAGGAAGAAAAACCCTTCTTCCCAAATTGATCCAGGCGTTTGGATTCCCTATCCGGAGGGGCGGTAGGGAAGTCGGTTTGGGAAGCGGAGGCTTGGACAACCAAGCTCTCAGGAGTGGGGTGGACAGAGAGAAACAGGGGGTCGCCCGATCTGGGCGATGGCGTCGGGACACGTTCCTATCCACAGGAGCCCCTGTGTTGGGCTTGGACCAGGCGCCCAAAAGAACGTCAGTGAGGGCGTCGTTAAACGGCAGCACAGTCTCCGTAGAGGAGGCTGCCGGCTGAAGCACCTCTGTCAAGAGATTAGTCTTGACCGCCACAGTAGGGAGTTGGAGATGTAAGGCTCCAGCCGCACTACGCAACACCGTTGCAAAATTGGCTCCCTCCTCCGTAGCCACGGGAGGAGACAGCATGCCAGTGTCAGGGGAAGTATCGAGACCACTGGCATCCCCTAGACCCTCTGTCCAGTCCTCATCATACTGACACTGTTGTGCCAGAGGGTCATCAGACCCCTCCCAGTCCTCCTGGTCCTCCTCTGGTTCAAAATAAGGGGGAGGAGGGACATATAGGACCCAAGGTCTCATCGGCGCCGGAACCGGCGTCGAGCGACGTCGGTCCGGGTCCATGTCCGGAGCCGGACGGAACTGGGGGACGACGCCGCCCGGGAGAACGGCACCGGAGACATTGGCGCCGGCGGAGGTGTCGTTAGGTCGACCGGCGTCGATGGGGGTTGCGGAGCCGGGATCGAGGCCGGGGCCGGAGCCAGGATCGAGGCTGGAGGCACGGGCGACGCCGGAGCCGTCGGCGACGCCGGAGCAACCCTATCAGGGCCCGCGGGGCCCGAAGGCGCACCGGAGGGACCCGGAGGCCCGAAGAGCGGGGCCATGGCCGACAGGAATTCCTGTACTTGGGCCGGATCCGCCCCCGAACCCGGGAAGGACGGGTATTGCGGGGCGACTCCACAGGCATGTCCGGGGCCACGGGGACGGTGCCGGGAGGGGCCTCAGCCGAGTCGCGAGACCGGCGAGGCGAAGTCCTAGAGCGACGATGCTTTTGGACTTTTTGTGTTTGGACTTACCGGACGAAGAAGACTTCGATGCCGACGACCGGTGTGGACTCCGCGATTGACCCCTGGACCTCTCACGCGACCGGGGCTTGCGCGGAGCCGAATGCCGGGCCTCTAGGAGCTTTCGAGACCGCTCTCGCAAAGCTTTCGGGTTGAGGGCCCGGCAGTCGGAACAAGACTCCGTGTCGTGGCCTCGGCCGAGGCAGAAGAGACACTCCCGATGCGGGTCTGTGATGGACATCATCCGAGCACAGGCGCCGCAACGTTTAAACCCGGGCATCCCTACGACACCTTGAAGTGGATTCGAAGAAAAACAGTGAAAAATTCACCCAAAAAGTTTAGTCAAAAAATGACTAGGGCACTGCTCTTCCCGGATCTGCGCTTGCTGGCGCGGAAAAAGAAGAACTGACGTCAGCGCGCAGGGGCGGCGCCTAAGTACTGCCCGCGACGTCATCCCGGCGATCACGACGCCGACGACGGACGCGGAGCCGCACGACACCACCTACCGACGCGCAAGGGTACTGCTACGCAAAAACTTTCCGGATCCAGCCTGACGCCTGGGGATATTCTAAGGTAAGGAATCTGTCACTAACGTGTCTCTTTCAGATATGCCTGATTTAGAAGTTGCCTTTCCCATACGAGGAGGTGCGAAGGCAACAAACAATTATTTAGATTTTCTGAATGATTTTGTCCTGTCAATATAATACATTAGGGCCCTTTTGACATCTAGTGTAATGCCCTTTCTGCAACTGTATCTGGTTGCAGGGGGGAAAATACTGGTAAGTCAATGGATTAATATGGAAAGTAGAAACCACCTTTGGTAGGAATTTTGGGTATGTTCTAAGTACTACTCTGTCTCGATATAGCTGAAAGATCAGCTCCTCAAGAGTTAATGCCTGAATTTCACTTACCCTTCTAAGTGAAGTGATAGCTATCAAAAAGGCAAGGTTCCATGAGAGGTACTGCATTTGACATGAATGGAGTGGCTCAAAAGGAAGACCCATTAGTCTTGTTAGGACAATGCTTAAACTCCAGGCTGGAGCAGGTGGAAGTCTAGGAGGAATAATTCTTTTAAGTCCCTCCATGAAGGCTTTAATAACTGGTATTTTAAACACCGATAAGTATGGTCTATTTTGCAAATATGCTGCAAGATGTAATCGTATAGAAGTGTATGTTAACCCTGTGCTTTGTAAATACAATAGGTAAGAGAGAAGTATTTCTACCTTTGCCTGAAGAGGGTTGATGTCTTGTTTGTGACAAAAGAGAACAAACCTTTTCCATTTTGCTGCATAACATTGCCTTGTGGTAGGTTTGTGAGCCTCTTTAAGAATGTCAATACACTCTTGTGGTAAATTTAAGTATCCAAATTCTAAGACTTCAGGAGCCAAATTGGCAAATTCATTTCTTTGGGATTGGGATGTCTTGGTGTTCCTTGATTCTGTGTGAGACGGTCCGGGGTGAGGTGAAGCTTCTTGCGTGGTACTATGGATAACTCCAGGAGGGCTGAAAACCCTGGTCGTCGAGCCCATGTTGAAGCTATTAGTATCATGGTGAGAGATGTTTGCCCGAGTTTCCTGACCACTAATTGAATTAGTGGGAGAAGTGGAAAAGGGTATGCAAATATCCCTGACCAGCTCACCCATAACGCATTGCCTCTGGATTGATGGTGTGGATACCTGCTTGCAAAGTGTGGGCATTTCTAGTTTTTTTTGTTTCAAATAGGTCTATTTCTGGAAACCCCCACTTGTGAAAGTATGGTTGCAGAACCAATGGGTGAAGTTCCCATTCATGGACTTGTTGTTGCGTCCTGCTTAGAAAGTCCGCAATCTGATTGCTTGTCCCTGGGACAGGTTCTGCTAGAATTAAAATATTGTGATGTATTGCTAATCTCCATATTTTTTGTGCCGAGATAATTGGAGTGTGTGTGTTTTTCCTGTTTTTGTAGATAATACATAGTCGTCATGTTCTCTGTTCGAATTAAGACAACTTTGTGCTGCAGGTGAGGTAGGAAGGCTTTGATTGTTAGATGAACAGCTTGCAGCTCTAAGTGATTGATAAGGATATTCTTGTGTTTGGAATCCCATATTCCCTGAATAGTAAGGTTGTGGAGATGTGCTTCCCAACCCGTAGGGAAGAGTCTGTTCGAATTATTTATGGAACTGGGTCCTGAAACGGCCGCCCCTTGGGTAGATTTTGTGGATTCCACCATTGCAGAGAGTGATGAGTGCAGCTGTCTACAAACACTATATTGTGAAGCTGACCTAGTGGCTGAGTCCATTGGTGAGGGAGACATTGTTGTAGAGGTCTCATATTTAGTCTGGTGTGTGGGATTATGTGAATACATCATGCCGAGAAGTCTGAGAAATGTTTTGGCAGGTATGTGATTTCCGGTTTGAAACGGTTGAGTTAGTGTTACTATGTTTTGTATTCTGTCCGCATTTGGGAATGGGAATGCTAAGTCTGTGTCGAGCATGGCCCCTAGACTGATAAGCAGAGGATTCATCAGGTGGTGATGGGCGGGTGGAATACAAGTCAGGGTCAGTGTCTCCTTGTGGCTCAATGTCAATCATCCCAAGCATCCTCTGGTGGACAAGTTACTTACCTTTGGTAACACCTTATCTGGTAGGGACATGAACTAGCCGCAGATTCCTTACCTTTGAACTTCCAGGCGTCAGGCTGGATCTGGATGATTTTTCTTAGCAGTACCCCTGCACGCCAGTAGGTGGCGTCGGTCGACTCCGCATGACTTCACCTGCGTCTTGTTCACTGTTGTCGTGACTTCCGTATCGTCAATATAACCACCACTCCGGCTAGAAGCGTGGAGCCATGAAGTGACCAACCATGGTGTGTAAAAAAAAAAAAGAAGCTAGAGGCCTGAAGGGGACCAGCCCTGACACTAAAAACAATTCCACAGGGAGGATGGGTGGGTCGGTAAGGAATCTGTGGCTAGATCATGTCTCTACCAGATAAGGCGTTACCGAAGGTAAGTAACTTGTACATCTGATAGAGACATCTAGCCGCAGATTCCTTACCTTTGAACAGATACCCAAGCAATACCTTCCCTGGAGGAGGGACAGCAGAAAAGCTTTAAACCAGAAAATCAAGACAGAGCGGCCAAACAGGCCCTCCCTGAGAATCCAGGCAATAGTGTCTGGTGAATGTGTGCAGATATGTCCACGTGGCCACTTGGCAGATATCACCAACAGGAACCCCATGCTGGAGGGCCATGTTGGCCACCTTCGCCCTGCTGGAATGGGCCCTAGGTCTTCAGGAGGCTGTTTCTTTGCTAAGGCGTAACATATTTTGATACAGAGGATAACCCAGCGGGATATGGTCCTCTTTTGGACAGCACACCCCTTCTTTGCACCCATGTACCCTATAAAGAGTTGGTCATCCACCCGGAACTCTTTAGTGTGATCAAGGTAGAACAATCACGTTCTTTTTGGGTCCAGACGGAGACGCTACTCTTCTTTGGAAGGGTGCGGAGGGTGCATAGAAAGTGGGCAGAGTAACGGACTGTCCCAGATGGAAGGGGGTTACAACCTTGGGCAAAAAAGAAGCCCTAGTTCTCAGCATCACTTTGTCCGGAAAGAGTCAGGTAAGGAGGCTGTGATGACAGTGCCTGCATTCGCTTACCCTCCTGGCAGAGGTAATTTTGGCTGTTTTGACAGTGAGCAACCGTAGAGGGCAGCTGTGCAGCGGCTCAAACGGTGCGCACATCAAGGAAGTAAGTACCAAATTAATGTCCCATTGTGGCATAAGAAAAGGAGAAGGGGGAAACAAGTGGATTAACCCCTTTAAAAACCTCTGCAACAGAGGGGACTTAAAAAGTGAAGGCTGATCTGGCAGCCAAAGAAAAGCCGAGAGGGCTGAAAGGTAGCCCTTCAAAGTGTCCAAACTGGAGCCCTGCTGGGCCAAGGAAAGGATAAACAGGAGAATATCTGCCAGAGAAGCAGACAAGGGGCCAATAGACCATTCTGTACAATATTTACAAAATGTGTTCCATCAGCAGGTGTATACCGATTTCGTGGAGGGACACCTGGCTGCCAGAATAACTTTGCAGACTTCAGGAGGAAGGTCAAAAGCTGTCAGCTGTCGCCACTCAATCTCCACGCAAGGAGGGGGAGAGTGGACAAGTTGGGGTGGAGTACCTTCCCTGCTGCTGTGATAGAAGATCCTCCCAAAGGGGCAGCCTAATCGGAGGATCGATGCTCATAGCCAGAAGCTCGGGACACCAAACTGTCCGTGCCCAATCCGGAGACACAAGAATGACTTGTGCCCGGTCGCTCCTGATCTTCTTGAGCACTCTGGGTAGGAGTGGTATGGGCGGAAAGGCGTACAGGAGGCCTGAGCTCCACTTGCAACAAAAAGCATCGCCCAGCGAGAGCTGCCTTGGAAATTTGAACGTGCAAAACTGCTGACTGTACATTCTCTTCGGAGGCGAACAGATCTAACCAAGGCTCTCCCCACCGCTGAAAGAGACCTTGTCCCACCTCCAGATGGAGACACCACAGGCACCTTCGGCTGAGTTAGTCTGCTCTGACATTCAGAGAACCGGCCAGATGTTGAACCACCAGGGAAATGCCCTGCTGTTCCAGCCAAGTCCAGAGGCGCAGGGCCTCTTGACAGAGTCCACAACCCCACTCTGCCCTGTTTGTTGCAGTACCACATGGCAGTAGTGTTGTCTGTGAACACCTGAACTAGCCTTCCCTTGATGGATGGTAAAAAGGCTTTCAGTGCCAATCAGATTGTACAAAGCTCCAATCGGTTGATCTGGAGCTTTGCTTCCGCCGGAGACCAGAATCCTCTAATCTCCAACTACACCAGATGGCTGCCCCATCCCAAAAGAGACGCATCCGTCACTACTGTGAGATCTGGGTGGGCAAGGGAGAGGGGTCTGCCTCTGACCCAATCACGGTTTGTCAGCCACCACTGTAGGTCTTTCGCAGTGCCCTCGGATATGTGAACCAGGTCAGTGAGATTTCCTCGATGCTGTGCCCATTGGAACTTCAGGTCCCACTGCAGAGCCCACAGGCACCACCTTGCATGGACCAGAGTCTGTCTCACCGAAATCAAGGATAGAGGCTGAAACATTAGTATCAGACTGAATATCATGGACTGGCAGTTCTGGAGGATAGGCCCGAAACTGCACTGTGTCCAGAACCTCGCCAATAAAAAGGAGCATCTGAGAGGGAGTCAGATGTGACCTTGGCACGTTGATAGTGAACCCTAGCGAATGGAGAAGGTTCGCCGTAGCCTGGAGGTGGGAGACGATTAATTGGGACAAGCCCGCCTTCAACAACCAGTCGTCGAGATAGGGGTGGAAGACTGGAACCCTGATCTCCGCAGATGGGATGCAATCACATCCATCTCCTTAGTGAACACCCGAGGGGCACTGGTGAGGCCGAAGGGGAACCCGGCTAACTGAAAGTGCTCGCAGCCCACCGTAAACCGCAGATAGCGACGATGGGCAGGCAGGACAGGGATATGAAAACAGGCATCCTGCAAGTCCAACACTACCATCGAGTCTCCCGGGTCCATGGCAGACAGGACCTGAGCTAGGGTGAGCATCTTGTACTTCTCCTTTTTGAGGAAGTAATTGAGGGCTCGGAGGTCGAGGATAGGAAGAAGGCCTGCGCCCTTCTTTGGGAACAGAAAATAGCATGAATAACAACCACAGACTACTTTGGGCAGGGAACCCTCTCTATAGCTCCCTTGGTCAAGAGAGTTTTTGACTTCCTCGCACAGTAGGCAAGGTGATCCTCCATCTGCAGACTGTACACTGGAGGCATGGATCGAGGGGTAGTTTTGAAGGGGAGGGAGTAGCCCCTTTGGACTATATGCAACACCCACCTGTCCGAGGTAATGGCTCACCAGTGGTGGAGATGGTGATGTATTCTGCCACCAACTGGTTTCGAATGATCTTGGAGGATCGGACTAGGAGGGTTTTGTGGTGAAGGAGGGGATCGTGGCCTGGCTCGAATTCTGGCCTCCCGACCCTAGGGGTAGGGGGTGAAATGCGTCCACGGCCCCGCAGAGGCTGCTGACCTTGCAGGGCCATCTGGCCGGAATAGGGTTGGCGCAGTTGGTAGCCCCTTCCATAGCCATGAAAGGAGCGAAAAGCTGACACAGGCCGGGATGTAGTGGTGAGGCCCAAGGACTTGGCCGTAGCACGTGAGTCTTTGAAACCCTCAAGTGCGGCATCTGCTTTGTCTCCAAAGAGACAGGAGCCATCAAAGGGTATGTCCATAAGATTAGCTTGGACATCCCCCGAAAAACCAAACGCTCTCAGGCAGACGTGGCGACATATGCCCACCGCCGTCGAAATCGCTCTGCCCTGCTAGTCAGTTGTGTCCAAGCCACATCGGATGGCGAACTTCACTGCATCTCCCCCGTCTGAAATGGCTTGGGAGAGTAGAATCAGGTCCTCCTCTGAGGCTCTGGGCAGCACCTGCCCAACCGTGTCCCATATCGAATGGGAATAATGGCCCAAAAGGCATGCGGTGTTCACCGACCTCAATGCTAGACTGGCAGACGGGAACATTTTCTTCCCAAAGCTTTCCAGTCTCTTGGATTCCCTGTCCAGAGGTGCGGAAGGGAACGCGCCACGGGAAGTGGAAGCTTGAACCACTAAGCTTTGTGGGGTGGGAGGGGCGGTGAGGAAAACAGGGTCGCTCGGTGCAGGGCGATGGGCAATCGTTCTATTCACAGGAGCCCCTGTGTTAGGCTTGGACCAGGTGCCCAAAAGAACGTTCGTCAGGCCTCATTGAAAGGCAGCAAGGGTTCCAAGCTGGAGACACCAGGCTGCAGGACCTCTGTCAAGACGTTAGTCTTGACTACCACTGTAGGGAGCTGCAGGTCCAAGACCTCTGCAGGACTACGCACCGCCATAGCAGATGAAGCCCTCTCCTCCATAGCCAAGTTAGGGGGAGACAGCATGCCCGAATCTGGGGAGGTGTCCAGGCCACTGGCATCACCCAGTTCCTCATACCAGTCCATGTCTTGAGGTTGCAGGATTTCTAAGGGGTCCTGCTCCCCCTCCCAATCATCCTCATCCATGCCTAACCCTTCAGAATAGGGGAGGTTGAACAGCATAGAGTTGTACAGATCAGTTGGCGCCGGTCTCTGTGTTGGTGGACGCCCGACCGGCTCTGTGTCGTCGGGAATGAGGCTTGGGGAGGCGGCGCTGGCGAGGCAGAGGACCTTCGCGGCAGGCGCAGCACCGGGGAAGGTCGCTGTGGAGGTGCAACCAGCGCTGGTCCGGACATGGGTCCAGTAGGAGGCCTTGTTACCGGAGCCTATGGCGCAGAACTCACGGGAACTCACCCGTCATCTGAGCCTGTGAGGCCCGAGAATGCACCAGCAGGGTCAGGCTGACCAAATATGGCGCACATGGCATCATAAAACTCTTTAAGTAGGCAGTAGTCGCTCCCAGCCATGGAAAGGGAGGGAAACGCGGAGCTGACCCAGGCACCCACTTCGCAGAGTGGGACCTCAAACGCTAAAGTTCCTCCGTCTCATTGAGCAACGGACAAGGCGAAGTCGAAGCACGCTTCGACTTCTTGTGGTGCTTCTTACCCGACTTCGATGAAGAGGACTTCGATCCACCGTAGCAGTGCTCAGACATTCCTCTCAACCGGGATCGGCGAGGCGACCTCTGTGGTGCCGGGCACCAGGCCGCGATCAGCTTTAGGGACCACCTCCTCAAAGCCTTCAGCGCCATGGCCCGGCAATCGAAGCACGACTTCGTGTCGTGGTCGCGCACCAGAGACACACTAAGTGGGGGCCCGTGCCCAACATGGCGCAGTGACAGGCGCCGCACAGCTTGAATCCTGAAGTCTTCTTGCTAGACATCCCTAGCACACCAAAAGGAGTCGTATAAAAAGTCTGTAAAAAAAATGACAGGGGATACGCTCTCTTCAATGGATCTGCGCTGACTGGCGCAGAAAGAAAAGAACAGCACGCCAGAGTGGCGGTTATATTGACGACACGGATGTCACAACGATGACGTCACGCGGAGTCGACCAACGCTGCCTACCGGCGCTCAGGGGTACTGCTAAGAAAAATATTCCGGATCCAGTCCGACGCCTCGAAGTTCAAAGGTAAGGAATCTGCAGCTAGACGTCTCAATCAGATGGTGTGTTTTCTGGGACGTCCTGATCATCTTCACAAATTGAATGAGGGGAAGTTACCTGCCTCAGCCAAATGTGGTGAGTGAAATGGTGGAGTAGGTAGTGTTTGTGATGTAGGTGAAGTTGAAATGGAAATGTGCAATGGACTAGTTGCAGCATCTTTTCTTTTCATAGGTTGAGCAGGAATGTCCAGGGCCTCTTCAAATGTCAATTGCTTTTTAGAAGTGTGTTGTTTTGGTGGCTGGACTACTATTTCCTTGGTCCCAGGCTGAATTTGAAGTCTTTTTTTTTTCCGGATCGAGCTGTTCTTGAAATTGTTAGAGGATTGGCTCTGGTGGGGCTTTTGGTCCGAAAACAAAGCATTTCGGAGGTGGAAGCTTTGTTTTAGCTATAGGTATGTTTGGATCCGAAATTGATAGTCTCTGTTTCGGTGCTGAGACCGAAGATAGAGATGCTGTGGCCCCGAATGTGGAGGAGGTGGATGCCCCTGCTGCTGGCTTAATTTGCAGACCCGAGCCGGAGGGCGGGGCATCCAAATCAGTTTTTCGGTGCACGCGATGGCTTTTTTGCAGTGGCGGCTCGCGAGCAGTTTTTTCTGTGGAAGCCGATGGTTTGGGCTTGGGATCAGGGGTAGAAGTTCACTGTCTGTTCCTTCTGTGCCGGCTGAAAAATGGTCGAGTCCTCATCAGAATGGGACTCGGAATCTTGGATGGAAAGTGATTCCTCCAGTCCCGCTGAAGCTTGTTCCCCCCCTCCTCTTGTCGACCGAAGATGGCCGGGACATCGTCCGTTTGCTTGGCTGCGTTTCCTGTCGTCAAGCACGTTGGTCCCGAAGAGTCTTTTTAGATTGAAAAGACTCGCCGGTCACACAGCTGTCCTCTCGATGATCGGGCGAGAGGCATAGACTGCAAACGGGATGTTGGTCGGTATGAGGATATTTGGAGTGACAATTCGGACAGAAACGGAACGGAGTGCGTTCCATCAGCACGTCATTCTCCAAGAGCGTTGGAAACGGAGATGTTCAATCCGTGGGCCAAGGAATCAAGCTGAAAACCTGCTATTCAGAAGGGTGTGTGGGACGCAATAGGAGACCAATCGAGACAATACCGTTGAGTCAACATATTAACAAATTGAAGGGAGCCCGAAGGAGTCTCGAACCGGAGCATGAGATATTACATCCGAAAGCCACACCCCCGCTCCGCGGAAAAAAAAATAATTGAAGATGGCGTCGAGGACCATGCGCAGTATTACCAAGAGGAGGAGTCACACAGCCTCGTGACTCGAATAAAATTACTTGGAACAAAAACAGCTTGTAATCATCCGAGCCCAACACGAGATGGCGGACTTATTCAAAGCACAGAGTTTTTGTTGCAGTAGTACCGCCATGCTTTGGCTAGATAGGGGAAACACCACCCCCTGCCAAGGGCCCATTTGGCACCAGGACAGGTGAGAAAATTAGCTAGTCAAGAGGCGTGTTCACCCTCATGCTAGCAACACCCCTAAGGTTGGCTACCCGAAGTGAACACGAGAAGGAAATTTCCACCATCTTGGGTTTTGGTGGAATTAGGTCCTCTGGGTCAGGGTGTAGGAAAGTGGGTTTCTGTTGCAGTAACCCCCCCACTTTTTGCCTAACTGATGCACTTTTCCTTGGTGTGCCCTGGGTCCCTGCCAATCAGGTACCCAGGGCCTGTGTTCCTTCCCTAAAACTGCATTACAGCCTAAACCCAATTGGCCTCTCTGGCCACAGGTTAGCCCCTGGTAAATGGTACCCTAGGTACCCAGGGCACTGTGACCAGAGAAGGCCTCTAAGGGCTGCAGCACTTATTGTGCCACCCTTGGAGGCCCTGTACCCTGACACCCACACACTGCCCTTGCAGGCTGAGTGTCTTGGTGCAGAACAAAACAGAGTCGACATGGCACACATCCCTGTGTGCCATGCCCACAAACACACTGCCCTGGCATACCTCAGTCACCCCTCTAGCTGGGTGCCCTATGCCAGTGGTGAGGGTACAGGTGCATGAGCCCTGTGCCCTACAGTACCCAGGTCCATTCCTGGGCACTGTAAGTGCAGTGCTGCCATTTCAAGTATATGGTGCTGGGAGGTCGTCAGCACGAACTCCACAGCACCATGATGGCTGCACTGAAGACTGAGAAGTTTGGTATCAAACTTCTCAGCACAGTAAACCCACACTGATGCCAGTGTGGGATTTACTGTAAAATGCACAACAGAGGGCAACTTAGAGTTGCCCCTGAACCTAACCTACAATCCACGTCTTGTCTGAGGGGCTGCCTAGGCTGCCACACAGCAGACCTGTTGCTGGACCCCTGGGTAGAGAGCCATCCGCTCTCCCGGGCCTGCAACAATGCACATCCTGGGCGAGGTGCTAGGCCTCCTCCCCAGGATGGGCAGGGGAAGCTTCAAAGGCATTCCGCCTTTGTGAGCTTCCCCAGACCACTTGCTGTACTCAGCAACTGGTCCCCACCGGTTCTTCCCCCCCATCCTGGCGGGAAACACCAAGGGAGGAAAGGGGGTGTGCCACCCTCTGCCAACCCCACCCCTCAGGTGGGGGAGGCGAGGTGAAGCACATCTCCGGGCTCTCGCCATCTTGAAGATGGGGAGCCCTGCCCAATCAGGACTAGGCTCCTGCCCCCCCTCCCACAGGAGAGTGGCAGGATAGGGGGTGTACCCACCCCAGGGCAGGGACCCATTGGTCCCTGCCCTTTACCTACCTGTAACGCCCCTAAATCTAGTATTTAGGGGCACCCTGAACCTTCCTTCTTTAGATTCAGCAACAACAAGAAAAGGAAGAAGAAGGACGAGAAGCCGTGCAGAGCTAACAAGAGGACGACGCCCACTGACTTGGCCCCAGCCCTACAGGCCTGTCTCCCCTCGAACCTGCTCCTGCAAAACCCCGGCGTGGCCAGCAACCTCAAAAACCCCGGAGGACCTGCCTGCCTTCACTTTCCAAGCCGTTTCTCCCGTGAACACCGGACATGTTTGAACTGCAGCTTCTGGTGCCAGCCAGGAACCGCGAATCCCGCACACTCTGCACCCGCCGAATCTGGCCCGAGCTCGAGTGGACAAATACCCAGAGGAGGTCCCCCCCGGCGATCCTGACCCGAGATCCGGCGACCCCTGACCTGCCTCAAGCCTCCTGACAACGCCTGCAGCCTCAATCCAGAGGACCCCCCCTACCACGACCAGAGCGGGTAAGAAAATCCGACGTCCCAAGGCACCCCTGCACCCGACGCCCCACGGCCTTGTGTGCCCAAACCAACGGTGCCCAACCAACCCTCTACATCCCAACTTACCCCTCGAAGTGGTGGTTGCTCCTGGAAGGTCCTCGTCCCCGAGCCTGCAGTGTTTCTTTGTCCCGGAGAATCTCCATTGAAATCAACAGGGCACCAGACCTCAAAACAGCACTCTGCACCCGGCCGCCCTAGTGCCGCTGAGGGTGCAACAACAGTGCATCACTGACCCTGGGAGACCCCTGTGTCTAACCCCAGAACCCTAACTCAAAAGACCGATTACTTACCTCAAAACCGATAACTCATTTTTCCTCATAGGATAACATGGACACTTTTTCTTCCAAAAAGTTTCTAAGTGTCGACTTTTGAAAACTAAGAATATTCCTTAAAAATCGCACAAATAACCTAACCGAATTTTCTCAACTGTTTGCAGGAAAGGTCCCAGTGCCGAACCTAGGTGTCCAGCACTGAGTAACAAAAGTAATTAAAAAGTAACTTACCTGTGAATTGAATTTCCTTCCATAGGATAACATTGGTGGTTCTTTGTGAAAAAGTTTCTAAGTGTCAACTTTTGAAATACAAGAATATTCTTTAAAAATCGTACAAACTACAAAAACGTAATTACTTACCTGTTTTAAGTAAATGTCCCAGTGCTGAATCTAGGAGTCCAGCACTGGATTACAAAAGTAACGTTAAAGTAACTTACCGGCGAATTGAATTTCCTTCCATAGGGTAACATTGACTGGTTTCACTTGGAAATTCTTCTAAGTGTTGAGTTTTGAGACTTTAAAATATTCACCTAAAATCAGCCGAATTACGAAACGAATTTACTCACCTGCTAGCAGGAGAGATCCCAGTGCTGGATCTTGGTGCCCAGCACTGACCCTAAAAAGTAATCACAACTGTACTTACCGGTAACTTGAATTTCCTTCCATAGGATAACATTGCCTGGTTTTTGCTGAAAAAGTTTCTAAGTGTCGATTTTGCAAACTTACAAATATTCGTTAAAAATCGCCTGTATAACAAAAACACATTCTTTCAACTGTTTACAGGAGATGCACCAGTGCTGGATCCAGGATCCAACACTGAGTAAGAAAAAGTAACGATAACACTACTTACCTGCTAAGTGAATTTCCTACCATAGGATAACATTGGTGATTCTATGTGAAAAAGTTTCTAAGTGCCAACTTTTAAAATACAATAATATTCCTTAAAAATCACACCTGTAACCAAAACGTTTTTACTCAACTGTTTACAGGAGACGTCCCAGGACTGAATCTAGGATCCAGTCCTGTGGTTAGAAAAGTAATCCAAAAAGTAATCTATTGTATTTAACTAGAAATTCCCATTGAGCTCAATGTATAATTGTGTTTAAAATTGTGTTGCCTATTGCAACAACTGTAACGATTGCATTCAAAAGTCTATTGCCTATTGAAAGTATTTACCTAAAGCATCTCATTCTGAGACAGTATATTTTGATACCTGTTGTTGGTTCTAAAATAAAACAAGCATATATTTTTATATACAAACCATTGGCCTAGAGTTCAGTTCTTGAGTGTGTGGCTTCATTTGCTGACTGAGTGTGTACAACAAATGCTTTACACTGTCCTCTGATATTGCCTTACTGCTCGACCAAGCTACCACTTTAGAGAGTAAGGTTATATCTAACTCTTAGCCTCTGCCAAACCTCTGGGGACTGTGGACCCTGTGCACACTGAACCTTACTTTGGTTCAGTATATACAGAGCCACTTTCTTACACAGGGTAATGCCCACTTCCCACAGGAAGTGGAAATTTAGAGGGTGTAGCCACCCTAAAGGTAAGTAGCCCATTGTCTACTAACTGACACTTCCTTTAACACTCCTAAATACAGTATTTAGATGATATAACTGATGCCAGGACCTCCGGTTCGCCGGACCAAACGAAGAAGTGGACTGAAGTTTGCTGACCAGAGAACAGAGAAGCAATGACTAACTTAACACCAACCCTGCCAGCCTGCGTTCTGCACTCGACCCTCGTGGAGAAACGGACTTGTGCTGCCACTGTGCAGACTCCAAGAAACCCAGAGGGCTGCCAGTGCTTCATAAATCGCCAGAGAACTCCCTTGGAATAGAGGAGATACTCCCCTGCAGCCGCAGGCACCCTAAGAAGCAAGGTCCAGTTCACTGGCCTGCTGCTCACTGGGGCTACCAATACTGCTGCCGCCCAGGAAGAGGTAGCCGTTCTCCCACAGGCCTCCAAGTGTGGGGACGCCAGGACTGACCGGAGCCAGACAGTGCCAATACCTGGGGTATCGGACCCCTTGCAGTAGCCAACATTTGCTGTGTCCAATCCGGACATCAACACAGAGGAAAACTGACCATTTGCTGTGTCCAATCCGGACATCAACACAGAGGAAAACGGACTTGCACGTCAAGGGACTTCAGGGACAGTGAGACCCACATGGAGAGTAGCCTAGCTGTCCTGTAGGACCCTCATCAACAGAAACCAAGACAAAGAAAGAGCCTCTGACCGCCGCCACCTCAAAGTGCCTCTGCACCCATGCCCCACAGCCTGAGTCAGAGGGAGGAGTCTATGCCAACGGGGTCCTGGGACCCTCAAAGGCTAATCCCACCCTTGGGTTTAGCAAGAGTGGACTTCTTGTCGCTGTCTGCAGCCTCTTTCTGCAGGGCCTCTCCAACCACAAGTGACCAACACACGTTCCAACACCAAAAGGCACCAGAGCCCAACAGCCCGACGAGAAGTGGACCAACGGTGTCTCTACGTGCCCGAGCAGGACAATATTCGAGCCCCCCTGTGGGTTCACCCGGATTGGTCCTTCAGTTCCTGCTTGCAGCCTCTTTCTAACGAGACCGATCTTCACTGAAGTGAATAGGGCTCCCGACACTAACACCTCTGCACCCCGATGCCCCAGAGCCACCAGAGACCTGTTGGTGTGGCCTTGGACCTTGCCCCATACTCACTTTAAATTCCAGAGAGGGGTCCCCGTAGGTCGCTGTTAAGTGTCACAATGCAATACATGTTTTACCCCATAGGAAAACATTACCACTCCAGAAATAGCACTATCAACTTTTGAAATGCATAAAAATTCACAACTCAAAAAGTACTTAGATGATCTAAGTATCTTAACTCCTATAAAAAGGAGTGTTATTTTTATAAATTGGAGTCTGATTTCTTTACTGAGTGTCTCAGTTACTGCCTTTGTGTGTGCAATAAATGCTTCGCACTTCCCTTTGATCAGCCTAACTGCTCGCCCACACTACCACAAAAGAGAGCATTTGGGTTATCATTTGTGCCTCAATCAACCAACTGGGGTTTACTTGGACTCTTTACACAGTGTACCTCATTTTGGTCCACTATATAAAGACACACAAGATGATGGACGGAATGCTGCACATTGGAAAACATTCACCCCCAGTCACAGATCTGGGTTTAATCCATCGTTATTTTGCTTCACCACGCCACCCCAGTTCAGACATAGCCATATGCAAATCAGTCTTGACCCTGTGCCTCATGGGAACAGTCCAGACCGAACTGCCAAGCCATGTCTTCTCTGGACCGGAATCAAGCATCCTAGGACCGGTTTCAGGCTATCAGCCTTCATCAGCCAGGATAGCTTGACTCCAGTGGCGTAGTGAGCATAGGACCCACGTCTGGGCATACCCTTCCCACTTAGGGCGAAATGCAAAACACACAAGATGATGGACGGAATGCTGCACACTGGAGTCAAGCTATCCTGGCTGATAGCCAGAAACCGGTCCTAGGATGCTTGATTCCGGTCCAGGGAAGACATGGCTTGGCAGTTCGGTCTGGACTGTTCCCATGAGGCACAGGGTCAAGACTGATTTGCAATTGGCCATGTCTGAACTGGGGTGGCGTGGTGAAGCAAAATAACGATGGATTAAACCCAGATCTGTGACTGGGGGTGAATGTTTGCCAATGTGCAGCATTCCGTCCATCTTGTGTGTTTTGCATTTTGCCCTAAGTGGGAAGGTATGCCCAGACGTGGGTCCCGTGCTCACTACACCACTGGAGTCAAGCTATCCTGGCTGATGAAGGCTGATAGCCAGAAACCGGTCCTAGGATGCTTGATTCCGGTCCAGGGAAGACATGGCTTGGCAGTTCGGTCTGGACTGTTCCCATGAGGCACAGGGTCAAGACTGATTTGCATATGGCCATGTCTGAACTGGGGTGGCGTGGTGAAGCAAAATAACGATGGATTAAACCCAGATCTGTGACTGGGGGTGAATGTTTGCCAATGTGCAGCATTCCGTCCATCATCTTGTGTGTTTTGCATTTTGCCCTAAGTGGGAAGGGTATGCCCAGACGTGGGTCCCGTGCTCACTACACCACTGGAGTCAAGCTATCCTGGCTGATAGCCAGAAACCGGTCCTAGGATGCTTGATTCCGGTCCAGGGAAGACATGGCTTGGCAGTTCGGTCTGGACTGTTCCCATGAGGCACAGGGTCAAGACAGATTTGCATATGGCCATGTCTGAACTGGGGTGGCGTGGTGAAGCAAAATAACGATGGATTAAACCCAGATCTGTGACTGGGGGTGAATGTTTGCCAATGTGCAGCATTCCGTCCATCATCTTGTGTGTTTTCCACTATATAAAGAGCCAGCTTCCTACGCATCTCAGAGATGACATTTGGTAGGCTGCATCACTTCAGCTCAAAGTTTATGAAATTTAGAGAAGTGAGAGAAACAGCTAATTCCATGGGTGAAATAAATAAATATTCAAGCATCAACTTTAACGTAAGAGGACCTACAGAAGCATTCCGAAATAGGTCTATAACAACCATGTCAGTTACATTAGGCATAGCAGCAGCAGACAGCACAGCAGTATTGACACTCACCAGTGTTGTAGAGAGGCACTAAAGCAATAAGAGATCCAGAGCCATAAGACCGCAGAAAGGAAGGTCCTTTGCCACTAAACAAGGACTCCAATAAACCCTAACCATTCAACACCCCTCAGGGAATTTAGGGACTCCAATGCTGCAGACTATTCAACACCCATCAGTGGAGATCTAAGGTTTTTGCCATACAAGTGGAAAGAGATCCCTCAGATCACTGGGTACTTTTGATAATCAGGGGCAGTTACTGTATAGAGTTTGAACAGATGCCATTGAGTCTTACACTAAATCTGGACAGAACCAGCAAAAATCATTTACCTCACCTTCTGGAGGACTTGTCAGAGGAGCAGTGAAAGATAAGTATATTCCATTTATGTCTCTACATTAGAGTGGCACATAGAGAGGGTTCCTACACTTATATTGTTTGTACATATCTGTTCTACAGGTGTATTTCAAAATAACAATGAAAAGAGGTGAATCCACACTTGTAAACAGATGACATGACAGCACTAGGTTTGACGGATGCTTACTTCCACATCATGAGCATTCAGGGCATGAACAGAGTGAGATGTGTAGTAGGTTGAAAATATTACATAGTGAAAGTTATTGCTTTCGGAATAAAGTCAACACAAAGTTTTTATCAAATGCCTAGCGGAAGCAGCACATCTGCTGTATTGCTATGTACCCATATCTTGGAGACTGGTAAGGGGAAAAAAAAATCAGAAATGCAGAACACATGCAGCAAGCCATTGTGTTGCTATACCATTGGGGCCTTAAAATGAATTTGGGAGAAAAACACATTTATAGTCAGTGCTGGTCCAGACCACATAGGCAAAACGTTACCAAAAACCAGAGTAAAGGTTCTTCTTAAATTGGTTGCTCATTTCCAGATGTCACAACCTCTGATACGGAAGACAGTAATCACCCTGTTGGGTTTCAAAGCACCATGTACAACACTGGTTCTAAATGGATGACTACAAATGTGCCCCCTTCAAGAATAGTTGACAAATCAATGGTTTCACCTGACCAGGGACTGGGAAGATCCAGCACTGAAGTCACTCAGAGTACAACATAGACTTCAGTGGTGGAACAGGTACACATTTTTAAAGGCTAGACCTTCTGCAGGATCTTGCACGCAGAAAATGGTACTTACCTTTGGTAAAGATATTTCTGGTGGATACTATACAATTTCCTACCTTATGGGTATGCCTTGGTGTCAGACTGCATCTGAAAACTTTCACCTCCAGCAACAGCTCTTCAGCACTGCCTGGAGGCACCATGAAACTCCAGCTGCTGCTCCACCCACCCAGGAAGTGTTGATACCAGCATATACATCTCCTGGCAGGAAAGGGAATGGTGTCAATTGCTTACTTTTTTCATACCTAACTGAGGCATACTGAATTGGTCTGGGGCATGGAGCTATTTATAAGGCAAAGACTCTGTGGGAAGAAGTATCCATCAGAAAAGTTGGTTAATGGCAGAAAGCTAGATTAGTTGTAAGGGGCTGGTACAAGGCCTGCACCCATAGACCACTACGAGTAGCTGAATGCATGTATGTTTGTTAAACAGCTGGGTTGAGAGCGCAGAGGTTGGATGTGCACTCTACACTCAACATTTAGTGCACACAGCATGTGGTTCTAGAAGAGTTCTTGCCGCAAATAATGTATTACATACAGAAAACAGGGAGGTGTATATTCATTTCTGTTGTCTAGGGTGGTTCAACAGATTTGGTATTAGGTGTAAAGCTATCAAATTTATCTCCTGGTGAACACAGCCTGGGATTACACAAATCTACCAAGCAGAATTAACCAGGAGGCTATTAAAAAAACCTTTTCACACATCGGAAACTCAGACATCAATCTGTTTGCCACGCATGGAAATGCAAAATGCCAATGCCCCACCACCAGATAAAGACAGGCACGTGCACTGGGCAATTGTGGGTGGATAGATTAGCGTGGGGAATTTATTGATTTATAATTTTTTTTATAGCGCTAGCTAGACCCGAAGGTATCAGAGCGCTTTACATATAATGTGAGATCATTAGATTGAAGTACATGCAAAAAAAACAGACCAAGAAAATCGTTCGGCCGCAGCGGTAGTTACAGTATGCAGACATAGGAACCGCTTGAGCTAAAAATGTACAAGACAGTGGACCGCTGAAACACTAATTTAACTGCTACATCTGGTCAAGGCAGAGTGGGTGTGAGCTTTGGGAACATAGCTCAGTTAGGGTGTGTGTTAAAGTATTTGTTGAGCAGTAGGTGTTTAAGGTCCCGTTTGAAACAGGAAAATGAGGGGTTGCAGTGCAGGTCACTAGGGAGTGAGTTCCATATCGTGGGAGCATTTCCAGAAAAAGAACGTGTCTGTGAGGATTTCTTTTTCAGTTTGGGAGGTATGAGAAGAAGTGCGTTGGAGCTTTATCAGTGAAGAAGTTGGCAATTTCTTCACAGCGTTCAGTGGTGGCTTTTGTTTCGTGTGGGGAGGAAGAAAACAAGTTACTTACCTGTAACTTTGGTTCTCCAGTATTGGTAACTTTCATAGATTCCCATAGCTTGTATCATTCCCCGTCGTCGGAATGGGAGTCCCGGTAAATAAAAAATTACCCTAGTAGTAGGTACAAAAGAGAAAAAAAGGCTTAGGCCTCATCTAATTTTGTAGCATATCTACCTCTTTTGTAAAAGAGACCAAAAGTACTGAACAACCAATCAGAGTAGCCTCACCCCATAGAACCTTCCTGAGAGAGGCCTCAGATTTTCGTAGCCGTTGTGTAAACAGTAACACATAATATGCTGAAGGCTGAGCTTTCCCAGGGGAGGAGGGTGGGCGCATGGGAATCTATGAAAGTTACCAATACTGGAGAACCAAAGTTACAGGTAAGTAACTTGTTTTCTTACTCCAGTATTGGAACTTTCATAGATTCCCATAGCTTGTATCAGAATAGCTAGCAGTTAGGAAAACAAACGCACATTTTGTATAATAATAATACATTGTATCGATATCATCATAAATAATATATGTTACCAAAACATCAGTCAGTAAACATCATCAGATACAAAATGTGCGAACCAATAACAGGAAGGAGGGTTAGAAGGGAAAGCTCAGCGCTCACTGGAAGAGATTACTCAGGACCGCCTGTCCCACTGCCGCATCACTCCGTGTGGAAGAGTCAAGGCAGTAATGTCTGGTGAAAGTAGGGGCACTGCTCCATGTAGCTGCCCTGCAAATGTCCTTGATCGGCACTCCAGCGAAAAGAGCCGCAGAAGAAGAAACGGATCTTGTAGAATGCGCCCGGACCCGCCCTTCTAGGGGCTTACCGGCCGCTTGGTGACAGTAGTGGATCGCGCTGGCAACCCATCTTGCAACCCCTTGCTTCGAAAGGGGAAAAACTCTGCGAGGAGCACTGAAAGCGACAAAGAGCTGAGTAGATCTTCTGAATGCCTTGGTGCATTGAAGATAACATTTTAAACACCTTTGAACATCCAAAGAATGAAGAGACTGTTCCGCTGGAGTTGTAGGTCGAGGAAAAAAAAGGATTTAAGGATGACCGGTTCATTCAAATGAAAGTCCGAAGGGTCTTTCGGGATAAATTTAGGATTTGTCCTCAGAATCAGAGTGTCCTTTTTAAACTGCAAGAACGGATCCTCGATAGTGAGAGCATGAAGTTCACCCACCCTCCTGGCAGATGTTAAGGGCAGAAGGAGGGCCACCTTCCATGAGAGGAACTTAAGGTCCGCCCTATGAATCGGCTCAAAAGGAGGCCTCCTCAGTTGAGCAAGGACCCAGTTGAGCTGCCACATAGGTGGTGGAGGTCTAACTGGCGGGAAAAACCTAAAAAGTCCTTTTAAAAACTGTTTCACGATTCCTCCAGACCAAAGGGAAGGGCCAGAAGATGTCCGTCTGAATCTAGAGATAGCTGCCAGGTGCACCTTGATGGAAGAATGAGCAAGCCCTGATTTGGCCAAAGCCAAAATATATAGCAAGATTTGATGAGCAGAAGAGTAAGGATGAATGTTCTCCTGATGGCACCACAGGCAGAAACGCTTCCATTTCAAGCGATAGGTCTTATTCGTACTCGGTGCGCGGGCCTGAGCTAGCACCGCTCTACATTCTTGAGGGATATTTAAGTGGTGAAATTCTCTGTGCTCAGGAGCCACGCTGTCAACTGAAGCGAGCTCGGATCCGGATGTACCACTTGGCCCTGGAACATCGCCAATAGAGAAGGAATTGGACGCAGGTGTATTGGATGATCCAGGGAGAGCAGGAGAAGCTCTGTAAACCCAAAACTGGCGGGGCCACGCCAGTGCCACCAGAATCATCCTGCAAGGTTCTGCTTTGAGCTTCCTGAGCAGTCTTGGAATCGGAGGAAAGGCGTAAACAAAGGCGCCTGACCAGGCCATCGAAAGCGCATTCCTCAATGATCCCTGATGGTGTTCCATGCTTGCGTAGAACCGGCATTTCCTGTTCTCTAGAGTGGCAAACAGGTCTATGGACGGAGTGCCCCAGAGATTGAAAACTCTTTCCAGAGTGCGCTGGTCCAGTTCCCACTCGTGGCTCACAGATTTGAGACGACTCAGCGTATCCGCTGTGGTGTTGAGGGCACCCGGAAGATGCTCCGCCGAGAGAGAGAGAGAGAGAGATCTGATGATGGATGATCCACTCCCAAAGTGCCTGGGCTTCCTTGGATAGCAGACGAGACCTTGTTCCACCCTGCTTATTCACATAATGCATGGCCGTCGTGTTGTCCGTACGGACCAGGACGGTGGAACGTCGGATTCTCAGAAGGAAAGCCTGTAAAGCCAGACTAATCGCTTTGAGCTCCAGCAGGTTGATGTGCAGGAGGCGTTGCTCGGGCCGCCAGCGGCCGCTCACTTGAAGGTCTTGTAAGACTGCTCCCCAGCCTTCTAGAGAAGCGTCTGTTGTAAGTATTAGAGGAGCTGGAGTGACTGTGAAGGTGAGACCCTGAGAGATATAGTCTCTGATCGACCACCAGCTGGCCGCCTCTTTCATAAGTGGAGTTACCACTATTTTGTCGTCGAAAGATCCTTCTGCTTGGCGCCATTGCAAATCCAATTGCTCTTGGAGCGGGCGCATTCGTAGCCTGCAATGCGGAATTAAGGGAATGCAGGATGAGATCGATCCTAGAAGAGTCTTGTAGAGGCGAACAGAGAGAGACCGTCTTGCCTGTAACCGATAGGCTGAGGTGATCAGTTTTTGCTGTCTTTCCTGTGATGGAAACGCTTTGCAACAAGTTGTGTCCAGAATAGCCCCTAGAAACTTGGCCGACCTGGAAGGACAGAGGACTGACTTTTTCTTGTTGAGTTGAAGTCCCAGATGACTGAAGAGTTGAGTGCATCTGTCGACTGCTCTTGATGCAGCCTGAGAAGACGGTGCTTTCACCAACCAGTCGTCCAAATAGGGAAAAACCTCTAGCGTTTGTTTTCTGAGAAACGCTGCGACTAGGGCTAAAACCTTTGTGAATATCCGCGGCGCGGATCTGAGTCCGAAAGGCAGGACTTTGAATTGGAAGTGGCTCTTGGCTACTGTAAAGCGTAAAAAACTTCCTGTGGGCCGGGTGGATGGGAACATGGAAGTATGCGTCCTCGAGATCCAGGGTGGCCATGTAATCTCCTGGATTGAGGAGCCGCAAAATGTCCTGTAGGAATACCATCTGAAAAGAGTTTTATGAGATAGGTGTTGAGCTCCCTCAGGTCTAAAATCGGGCGCCATTTTTCTACGGTTTTGCGAACGAGGAAAAACCGGGAATAGAATCCCTTGCCTCTCTGAGATAGAGGCACCGGCTCGATCGCTCCTTTGAGAAGTAGTAGGTGGGCTTCTAGACGTAGAAGGTGGAGATGTTTCGATTCGGTGGCGCAAGGGGCTCTGGAGGGTGGGTGATATTGAAACTCCAGTGTATGGCCTAACTGGATGATATTGAGGACCCACCGGTCTGATGTTACGAGTTGCCAGTTGTGGAAGCATTGTGATATCCTGCCCCCCACTGGTGTTACAGGGGACGAAGGAACAGTAGGAAGAGCCGGGAAGCCGCTATTGGCGCTTAGAGGAATCTCTCCCCTGGCGCCCTTGTCGTCCTCTAGATGATTGTCGAGAGAAAGACGACGATTGGCCTTGACGCTGTGAATATTGAGTCTTGTAGGACTGAGATGGCTGTGAATAGGAGGAATAGCGCTGTTGTTGGTATCCTCTCCTGTATGAAGAAAAACCTCGCCCTCTCGCTCCACGGAAAGGAACCGTGCGGTATTGCAAAGTCCCCAGGGACTTCGCAGTCTCCATGTCCTTCTTTATATCCTGCCGCGCATCGTCAACGTGCTTCCCAAAAAGCATGTCCCCATCGAACGGCAGATCCAGAATCTTGTTTTGGACTTCCGGGCGAAACCAGGTGGCGCGAAGCCAGCCCTGCCGTCTAAGGACTGCCGCCCCTGCGAGAGAGCGGAAAGCTGTAGTAGCGATGCCCATTGCGCAATCAATTTCAGAGGAGGCACGTTCTCCCTCCTCCAAGATCTTTTTTGGCGTCGGCCTTTAAATCCTCAGGTAACTGGTCTAAGTACGGGGATAGATCGCACCGCATTTGGCGATCATATCGTCCAAGAATCGCCATGGCATTGGCAGCATTGACCAGGAGGCTGTACATAGATGAAAACCTCTTCCCAACATTATCAAGTCGTCTACCTTCTTTATCTGGTGGTGTGGTAAGAGGCGCCAACTGATTCTTTGACTTTCGTTAGGCCGCTTGTGAAATGACCGAATCCGGTTTCGGCTGGCTGACCAGACAAGCGGGGCTATCTTCTGGAGCTCTGTATTTCTTTTCTAGTCGAGGAAGAACAGGTATGACAGTTGCTGGAGACTTCATGACCTTTATCCCCTCATCCCAGACATGGCCCACAATTGGAATAGAATGAACAGATTTCTTATACGGTTCTTTAAAGTCATAAAGAAAACATTCCGATTGTACCGATGGAATGGAGTAAATCGAAACGCTTGGAAGCTCTTTCCATTAAATTGTGAAATCCTCCGATATCTGCTGGAGGAGAATCAACCGGATCCGGAGATGGAGAAGCTGGATCCGGAATAATGTACTTATCCCATTCTCTATCTGGATCTGGGACTGAGACTGTACTTTGGTCATCATCCGAAGAGTCATCTTGAACAGTGACCACATTCTGCTGCGGTTCCGTTGTCTCTGGAATCGGAGCTTGGGGAAGCGGAGGTGGAGGAGGAGCCACTTGCACTCTCTCTTGGCCGGACGATTGAGTTGGAAATCTCTTCCTATAATCCAACAGCATGAATTGGAGGTCAGCAATAAGTGAAGACGGCATGGCCACCATGCCCTGTTGCGACTGATTTTGGGATCTAGGTTGCGGCAGATATTGCTGTTGGTCTATATAATAGTCACCAGAGTCTGAGTCCTGATACTTTACATGCAACTGGGATGGACTGTCCGCATCCCCATAAGGACCGTCGTCATCCTCTGAAAAATCCTCTTCCAAGAGAAGTGCCGGAGGCAATGGTGTCACTCTCTGTGGAGAAGTCATGTCTGGGGTAATCTGACGTCTTCTGATCGAGATTGCCACCTTTTCTATCGTCGACGAGGTCCTCGACGGAGGCACCGTCGGCGAAGTCTGGACCGTCGGCGACGAAGAGGGCGATCGTCGAAGGGACCGTCGTCGAAACCGTCGTCACTATACAGTTGGAAGCCGTCGACGATGTCGTCGCGGTCGACACCATCCTCGTCGTCATCACCGTCGACGTGGAAGTCGTTACCGTAAGCGTCGACGACAGATGAACAGGTACCTCAGTCTGCGGCGTCGACGAAGTAGTCGTCGACGAAGTCAATGGAGACGATGAAACTCTCGTCGAGGAGCCAGTCGACGGCGCCGAAGTCGGTTGCATTTTCAATGCGGTCGACGGGACTGATGTCGTCGTCGGACGAATTTTCCTGTCAGCTTTTCCCTCAGGTGGGACAGAAGCTGGTTTTTTTAAAAGCTTTAGTTTCTCAGAGGGTGGAGATGAGACAGAAGCCCCATGACTCATCTTTTTAGCAGATGGCACCTCAGAAACCAGTCCTTCCCTCTCCTTTACACCTCGGTGAGGAGATTCGATGGGACTACGCCCGTCAGACCTATCAGAGATCTTTTGTAAGGCTTTGGCAGGGGGGTCAGAAGAAGTTGACGGTGAAGACCTATCCCTTTTTAGTGAACTCCTCGAAGATGTCTCAGAGGAAGCATCATCACTGTCACTGGAAATAGGTTCTTTCCGTGACTTCAAGTTCTGCAACCAGGTGAGCAGACGTCCCTCACTGTGTCTCAAGGTCTTCGAAGAGCAGGTCCTGCAGATCTTGCAGTCAGTAGCCTTGTGGTCCGGGTACAAACAAAGTTGAAATCGAGAAGTTGAAGAAAAAACTGAGCAGAGCTCAGTGGAGACTCCATTGCACAACATGCGGTAGAAAATCTGAGGCTCTCTCAGGAAGGTTCTATGGGGTGAGGCTACTCTGATTGGTTGTTCAGTACTTTTGGTCTCTTTTACAAAAAGAGGTAGATATGCTACAAAATGAGATAAGGCCTAAGCCTTTTTTTCTCTTTTGTACCTACTACTAGGGTAATTTTTTATTTACCGGGACTCCCATTCCGACGACGGGGAATGATACAAGCTATGGGAATCTATGAAAGTTCCAATACTGGAGTAAATGGTAGTTTGCTGTTTCATAATGTTGAAGAGCTCTCTGGGTCTGTTCTTAGCGCGGTCAAGTTGGTTGCGAAAGAAAGTGGCTTTTTCTCTGAAGATATGTTTCTTGTAGGAATACCGTGCCGTTCTTAGGAGTGAGAGGTTCACTGTAGAGGGATTTTGCCTCCATAACCTTTCTGACTGTCTGAGTTGTCTCCTCTCGTTGTTAAGATCTGAGTTGAACCAAGATTTAGATTGGATAGATCTAGACTGCTTCAGTTTGAGCAGTGCCATTTGTTCCAGAACAGCAGATACCGCCGTATTGTCGTGGGCAGTGAGGTCATCAACTGTGTGAGCGGGAGGATGGTGCTGTAATTGGGCACAGATCCTGGTGTCAAGTTCTGTCATTGAGATTTGCTTTAAGTTCCTGGCCCAGTGCCTGGGTCTGTCGGAGGGGGTTATTTGGGGTCTGAGGTAGATCTCTATATTAAACAGTATGAGATGGTGGTCTGACCAGTTAATGGGTGTGACGGATCGAAGTGAGACAAGATCATTTTTGGTGATAATCGCATCTAGAGTGGAGCCTTTGATATGGGTTGGTTCGTTGCAAAGTTGGTTGAGATCGTTAATTTCACAAATGTTAGTCAGATTGCGTACTGTGGTATCTTCAGCATTGTTCCAGTGAATGTTGAAGTCGCCCAAGAAGACCTCCTTCGAGTCAGCTAGGGAGAACCGTGTCAGTAGGTCAGTTATTTCTTCTAAGAAGAGGGTGCGATCACCAGGAGGGTGGTAGATGGTGTGAAATTTGATGGGAGAGGAGCCTTTGGCAGTGAGTTCTACTCAAAGGTATTCGAAAGTAGAGTATTTTGTGGTCTTGAAAGTGGAGAGATTGATTCCATCTTTGTGGATGATTGCTAGTCCGCCACCTTTCCTCTTTTGTCTATCCTGTCTAATGATGGAGTATCCAGGAGGTGCTAGCAGGTCAAGTATGGGGGTTGAGTGTTCGTTAAGCCATGACTCGGTGATGAATGCGATGTCTATTTCTTTATCAAGAATAGATTCAGCAATATCTGTGGCATGTTTAACTGCTGATCTGCAGTTAAGGAGCTTGCAAGTTAGAGACCTAGGACAATTATTAGTGGTATCAATTGTCTGAATAGTGGTGTATTGAGTTGGTGGTCTGGGCGAGGTGATCATTCAAGGGATTCTATTAGGTCCCACGATAACTGGAATTGTAGACGGAAGCTTGTAGACCATTTTCTGGTTCATTGTAATGTAGGATTTGCAGAGTGCATCAGCTTCACGAGCTGATACTGGGCTAAGGGCTCGGTGGGGTCTGTGGGACGATCGACTCAAGGGAATAGAGGTCCAGTAGGTATGTTGGCTGACAATTGGAGAGCCTAGAACGGGAGACAACTTCTCCATGCCCGGGGTGTGGTAGTGGGTACACTTGGCCTGGATCGCGAGGTCTTTCTTTACTTGCGAGAAGTCTTTAGCTAGGGAATCATGTTTTTGTTCTAGTCGTTTCAGGAGCTGGGTGATTCTGCCAGTGAAGGTTTCAGTTCTGAAAGTGGACTGATAAGCGTCGGGTCTCGTGTTAAAGGAAGGTGAGTGAGCTATGCTATAGGGAAGGTCAGTGCCAATGAGGTTGGAAAGGCAGTCAGTTTGTGTGGGCTGAGTCGTGTCTGCATTGGAAGAGAGGGCTGGGTCCAAAGGGGACTCCGTTGTGGAAGGTCTTGAATTGGGGTTGGCGGCAACTGGCTTGGTTAAGGTGGGTTCGATTGAAGTTATTTTAGATAAGACTTGTTGAAGGCACACGCCCAGGGGGGCAGTCAGGTTGCTCATCTTGTCAGAGGGTGCAGCAGTGGTGCCTAGCGAGTCAGTGGAGGCGAGCAGGATTGGGGTTGTTGGTCGGGGGTGTAGGGGGAGGCGACTTTGGGGAAAAGGGCATGTTTGGTAAAAGAATCCAGAAGTGAGGGAAAGTGTCGGTCAAAGATGGTGAGGTGACGGTCTGAAGCTTGTATAAGTATGTTCCCTGTCCTGAAAATAGAGATTTCAATTTGTGTATGCTTTCCTCTCTTACCTGTTCTCCGGTTTCCTACGCAAGATGCATCAAGCACGTATAACAGTGATCCTCATTGCTTTTACATGGGTCAGCCAGCCACAGCTCTCCTTTCTGCTATGTCTGTACATTCATTCAGCACATTAGCAACACAGGAAGACATGCTCAGTGCACAGGAGAGGGAAATTCTTGTATCTAAATTAACAGTCAAGGAATCAGCTATATGGCACCTGGAACCTCTGAATCAAAGGTTATTAAAAGATTCCTAAAGTGTGTACAGATATTCCTTAAAAAGGATGTAGGAAAGTGCCCCATTTGACATGGTCACCCCCACGTTTTGCCTGGTATATGAAGCAATTTTCACAGAAGCGTACTGGGGACCTGCTATCCAGGTCCCCAGTACCAGATCTCTTTCCCTAAAACTGTATAATTGTTCCCTCAATTGGCAATGCCTTTAGCATCCCCTGTAAGTCCTTGGTAAATGGTAACCCTGGTACCTAGGGCAAGAAGGCTAAAGCGGATCTCTAAGGGCTGCAGCATGTATTGTGCCACCCTAAGGGAGCCCTCAGCACCAACATACAAACTGCCATTGCAGGCTGCGTGCCATTGTGCAGAGAAAAGTGAAGACACAACCTGGCACACATCCTGTGTTACATGCCTGCAGACACTGTATGCAGTATCGGTAAGTCACCCCTACAGCAGGCCTTACAGCCCTAAGGCAGGGAGAACTATACTACATTTGTGGCCATATCAGCATGAGCAGATATGCCCCTGGGATGTCAAAGTCAATTCTTAGATATTACAAGTGAACAGGGAAGCCATTTTGAGTACTTGTGCTCGACACTGGTATTTATGAGTTCCCCAGCTACATGATGGCTTCACTGAAACTAGAGATGTTTGCCATCAAACATTTTATTATTAAACCCACACGGATCCCAGTGATGGATTTATTAATACATGCACCCAGAGGGCACCTTAGAGGTGCCCCCTGTAAACCTACTGATTATTTTGTTGACTGACTGGTGTAGACCAGTCTGCCACCACAGACAGGTTTCTGACACCACCCCCCAACCCCCCTCAGATGACAGCCCACTCTCTCTGAGGGCAGAAAAGAACCCTGTTCCAGCTGGAGGTGTTGTCTGCTCCTCCAAGGAGGATGGCTAAGTGATCAGCATATCAAGACAGGAGGCTTCAAAGGCCTCTGCCGCTTTTGATAAGAGTCTCCAAGCTTCCCCAGACAGGGGAAGTGCCACTCCCTGCCCCAGGCCCATTTAGTAGTAGGACAGGCAGGAAAATTGATTGTATGATTGAACCACGAATGCGTTTATCACGCATTCCGGAACCACGAAGTCTAAACAACGAAATTCTTAAGCACGAATATGCCTTTACCACGCATGCCTTTACAACGAATCGTGTTGTTAAGGCATTTTTGGTAAATACATATTTGCGGTTAAGAATTTAATCCCCTGACTCCTGCACCTGGCCTGAGTTCCTAAAGTACCCCACTCCCCCATCCCTAGTCACTTTTTCACCTCCGCCCTCCCCATATCCCTAAAAACTACCCCCTATTCTCTAAAAATGACCCTCCCCCGCCCTAAACCCTAAAACGGCCCCCATGCCCTGAATTCGACCCTGCCCCCCTAAGTACTAAGTTCTATCACGATCCCTACCCCCCGCCCTGAACCCTAAAACGTCAACCCCGTGCCCTGAATACTATCCCGTACCCCCCCCTCCCAATTGCTGAATACTACCCAAACCCACCCTCGGCCCTCAAAACACCCCGAGCCACCCCCAACACAGAAAACTATCCCCAACCCACAATCAGCCAAAAAAACAACCCCCGACCCGTCCCAGCCTAACTTTAAATAACCCCGACCCACCCCCAGCCCAGAAAACTACCCCGACGCACCCTAAGCCCACAAATCAGCCCCGACCCACCCTAAGCCCACAAATCAACCCCGACCCACCCCGACCCCCCCCAACCCCACTTACCTCACAACGACCTCTTCCTGCTTCCGTCCGCAAGTCCTACCGCGCATATGCCTTAACCACGCACATGCGTGGTTAAGACATATGCGCGGTAGGGCTTGCGTAGTTCAGCCTTCGTTGTTAAGGCTGATCGTTGTTCAGCCTTCGTGGTTAAGGCTGTTTCCCAGGAAAATTAGCTAGTCAAAAGGCTTGTCCGCCTTCAGGCTAGTTCCACACCTAAAGTGGGGTACCTGATGTAGACACGAATTTTAAAATTCCACCATCTTAGTTTTGGCGGAATTAGGGTCTCTGAATCAGGGTTATACTCACTTCCAACAGGAAGTGGTCATATAGAGGGTGTAGACACCCTAAAGGTAAGTAGGCCATTGGCTACTACCAGTCACTCCCCTTAATGCCTTTAAATTGAGTATTTAGGTGGCACCCATAACACCAGGAACTCAGATTTAACGAATCAAGAAGAGCAGCAAGAAAAGCGAAAACAGAAGACTTACTGTGGACTTTTGGTGCCAAACCCAGCCTGCCTGTACCAGTCTTTGCAATCGTGACCAGCGACACATCCTGCAGCTGAACATCTTCCAAGAACTATGGGAGACTGCTAGCCCTCCGCAAATTGCCAGCTAACCCCTTGGAGTAGAGGCGCTAATCCCCTGAAGACTGCAAGCACCGAAAACGCAATGTCTGGTGTACCGAGTTGCAGCTCACCAGCCACCCCGACTCAGCAGCCTCAAAGGAAGAGGACCCTGTGCTCCTGAAGGTCAGATCTGTCCCTCCACCAACAGAGGACACCAGGCTAACCGGAGCTGCAAGGACCAATACCGGGGAGAGGAGTTGGCCTAACGGCTAGGGCGGTCGACCTCGAATCTGGGGAACCGGGTTAGAGTCTCGGCAATGACGCTGAACATCCTGTGATTCTCGGCAAATCACTTAAGCTCCCCGTGCCTAACAAAAAATGAATGTATCCTCATGTAACGCAACTGGTGCTATGTAAAGCGCTCTGATACCCGATACCTTCGGGTCAAGTTCGCGCTATATAAAACTATGTAAAAAAAAAATAATACCGGGGGTATCGGACCCCTTGCAGCAAACAGAGCCTGTGAGAGTCCAATCTGGACTGCCACTGCACCGAGACCGAGCAGTCCTCTAGGGACACCAGCACCACAGAGACCCACTACCAGAGTGGCCCAGCTGTCCTGATTTTGCACCCTAAAAGGGCGAGACCGACAACCGCAAGGTACTAGGATGCACAGAGCCCAGCAGCACCTAAGTGCCCCAGCCCGGGTACTGAAAAACCGGCTGTGCCCCCTTGTCACCAGGACCCTTGTGACCTGAGCCCCCCATTGGGAGCACCCAGACTTGTCCCCAAGTCCCCCTCTGCAGCCCGTTCCTAGGTGCCCCCCTCTTATGTCCACTGACATAGCACACACAGCTACCAACCCGACCAGCACCTCTGCACCCGGACACCCTAGGGCAGGTAACTAGTAGCTGCTCTTGGGACTTTGGCCCACTACGACCTTAAGTCTCGAAGGAGACCCCCAGAAACTGATCGCAAATAACTGTTAGCACCATATGCCTTTTCTCCCATAGGGAAGCATTGCAGCGTAAAGACACATTTAAGTGAACTGTTTACTTACCTGTGAAAATTCATGTTTAGAAAAGTACTTGGTTGATAACGAAGTTCTTGGTATCAAAATTTAAATAAAAATAAGAGTTATTTTTCTAAATTGGTCTCGGATTTATTCTTCTGTGTCTCATTTTTTGCCTCCAACTACAACAAATGCATAGCACTACCCTCTGATAAGCCTAAACTGCTCGCCCACACTACCACAAAAGAGAACATTTAGTGTTAGCATTTTTGCATCGGTAAACCAAAAAGAGTTGCCTGGACTCTTTATACTTTACACTATATAAATAACCACCTTCCTACAAAGCACATCACCTATGAGAGCAAGATGCACAGCAAAATGGAAATGCTACACCAACTACTGTATTACAAGACAAATTGATCCTCTTCAGGCATCTGTGCTGAATATCCTTAAACACCTGTTCACATTACAGAAGTCAGGCTTGACGTACTCGTCTGCACAAGGTCATTTAGCAGTAATTGCAACTTAATCGCACAACATTATTTTTAGAATACCAAAAGTCACGACCATTCATGGAAGGACTTAATGAGTTTTCCAACCTAAGGCACTACCATTGCCAACAGGGGACCGAAACCTCATTCTAACAACTCAATGGTGCACTTTTCGATCCACTACTGATGTATTCTACATTAGTTTTTTTACGGAAGGTGGTCTTCCTAGGAGCAAATACATCAATGCAAAGAGATAGCGGTGTTTTTGGGAAACATTCTATTAGATGACATTTGTAGAGCTGCAACAATGTTCAATACATTTACAAGACAGTAAAGTGTGGTTGTACAAGCCAGAAAGAAGCACGTTGGTTAGACAGTATTACAGATATCAGCTTTCTGTTCTTCTACTTTCAACGTGCCACCTCATCACAGAAAGAGGGTACTGCTTTACAGTATATATACACAAGTGAATATACAACAAACATGCTTCTCACGAAAATATTACAACCTCTCACAGTCAGTTTGCTGCTTGTTGTGTTGTAGCTTCACGCAACCCTGCCATCTTTACAATAGCATGAAAGTAGCAGAACAAAGGCCTATATAATTATGAGAGTATAGGTACTGCCTTACTTTTAGCTCTGAGGGACATGTCCCAGTCAAGTCATTAAAGGAGATCCCGTGTATATGTAAGCCGGCAGAGGAATTATCTACCTGCAGGGGTGGAGGATCTGACCAGCAATATGGCCATACACACATGAAATCCGCTGGTTACATCATTTCTCACATAATCCTTCACTGATCTTGTCCCCATGAAGCCATCTAACCTTCACAACAATGTTTGGAAAGCCACATCAAATGTGCACATTTGTATTGGTTTATGCTTGTATTGGCAATGCTATTGGCACCTAGCTTACACTGAGGCCACATCTGAACAAAACTGTGTCGACAAGGCCCATTTCAAGGAGGATCAAGCACTGAAGTAGACTTGCCTACAGCCTTGCTTTATTTGCTAGTTGTAGTTTGAAGAGTGGGAGTGCTTCTGGATGACCAAGCAGAGGTCATTCCTTGGACACAGCATGGCCTAAACCTAACCAAAGATGTACGCAGCCTGCACACTTGCACGGTAAATGGGGAGAACTGGAACTGGCAGACCCCTGGCACAGCAGTGGTGTGCACTGACTGGAGAGGAGGAGCGACCCAGCCCCTGCAACTTGTGGTGGCTAGCAGAGCGCTTGTCAGTTGCTGGACCGAATTACCAGTGAGTGCACCACATGCCTGAGACAGGGTGCAGCCAGACTTTGGGCACTCTAGGAGCATCATTAAATGACTTAGAAAACTGGAGGCCCCTTGCACTGCCACTTTGAACTAAACTACAACATCCTAGACTGCATTACCAAAGTTAAAGAAACACAAAAAAGAAGGGAATCACTTGATTTTTGCCCGAACTGACCCTGCCCCACCGGGAGTGCATTGCTCCCTTGGAATGATTATCTTGCCTCAAACATGGATCTAGGCACTGCGAGTGTGCCTTGGCATCCACAACCTTGATTGTTCCCTAAACTGTGCATAAAGCCTGTCTGTGGAGCCAAATGGCCCCTACAAAGGCACTGTGAGCACTGGAATATTGACTACAGGACAGTTTGGGAAGTTCAATACTCCTTGGGCTCTGCAGCAAAACCTAAAGAGAAAAGTTTAAATCACTGACCAGCAAAGAACTGCCTTCATGATGCAAAAAAATTAAATAGGCCAGTGCAAACCAATAAAATGTGCAGTGCATTGCGGGCTCCAAAAGCACTTCCCAGACACAAAGCAGGCTCCCTTGCCTAAAGTTATAGGTGGAATTGAGAGCTCATACAAAAGAGCTAATAAAGGCTTGGGAGCCTCAGTCCAACACAAGATCAACTCTGAACAGACATTGCGAAAGTAGTAATTAGAGAAATAACTGAAGACATAGTTTAGACTATCACAAATAACAAATGAGATGCTTATTACCATTATTAAACTTCAAGACTAGTCAAGTCTGGAGACTTGAGTGAAAGAGGGAGATGGCATCACAATGAGCTTCGCATTTTAGGCTTTCCTGAAAGGGCAAAGGGACCCTCGGCTAAAACATTTCTTGAAAAGGGGATGTTTGATACTCAACAGCCTAAGGGACTTTCACATCTCTTAATCGAAAAGGCATACAAAGCTTTGGCACCAACCCCAAAACCAGATGCTCCGCTACGAGGCAGTATTTTCCAACTCCTGAACTTCTGCAAAAGAAATATTACTCAGCAGCATGCATGAAATAGATCGCTGGCTCAATACAAAGGGTTTGCAATCAGGGTGTTTCCAGGATACACCCAAGTAGTTGACCATTACTGGAAATCAGGCATTGCGGAAAAATGCAGACTATTGGAAAATAATCTAATGTACGCTGCTCGTCCCTCCAACATGAGGGTCATCACAATGGGTTAGTCAGTTCTTCACCTGTCTGGAAATGGCACACAATTGGATGGACAATTGGGAAAAACGGTGCAAAAGTCACAAAAATGGAGCATATCAGGGTTGTGAACTTAATCTACTCTGCCCCATGACTTGGCCAATGCTCAGGGGGAAAAGCAACACCTGCAGTCACTCTGCAGAATGTATTATGTGAAAGAAGATGGTACCTTTAATGTGGAGTCCAGAGGGCAGCAGGTTGCCACGAACTGCTGTTTCCCTGGAAATGTTCTGGAGTGAACGAGTTTGATCATAATATCCCAAGTAAGTAAGTGACTGCCGTGGAAACAACTGGGATTTGTTTTTTCTGGTTTTTTTTCGAGTTTTATATAGCACGAACAAGACCCGAGACATCGGGTATCAGAGAACTTTACGTGAGCACCAGTTTCGTTACAGAAGGACACATTCATTTTGTTAGGCATGGGGAGATTAAGTGATTTGCCCAGAATCACAGGATGTTGAGCGTCGTTGCCGAGACTCGAACCCGGTTCCCCAGCATCGAGGTCGACCGCTCTAGCCGTAAGGCTACATCCTCTCCCCTAGATTGAGGAGGATTGTCAAGGTCTGTGAATATCACTGCGACTGTGGTCCTCAATTTACCTTGCTGAAAATGGCAGTTGTGCTTTGGCTTAAGTAGAGTAGTAAGTACTGTCTGATTGCCCTACAACTGGTTTGCACAATATTTTCAAAACATTTAGATACTACAGATATAGAGTTTCTCATACATGGATGACCTTTCTTGTCCTGGTCACTGTATCTGGAGAGAATTTGCTTTATAGGTTCTTTTATCAGATTTTAAATGCTGGTAAGAACAGCAAGATGTATCCTGTTTCTGTAGTGCCACAAAACTGTGACTCTTGGTTTACAAAGGGCATCCCCTACAACACGTTTCTGGAGTCTTGGAAAAGTCTGGACTGTTCAATGGTTCAAAATATGAAGTTACTCTCCTATAACTGGCATATAGGCCTCTTGTCTTTCAAGAGTGAAATGGTGTGGTCTTGTTCCCGTTTATTTCTGGGTAACCAATAAAACTGCTTTCAAACAAAAAAAGAAAATACCTTATGGACAATAGTGAGTACCTTATTCTGATGAATGTACTGCTTATTGCCACAGACATGTATCTTCATTAGACCATTAAAAATTGGTATTACTGCTGCCTGCAACTCAAAGTCAATTCTTCTGATCAAGCCCATGAGGGAAAAGCTAGACCAATCCATTGGATCCAAACCTCAAACCTACTGGCTACTTAGGTCTTAACCAGATATATTAATCCACTGGTGTACCTCCATTCAGATCAGCAAACTATCAATATGAGCACAAACACACATTCCCACATAGTAGGTTACACCCATCAAAATTCTAAAATGTTTAATTTATACGTCTTGGAATAAATTATCTCTGGGATACGGCCACTTTGTCTGGACAGGAAAGCAGTGGGGAGGAGACGTGCAAGAAGGAGCGCCTGCGCACAAGAGACTGCTGTCATTAAACAATGGAAGCCAGGAACCCCTAGCTGGGGTAAGAATTCTCCTCCATGCCCCCTCCACTGTTTCAGAAATTCCATAACTTTAGCCAGCTCTTCATTGGGTCAATACTAACAGCAAACACTCCTTTGGTCTTTTACATAGCAACAAAAATAAGAATAAAAAAATTATATATATATCTATATATATATTTTTTTTTTACATAGTGTGATGAGGAAGAAATCTTTATTGTCCGTTTCCTCCTATCCCCGATCTGTTCTGGTGCCCCTCCCTCCACGGTCCCCTCCAGCCCCCATCAAAAAACACACCAAAAGAATCTGACGGGAGCTCCTGCTTCAAGACGTAGAATGTCGGAACTCAGCCCACACTAAGTGAGGCTGCCCACTTCTCCTAAGTGGAATGTGCGGTCACTGTTCCTTGTACGCCTAGAGAGAAGAATTCAGGTTTCCGTTCCAGTTACGCCTGTCATGTCAGCTGAGGTTTCACCTGAGTGCTGGCCTGCATGCTTTCGCGGAGCCTTTACACAGGTCATCTCTCTTGTCCCACAATGCAGAACCACGTCATGCGCCTTATCACTGGCCCTGCTATTGTCACACTGGGCACAGCAGTCTTTAAAAAAAATAATGTATAATTAGAATATTAATTTCTTCTCTCCCCCCCGTTTCTCTTGCTTTTTCCCCTCTTTTTTCACTCTCTCAGAATGTCACTCGTCCGTAAGGTCCTGCACAAAGAGGACCTGGGATCGACAGAGTCCAGCCTCCTGCAGGGTAGGGGTGTTGGGCCGATCCTCTATGGGAAGGCAGGGTAGGATCCGGCGGGGAAAATTGGCCACGATTTGAAATTTCTCTGGGCTTTCATTCAGCGAGAAAAGGAAGTCATGGATCACCTGGTGGAAATAAGAAAAACATTGCTTTTTTAATGGCCACTCCAATCAAACAATACCCGGAAGCAGCAGCTACTCAATGGACACTGAACAGTCCTGAAAAAGAGAGAATCTCATTCTCCTTACCGTCAATGGCTGTGTGAAGAGGAACCGTCTCTCCACTCTTGAATCATTGGGCATCTTAAAGACTATTTTAACGCTGTTGGGGTCATCCGGAAGAGGTTCAGGGGGTAGGCTTTCTGACTTGCGCTCTTTTTCCTCCTGCAGGTTCTGAGGGACAAAGACATTATATGTGAGGTAATTATGAGACAAGTGGAGCACACAGTTTATTTACTCATTCATATATTTATGCTGTTTGATATAGTATTAACATGGCCTGAAGGTGTTTGAACGTTTCACAATGGCAGAGATAGTAGCTCAATAAAATATTATTCAGTGCAAGAAAAAGAGTAAAAACAATCATGAAACAAGGAAAGAAGGTGTTAGAACAGAAATTGACCAGCTCATAAATCACTATAAAGGTATACAGCTAAGCACTGATTTGCAGATTTTGATGGAGAGAATTCAAATTCTAGTCGCACTCCGCATGAAGGATTGTACCATAGGGTACTCCATTATTAAAGTTTGAGGCAGAAAGAAATAGCCCTTCCTGAGGGTCCCAAAAGTGAGCCTGTTAGGGCGGGTCAAGTGATGAATGGTCTCAAATTAAGACCGTAATGCTCCCCCCATAGAAGACCTAGCTTGACAGTAGATTTAATACACCAAGGGATTAACCCGCTTTGGAACAGCCAAGACCTGGAAAGACTGGCGCAAGCCAGAGGCCATACTCAGACACTGCTTTAATTTTAATATCGCACATCAGGAGGCTACTACACCCATGAATCAGGGGAGAGGTTAACTAAGGGGCTATGAACATAAGAAGGTGAGGGCCAAAGACATCAGACACATCAAAAATGCACGAAGAGGAGTAACCCTCAGCACACTACTGGCACAAGGGCTAGCAAGATGTATGAAATGGGAAATGGAGCCACACAGTGTAAAATGAACAAGACTGCAGGCCAAAGTGCAGGGAACCCGGGCTCAAAATTAACAAACAGAGGCCTATCAGAATTTGTTGCAGGACCATTCGCCTTATTAAAAACAAGCATTACCAATGCAATAGGTCTCGCATTTGCTAGAGTTAGAGCTATTGGTGTTGTAAATGACCAGGTCTTTTTTGTGTGTCTGGTGTCTCTGCAGCAGGGATAGAGACCGGGGGAGGCGGGAGGGGGGGGTGTGAGGATTGCCTTGCAGCGATCCATTTGGGCTGTGATGGGGAGGGGTAGGGGTAGGTAGTGGCTCAGACTACAATGAACTTGCATTGCAAATGTTATGGAAGCGTACATGTACCATCGGTCAACATAATTTATCAATATACTATCTAATGAGGATTGAAGTGCTAATAAAATGTTTACATAAGAAAACATGAAAAACACACTTAACGATTGAGTAACCTAATAAATTGCTGTGTGTGCAATCTGGAAGGCTGAATAACTTGACTTTTCATATGAGATCTCCATGTTGGACGAGTTTGAAACAAGCTAATATTTCTACCTCCACAAATTCAATAAAAAATGTTTAGACGCTTAGGTAAGCTTGTACAGTAACGTTTCACAAATAAACATTGGCAGCAGCCGCTACAAAAACTCTGCTTTGAACCAAATTTACTGGCCACCTCATGACATGTATTAAACTATAGAGTTTAATTAACAAAAATTACTGCAGGACATGGTTCTATGCTGAACAAAAGGACGGCATAAAGTAAAAGCAACAAGTGGCGCCTCACTTGTGGCAACATTTTTGTAAACTGAGATGCATACTGAACACTAGGCTAATTTATGCAAGTGAACAAAAGTAAACGCACTGTTATCCATTATTCAATCAATGACAATGAAGTCGATCTTATCCGCTGGTTCCCAGTGTTAGGAACATGGAGCACAGACCTCTGCGAGGGCTGACCGGGGAGATGTGTTACTAGCAAAGTTCAGCTTCCTGGAAGAGGAAGCCGGGAAAGGATGGCACAGAGTAAGCACTTGGCGGCAGAGCTTCCACCAAAGCCACGAGGTACCGGTCAGGTCTGGAAACGTGGACAGCACTGTCAAAGTGCACAGACAGGAAGCATAAAACAAACTCTGCAAGGGGATGTCGGATGGGAGGGGCAGAGATACAGAGACGAGTGAGAGGAGGGCGTGTGTGGAACATTAGGCATAAACAAAGGCTGCAGAAAAATCATCTTAAGCTAAAGCGCGGGTGCCGCAATTGCATCAAAAGTAAAGAAATATATATATTTTTTTAATTCTATTTCTTTACTTTTGAAGCAATCGGGGCACCCGCGCTTTAGCTTAAGATGTTTAAAGCTAAAGCACGGGTGCCGCCATTGTGGAAAAAAAAGAAACAGAAAAAGAAAGGTATGCGGCCGCGGTATGCGGCGCAAATAACAAAAGAAAGGCACAGCTGCCATTATTATTGCCGAGGCATGCCGCGCTGCGTACATTAAAAAAAAAAAAAAAAAGCGTTTCGGGAGAACCATTTAAGAAAACAGTGCTCGGAGGCTGTAAATAAAACCTACTGAGTAACAACACATGTAAGGGGGGGGGGGTTCCTAATGGGAGGTTACAATAAGAGAAACAGTGGTACTAAGGAGGTGTCCAGGAATGTGGCCCCAGCGCCTGAAAATTACAATACTAAAGCCTTAGGGGGCACATTGTATGGGGCTGAACTATGGGGTAGTGGGAATACGGATTGTCTTACTACCATATAATTCATAAGATCACTTTTTAATCTACCAACTAGCACCCCCTGACCCCAATTTATCTGGACCTGGGCCAAAGAAAACTGGCCGATAAGTTGGATTACAAGCACCTAATGTTTTGGCATCGCCTGTGGTACATTGAGGAGCTTGCCCCTTACAGAGTTGCGTTGATGGGCCTTCTGAAACAGCCCCAGGTAACCACCATCCCCTGGTTTAGAACCGAGAGACCTGTTGACGAGATTAGGGGTGGAGGTTTATTGGTCGAATACTGAGAAGCTGTGCTCAATACCAAAGAGCAGGGTAAAAACTGTCTACTGGGAGTCTACCTTGGTGAAAGATGTGACAAAACCGGTGGACACACTGACCCAGGAATTTATGAAATTTAAACCTTTTCGGTTGTTCGAGGAAACCATCGATGAAATTGTTCCACCCCTTGCACGTACATTTTTTCTTCAATTTAGGTATAAGTCTCTTCCCACTAAACTGTTTTGTAAAAAAGTGGCGTTTTAATGTTTCCTCTGATGACAAGTGCCCAGCTTGTAAAGAAAGGCCCCAATCCTTAGTGCATTTGTTATTTTTTTGCCCCCACTATAAGACCCAGAGGGGTACGTGGATAATTCCCTTGTGTAGGCTTATTGGCCCTGGCCACTACCTTGATGTATTGAGAATCTTATCCACAGATACTCTGAGTAATAGTTTTCAGTTTGGCCAAATATTGGCAAGCTTTATGGATCAAACGCTCAAAAGTTATTGTATGAAATATTTTTATAGTATTTTTATCTGTATATATGAAAGATTTGTATCTGTTTTATGGCTTTTATCCTTTTATTTATCCTAACTTGCCTTTTCCATGTACTTTTAAGATCTTTTCGATTAAAATAAAGTCGATGATGATGATGGTACTAAGGAGGGACTACGAAGCATATTGACCAATTAAAAACCACCATTTACAAAGGATAGTGACAGGAGCCAATAAAAAAGATGAGCGGAAAGTAGGCGGAGCTTCATGCCCATATCCTGAATACAGCATGTCTCGAAGAGACAGCGCAAGCGCTGCCTAGGCGAGACCCAACACATCCTATCTAGGGCCTATTACAACAGTGAGAAGATTGAAAATAAAAGAAGGGAGGTGGGGGTTTGCCTGCACTTCATACTTGAGCGTTCCCCCATAGACCCTTCATAAGGAATTTTTAACTTTTCAAGGCTTTGTGTATTCTAGCAGACTTGTAACTAGCCAATACGCACCAGCGCTGGGTCAAGACGACATGCTACTTTAGAAGGCTAACCCTCACAATAATGCAGATTAATGCCACCAAATAGGCTTTTACTGAAGAGGTCACTAGCTTTTTCTCCAACTCTGTTCTACACTTGGAGAGCCCAACAACTGTGATAACATGCCCTTGAGAAACCTCAAATTGTATTGTATTGTAATTGCATTTGTATAGCGCTTACTACCCCTGACGAGGCGTCGAAGCGCTTTTTCGGCGAGTAGCACGCTACTCCGGGACCCATAGAGGATTAGTGTTGAATTAGTATAGTGAAACATGCAAGTAAATTTTAAGTGGTGGATATGTTAGTCAGTTATTTGGATTCAGAAGGATAGCGGAGGGATAGAAGAGGGAAAAAAGGTTTGCATATATATAGCGCTTCTAACCCCTGATGGGGTGTTGAATTGCTTTTTTTTTTTTTGGGCGAGTAGCACGCTACTCCGGAAACCCATAAAGGATTAGTGGTGAATTAGTATGGTGAAATATGAAAGTAATTTGAGTGGTGGATATTAGTCAGTTATTTGGAGTGAGAAGGATAGTGGAGGGATAGAAGGGAAAGAAAGGTTTGCATTCATATAGCGCCTGTTACCCCTGGTGGGTGTTGAAGCGCTTTGTTGGCGAGTAGCACGCTACTCTGGAACCCATAAAGGTTTAGTGGTGAATTAGTATAGTGGAATATGGAATTAGTGAAGTGAACATGCTAGTCTGTTATTTTGATTGAAAAGGATAGTTGTGGGATAGAAGAGTGAAGGATTTCTTTTTGTAGGTCATAGCAGTAGGAGGAGGCTTTTTGATGAGTAAAAAGGGTTTTTGGAGGGGAAGAGTCAGAGGGAAGAGTTTAGAAAGGTTTGTCTTGGGCATTGGTACAGTAAAGGAGGTGTCAGAAGATACAAGGAGGGGTAGAGTAGGAGAGAGTCAAGAAAGGGTTATTTTGGGGAACATAGTAGTGGTATGGCGTTTGCGATAAATGAGAGAGTGGGTGTAGAGGATATAGTGATAGATGTATAGGGTGAGATAGGGTAGTGAATTGGAAAAAGTAGTAGAAAGAAGTTTGAGATGAGTCAAAAAGTTGGGCTAGAAGATATATTGAGGGAAGTATAGGCTGAGAAATAGGGTAGTGCATTGGAAATGCTAAATTAGAAGAAAGTGATAAATATATAGATCCATAAGTACATTGAAAGTATATAGATGCATAAAGGAGGTAAGTATATGCAGATTAAAAATATTGGTAGGGTAGCGGATGTGAAATAGGGTAGTGCATTAGATATGCTTTTTCAGGAGAAAAGTAATAGACACATTAATTAATGGGAAGATGGGCAGCATTCCTGGCCCTGGCCCGTCTCGAACAGGCTCAAACAGGCACTCACCCTTGTCCTCTCTGCCCTTAACAGGCTCAAACAGGCATTCACCCTTGTCCTCTCTGCCCTTAGCCTCGACGCCCGGGCTGAGACGCCCTAACCCTGGCCTTTGATACCCCTAGTAATCAGGTGACCCCGTCAGCCAATGGGAACCCTAGCCCTAATACTATCCAATCACAACACTAGCCCTAAAAGCTAGAACCAATAGGAGATCAGGACCTTACAGCCAATCTTAGCCCTACTCCAGGCATCCAATCAGTTCAAAAACCCTGATCTCTATGTCCAATAGAGGCCCTAGCCCTACCAGTAGTCCCAACCCTAGTCCAAGCAACCAATGGGACGGGAAGCCCTAGTCACTACTTCCAATAGAAAGCCTAACCCTACTCTTAGTCCCACACCTAGTCCAGCAACCAATAACACCAGAAGCCCTAATCGCTACTTCCAATTAAAGGCCTAACCCTAGTCCTAGTTCCACCTTAGTCCCAACAACCAATAAAACAGGAAGCCCTAGTCCCTGCTTCCAATAGAAATCATAACCCTAGCCCTAGTCCCAACCCTACATTGATTGAATCACAGATCCAGAAACCAATCAGAACCCTCAAATACCCAACCAATGAGGACACTAACTCAAACCAATAGAAACATCAGATACAACCACCAATCAGTGTATACATGTAGCAGCCACTAGCAGACTATATAAGGTCCCAGCAACCTCAGACAAGGTTTGCTGCCCAGGGAGTTGGAAGCTGCTTCTCCTGTCCAGAATCTCCTAGGACACAGACAGGCTCAATCCACACTTTGGATTTCTGCAGGTAAAGGCCTCACAAACTTGAAATCTAACAATACTGTTTGAATGCAACTTTACTCCCTCTCCTGGCCAAAAAACGAAGTGCACAGTCCCTATTAAACACAGTTTAAACAGCTCACAGAAGCACCCTCTGATGTAGAAAATCCCTGTTGCTGGAGGGGAGGCGGGGGGGCTGGTTTCACTGGCTTGATAACACAAAATGGTGGCTGGGGGTGCACTGTTTAACATACAGATCTTAGCACAGAGCAAAGGAGAAATTTGGAGGGAAAACTGAATAGTCACCAGGAATGAGAGCGACAAACTACAGAGTTTGGACTGCAAATCCCACAATTCAACACGTTAAATGGAAGCAATCATGGGCAGGAAAACCACAAGTTTAACACACAAAACAGGTGATAAAATATACAATCACAGGCAGGTTAAAACTACATTTTTAAACTGTAACAACCACAGGCAAAGACAGTAATCACAGAAAGGGAAAATCGTTTTTTAAAAACTTTTTGGAGGAGGGAAGAGACAGCACTAGTCTGCCTCCTTACCACTTGCTGGACTCTGCTCACTGCAATCTGGGGCACAGGTAGGCTGCAACTCACAAGATGGAGAATGATTTGGGGTGCACCCAGCAAAGCCTTAAGGGACCTGGGCAGGTGTGAGGGAGGGCTCAGAGTTGCCTGGGAGCTGAATAGCCAATCCCCAGTCCTAGGCCTGCTGGCCTGGGGGTGGGGGTGGGGGCTGCTTCTCCTGTCCAGAATCTCCTAGGAGACAGACAGGCTCAATCCACACTTTGGATTTCTGCAGGTAAAGGCCT